>OU015501.1:119697903-120076315 GCA_907164885.2 Dolomedes plantarius
GGGTAATAGTTTAACACTTTCCTGCCCAATTTTTGGCATATTATTGTGTTTTCGTAGTCGGTATATTATATAAAACAGTTCCGTAACTGACTGACTGACAGATTATGCACAGACCAAACCGCTGGACCAAAAAGTCAGAAATTTTGCATGGCGATTCTTCACATAGTGTAAGGGTACACTAAGAAAGATTTTTGAAAAATTCTTCTTAGATTTCTTTGAATTAAATTTTTAAGCTGTTTTTGTAACTTTTTTTAAAGTTTGCATTTAAAATAATAAACTGAGGGTTATAAAATTTATATCACAAGAAAGATCATAAAAATTCCTTTCAAATGAAATCTTTTTCGAATCTTTGCCTCCCTTTTCGGATTTTTGGTGAATTTTTAAAGATTAATTTTTAGAATTTAATTTATTAAATGCTGATCACGTGGTTTCTTTTCTTTTTGTGATACTTTAAATTAATTTTGCGTCACGTGCATAACAGCGAAATAAATTGACAAAAAAAATATTAAAATACAGTAAAAGATCAAATTTAACCACTAGAATACTTGAGATGAAAGTTTTTTTAAGAATTTGATTCAAATTAATATGTTTTATGGATATTAAACATAGAAATTAATTGCATGCATTGTAAGTTGTATTTAATTTGAATATTTTCTTGTACATTATTTTGTGTATCAAAATATCTATTACGATTTTTCTATAAATATTTTTTTCTATATTAATTGCATACATTGACCGTTGTGTTTAATTTGAATGTACTGCGTAACGCAGTACGGATATTCAACTTGTTTGTTTATAAACTAACTCCTCAAATAATGAAATAAATATGATGAGTTAATTGTAAAACTATATTTATTAATTTTTCTCCATACATACGCCAAGAGACTGAAATTATTACATGGTATAGAGCAGTGATGCACAAACTTTTTTCGACGATGACCCCCCCCCCCCCAGAAAAAAAAATTCAAAACTCACTTGACCCTAATGAAAATTTTTGGTAATAGCAAAAATCTTTTTAAAAAACTAGGAAAATGTTAACGAAAAATAGAAAAAAGAAATATGCAATTTTGATAAACTATATTAAAATAAAAAACCCTTCTATTTTAGTCCCCCCCCCCCCAATTTTCTTTGCCGATGGAATTTACAATACAATTGTCAGACATCTTATTTAACAATATCATATATATTTTAAAAACATAAAAAAGAATTAAAATATCAAAAACATGTAATCATAGAATACTTAAAGCATATTTTTTAATAAATAGTTCAATATGGTATAAATTCGCTTCAATTTATCCCGACACCTCCAACATTTATCGCGATACCCCTATGGGTCGCAACCAACAGATTTTTCTCACCACTTTTATAGAGGAATCAAATAAATTTTCAGTACATCATACATGAATATTTTTAGGGAAGACATAGTTAGACTGGCAAGAAATTCTAGGGAATTTATTTGTAAAAGTTGTGTTTGAAATCATAGATTTGTAGATGTATCTGTAAACTATGTAGATTATTTCAGTGTTTTATTAAAATATGAACACTTAAATAGATATCCCACCCAGGCAGTTTAATGAATATTAATGAAAGCTGAGGACTATAATGATAAAATATTCATTTACAGACGGCACAATAAATCGATCGAAAGTGGTAGAAAGGCCAAATTCTTTAGAGCAGTATAATGTGTGTCGTATCTCGCTATCTTGAATATTCAAGTTCATCGTTTAGCTTTCTTGCATAGTTCTAAATTTAAGCACTGATAAAATGAATTTCATTGTACGTATTTACAACGGTCTTACAGGGTAAGTTTTCTCAACATGGTTTGTTACAGATTTTGTGGCAGGAATCTTTACACTATAAAAATATAACTCCAAAATATATATTTTACTTATTCTTAAAAACACCATCAAGAAAGGGTTGAAGGGTAATTTGAAGAATATTAGAAATAAGTGTAACTTTAGTCTACAATACAAACGATCTTCAGGTGATTAAAGTTTTGAAGGTAGAACAATATTTTGTTTTAAAAAAAATCCTTTTGGGATTAAAAGAGAGAGATTATAAACAATATTCTGTTGAGAATATAGTCAATATAGTCCAAGCCTTCCACTTAAAAATTAGTTACGAACAAAACGTATCAAATACGAATTAAGTTGTGAAAGGTTTCACAAAATGAATGAGATTGAAAAAAAACTAAACTTGTATTACACTCTTAGACAAAAAATGATGCTCCAAGAAGGAGTTATCCGAATGGGACGAAAATCGGTAGATGTGATGTACATGTACAGAAAAAAATTATTACAATTTGAGAAAAATAGGATGATTTATTCAAGAGAAAGAGCTTCACAAAGTAAAAAAGTCAATAACGTGTTCTCCCCCTCTGGCCCTTATGCAAGCAGTTATTTGGTATTGATTGATAGAGGTGGCGGATGTCCTCCTGCTGGATATCGTGCCAAATTCTGTCCAACTGGCACGTTAGATCGTCAAAATCCCGAGCTAGTTGGAGGGCCCTACCGATAATGCTCCAAACGTGCTCAATGGGGGAGAGATCCGGCTACCTTGCTGGCCAAGGTAGCATTCGGCAAGCACGAAAACAAGCAGTAGAAACTCTCGCTGTGTGCGGGCGGGCATTATCTTGCTGAAATGTAAGCCCAGGATGGCGTGATATGAAGGGCAACACAACGGGGCGTAGAATATCGTCGACGTACCGCTGTGCTGTAAGGGTGCCGCGGATGACAACCAAAGGGTCCTGCTATGAAATGAAATGGCACCCCAGACCATCACTCCTGGTTGTCGGCCCGTATGGCGGAAGACAGTCAGGTTGGTATCCCACGGCTGTCCGGGGGGGTCTCCAGACACGTATTCGCTGGTCATCGGGGCTCATTTCGAAGCGGGACTCATCACTGAAGACAATTCTACTCCAGTCAGTGACACTCCAGGTCGAATGTGCCTGACACTTCTGCAAACGGGCTTGTCAGTGTACAGAGGTCAATGGTAGTCGGCGCAAGGGGCGCCGTGAGCTCAACCCCCTTTCTCTGAGTCGCCTATGAATGGTCCTTGCGGTCACTGAAACACCAGTTTCACGTACGATCGATGATAAAGAAGAATCTGGGGCTGTGAGTGCCGCTCTGACGATTGCTCGGTGCTCACGTTTTGTAGTTTCTCTAGACCGACCGCTTCCTTCTTGATGCTGTGTTAGGCCATGGTTCACCCATTCCTGTCACCATCGTCTAATAGTGACACCGCTCCTATCCAAATGTCGAGAGATTCGCCGATTAGACCAACCGGCTTCTTTGAACCCAACTTCACATCCTCTCTTAAATGCTGACATCTGCGCATGTTGTTCGCGCACCTGTATGCGAGGCATAGTTACTGTCTGTCTGAGTACACGGAATGAAATTCGCAAAGAATTTATGACCTGGAATCGAAATTCCTCCTCTTTAATATCCTTCCAGTTGTGCTGCAGCGTCACATGTTCATTCATTGGCCGCCAAACTTTAAAATTTTGCATTTTCTGTCGAAACCTGTATGCATATCAATTTGTGTCCAATTTGCATTACCCCTTCTTGGTGCGTCGTTTTTTCTTTTTTTTTTGTCTAAGAGTGTAATTAATTATGAAGTCTTTTCTATAGAAATATTTGAATTTTACGTGTAAGTATTTGCGTAAGTATCAGTGCGTAAGTAGTTGCTTGTAAGTATCATTCAAAGTCAAGGTTTTAGAGAATATTTCAGAAATAAAAGAATTCCTTAATTGAAAGCTTGTTATTTGGGTACTTTTCTGCAGTTAATTTTTTCTTTCGCTGAATGAGGTTTTATACAAAAGTTAATACCTGGAAAAGATTTTTAAAATTTATAAAATGTACTTATTTGAATTAAATTTTTTCTGTCTTGTATTGTGTGTACATGCTTATAAAAATATGCGTATTGTAAATATATGAATATATATTTTTTATGTATCGTTAATTTTTTTTAAAGTTGATAACTATCACATTTCTCAAAATAAACTAAATACTGTTTACCATAAACCTTTATTCTATAATAAACCCAATTTTTATCTAAAGGAGAGAAATTATTTGTTGCTGACAGAAAATTTAAAAGCACCTTTATTTGTTGAAAATATATAAAAAAATAAATAAATGATTTGCTTTATCTTTTTTGAAGCGAAGTGTTAAGAACAGGCATTTCATCGTACTTAGCAGTTTGAAAATGATTTCTTGATTGGAAAATAATTTCGAGAACGTGGGAAGAAATTCTTTGACTCTGACGCCAAAATAATTTCTTCTTTTAATTCGAGTGCATCAACTTGCTGATGATTTTGATTTTCTTGAGAGGCTGGCAACGAAATGGTTTTCGATTTCTTCTTTCTGTCGTTAAGATGTTCTCGAGAGTTACTTAGCAATGGAATAAAAAGATCACAATGTTGAAAATTTCTTAACATTTTCTTTTCGTGAAATTCTGATAAGTTTCGAACTTTTTCACATCCTTGAAATTTCTTTTAATTTAAAAGAACCCTTCTTCGCTGATTTTTAAGAGGATATTTATAGTTTCCATGTTTTACTTTTGTATCACTAGCATTCCTCGGAAAAATGCTGAAATAACAAAGAATTTAAATGACGGTTTTCTAACAAATTATCTTGCACATTCAATAATTTAAATAAAGAGAGGAATTTTAAAAAATCTTTCAAATTTTTCGAATTATTCTTGTTACGTAAATTTGATTTTCTGAGTTAATCAGTTTTCCATTGAACTTTGATCAATATGTATGAAGGAAATATCCTATTCTTGCTATATATTCCCGCTGAATGTATATATATATATATATGTATATATATATATATATATATATATAATTATTTTAAAGTTTTTATCGGTTTCAGTTTAAGATTTTTACTCACTTGCAATTATGGCTCCTCCTAATACGGCGTTTGCCATGCAATATGTCATTTTACCCTAAGAGGGTTATTTGCAGCAAACATGAACGCAGGAGAAGGAGATTAGATCAGATATGAATTTTAATTAAATACTCGTACAACTTCAAAATATGTACAACGTGAATATTTCTGACATGCTAAGGCTACGATTCAACGTCGCCTAACATATCCGAACAACTTAAAAATGCCGTTTACTGTAAATCTACCAATTTTTCACTTCCAAAATAGTTTAAAATACAAATATTTTACCTCTCTGAATTTGTTTGAGTTTTATTTTTATCTCACAAAGAAACTGAGTCACATCTACCATAAAACTGTTCTTTAAAACTGAACTTTCTTGTCGATTCTCGTTGCGAGTATACTTTTATGTTAGACGTGTTAAAAATCTGGCATTCATAAGTCTTAGATTTCGCTATGTGATATGAAAGAATTTTGATACTCATATGAAACAGATATTAAGATTTAAGCTTTTTTTAACTATGGCTACTTGCGCGTGGTTAGAATTTATGAGGTAAGAAAGCATTCCTTACGAAGTAATTTCTCAGTGGAATTCTTCTGTGATTTACACTTCAATTATAATCTATGATACACACCGAATTATATTCTATGATACACAATTCATTGATTACCTTAAACCAGGCTCAAAATCCAGAATTTGGTATATTTACCAAATTCTGGGTAAGAGATTAGAGCCCTATTACCCCCAACAAGTTCCTTTTAAGAATTTCTAATGTATTTATTCTTATTTGAATAACATACGAGGCTATACCTGATAACCATTAATTTAAAAATTTCACTTGAAGAGGTATTTATTTCCCCATTAATTTTTTATCCTCATATTTTGAAGACCTTTTCAAGATTTAACATGCATTAAAAAAATATTTAAATGGGGCAGTTTTAAAATGGCTCACTCATAACCGCCGAATCGGTGCTAGGCATTATTATAACGCCAAACCATCATTAATGGCGATAAATTAAGTTAAGGGTGCGGAAATCTGTTTTAAGATAAGTATGTTTGAAGGACGCCATTTAAAGATATACATTCTTTAACGATCTTTTGCCTCCCCACTTTAGTTTATAAGGCGTAGAAGGGATAACAACGTTTACAACAGGTTACTTCAAAATTGATCTGAATATCTATTTCCGGAATTTCCTTTGAGATGATTACATTATTACTTTCTTAATTTCATAGCGATTAAACGAAAGATGAAAGGCTGAGATGAAAAGAATTATTTCGTTTGTCAAAATGAAATGATAATGGCCTGTGTTAGTATATTCCATTTATTCAACAAGATGGATAAAATGGGTAATGGAAAATGCCAAATGGAAAACGTAATACAGCATGGATTATTTAGAATGATTGTATGCATCTCTGGAGAGAGATCTTCAACCAGTAACGTATAGAAACATAAAATCTCGAAGTATGATTACCTTTTAAGTAAACTTCCCTAGGGGACTAAATGTATCAGAATTCAGGATATATGTTTAAAAATTTCCTTTTTTAAACATTATAGATATCCGGAAAAAAGCTCTTAGGTACGAGCGATTTAAACTTCTCGAGGCGGGTAAAACAAAGGTCAGAAAGTTAATCTTTGTTGCACGACATGCGTATCTTAAAAACGCACAGTACATATCTATGAAATTGCTCTGTCCGACATCTAAACGTACATATTGTCTAAATATTTGAAAAGACCTGTATTATATCTGCATATATATAAATATTTACAGAACATCTGGAGATCATAACCTACATCAAACCTACTCAGACTATCTTGGCATCCGAAAAGAAACCCATAAGCTGTATAGATGTTCACAAAGCGTCTATAAGGTGTTTAGATAGCTAGTAAACATCTTTATGATATCTACTCACTAGAAAAAAAATGAACAAGCATTTAAATTCCTGTATACTACACGACCTCTGGATATCTATATTATTGCGGGAAGATGTCCGAAGGGCTCGGGAGATGGCAATCGGTATCATAGTCTGGGGATCAAGCCCTATTATTCTCATGTATGTAGCCCTATTATTCTCATGTATGTTCAGAATCGGATTTATGCAGTTGGTCCCAGTCTAATTATCCCTCATGTAGCAAAAAGTTTATAGAAAACCGCCTGACACGAACCAACGACAGAAATTACAGGTACGAAACCAACACCATTTCTTAATAAAATGATATAAAAGGGTGTAAAACAGGTATAAAAAAGTAGTAAAAATGCAGTGTAAACGTTATAAATATATATATATATATATATATATATATATATAAGTTAATGATACATAAAAGTGATAAAAACTATGATATATAAAAAATTATAAAATGTTTAGATGAGATGAATGGTTACATAAATAATGAAAAGTGCAAAAAATTTTAACAATAAAATCAATCAGAAAAGCAAATGTACTTTATAAAATTAGTACAGAACAAAAAGGCAAAAAGAGAAGGATGGGGTGGTTCCCCCAGCAGATCTGACAAATTGGGTGAACTACAACCGAAAAACCTGTTATAGTGAGACTGCAGACTAGGGCAAGACGTCAAGATGTGTGACACTGAAAGCGCAGCCTTACAGTGTTCACACAGACATTTAATTCAGAGATGAACATCTATTTATTTTTCTATGTCACAATGGCACTTGATTACTGGAATATAGTAGAAATAGAAACTGTATTTATGATTCAAAAATATGAAGTTCGGCTTCCCAACTGCTAACGTAATATTAAGAAGTAGAAATAGGAAAAGAGAATATTTTTGTATGTAGAATAAGAGTTCGTGAGGGTTCCCGAAGGAATTAATGCACAGAGCAATAATCGAGATTTTAGATCAGTAGAAATAATTCATCCCAAAGACTGGCTAAGAAACTTTACTTCTATATTAGATTTAATGGAATGTTTATCCGTTTATCAAAATCCTTCTAACTCTATATAGGGAATATGTTTACTTAGGACCGAGATGAAGATTTCCCTTTTTGTCAAATTTTAGTAAAAGAACCAACTAACAAACAAAAGATTACCATACCGTTGAAGGGTATTAGAGGGATTTATATCAATCTTCCACTGAATACAGTTTAAGACTATTATTCGTTTCCTTTGAAAAGTAAATCTTCGGAACACGTACGTTGGTACCCAAATTCAGAATCTATAAGTTGTTCTTTATCACTCCTCCATATATTGTTCTTGTTACTGGAAGAAACCTTACAATATTAAAAAAAAAGGAAGTTTTGCCTTCCTAACACAATTATGTTTAATTTTTATAACCTGTCGCACATATTGCATACATTTCGCAAATCTTCATATCACTCATCATTTGGTTTGGGGAAAAAATTGAAACTATGAAGCTTCAGGCAAATGTATGAATAGTACTGTAGATTATGAACAGTACTTTAGCGCACAAAGGGGGAAAGCGCATTCAAAAGAAGACCATTTCCCCGTCGAAGACGTTGACACCCCGGAAACCTGCAAGCTGATCAAGATAAAAGTGAACCACATAGAATGAGAAATTTGGTTAAGGTTAAATTAGGGTTCGTGGTGTGTTTGCTCTTTAATACAAATTGTAACACCAAATTTAGTCATAAACAACATAATCATTGTAAACTAAAGCCTCTTCTATAGTGAATTTTCAGTTTGAATTACACGTTTTGTTTGAATCTTTTAACTAAAACCTTGCAGCAGGTGTTACTTTTATGAAACTGGACTGAGGTGTTCCTGTGGTAAGCGCGCTGGCTTTCGGTGCTGAGGGTGCTCGAATCGAATCCCGGCGCGTGCCACTAATACCTCCGATCGTGTCGTCCCTTTATAACAGTGATTCTCAACCACTGTGCAGCGGCACTTTTGTGTGCCGCCAAATTCTTAAAGTGTGCCGCCAAATTATAAAAATGTATATAGTAAAAATTATAATGCTTTTTTTATTACGAGTAAAGTTTGTTTAAATTAAAGAAAAGTACACTGTAAAAGAAAACTGTAGTTTTTACAGTTAAATGCCATATTTTAACTGTAAAAACAACAGTTTTACAGTTTTTAAGTAAACAACTTTTAAACTTATCTTTTTCTTTGTGTGCCGCCAAATTTTGAAATCGTTAAAAGTGTGTCACGACAAAAAAAAAAAAAGGTTGAGAATCACTGCTTTATAGGAAGCAATGCTGGTCCGCCTATATGGTGCTCCCATAATAAAATGGTCAGCAAAAACTCCGGTGAATAACAACAGGCGAATATCTATCCGACAAAGTGCCTCCGTATTGGAAAAAGAAACTTTTATGAAATTTGGGGAATAAGCAAGCATAGAACATTGTCCACACTAAAAATTAAGGGAAGCAAGTTGTTTTGGTCTGATTAATATAGTTTAGTGGTTGTCAACCTAGTGCGTAACGCCCACTAGAAGACGATTCAAGCTTTCATGGTTGGTGGTGGGCGACTTTGTCCGTTGTTACAAATTTTGTTCTTCCTCCATATATCGAACACACTGCTAAAACTTTCTCGAGACTGACTTTTCAAAATATGCTTCTGCAATTTAGTTTTGAATTCCATCTCTAAACGTTGAATATACATAATAATTCACCGGACACTTCTCGAAGTACACTCGTGGACTAGGGAGAAACTAATGAGCTCCGAAGCCCCTCCGTCCTATGTATGAACACACATAAAGTATAAATAAAAAGATAAATTTAAGCACATATTTTTCAGAAATCCTTCCCATTAAAATTTATTTCGCACTTGCGCTAAACTGAGTTACTGCGGCACTGGTGGGCGGTAAGGAAATTTTACCATGAACAAAGATAAAAAAGTAGGCGGTAGGTATCTAAAGGTTGATGACCTCTGATATAGTTCATCATCAGGTCGGAAGCGTTTGGTGTGATTGTCTCTATGAAATATTGGCTGACAATGTACTATGTTTATAAGTTTGAAACTAGTTGTCATTTTATGTTTTGTTATGGATTTTAAGATGTTGTGTGTTTCCTTAGATTAATAAATGTAGCACCCAAACCAATCTATCTATCTATCTATCTATCTATCTATCTCTCTCTCTCTCTCTCTATATATATATATATATATATATATATATATATATTATAAATGCATATATGTATATATATATATATATATATATATGTGTGTGTGTGTGTGTGTGTGTGTGTGTATCTCTGTTTGTGCGTGTATAAGTATATAAAGAGTGATTTTGCATCGTGTATTTTCTACTGATAGAAGGAAAATCGTAACTCTTCCACTGTTAGAGAAAATGGTATTTTCTCTCATTTTTCAAGATAAGTAACTTGCTTTTAAATTATAGATCCTAGCGAAGCAGTATTTCAAATATCCATTTATATATGTGAACCGAAGTGTTATAGTTGTAACAGTATTATTATGCTAATGATTTCCATTTCCCATAATTTCGACTCTCAAGTAAAGGACACGCAATATATTATATGGTAAGGTATAATTAGGTATTCACAGAATCATACTATGGATGGAGACGATATGGTCAACATTAAGGATATAAATGATTCAGACAAAGATCTGATTTAAAGAACAATATGATTAAAAGTAGTTCAAAAGTAAGAAAGTCATCTTGGTTGGTTATAGATAGTAGTGGGTTGCATCAACCAATTATGATCCAAAGATAAGACCGGAGGAATCCTCACTAAGTGAAATCCCTCTTATTTCAAAGTAAACAGCTTTATGGGTTTGACTAAATTAGCTGTGATGTGAGCTAGCAAACTACAATTTGATGAAAGAAAAACTGTGGAACCCCTGGTGTACTGAAGAACGAAACATTTGATGATAGAGTTTTTTGAAGACTGTTTCTTTTAACAGAAACATAAAGATGTATTGGGCGTTAATCCTAGTGCTATATACTGACAGAAGGAAAATGTCACGTGACATACGGTATTATTATTACTTCTGTGTATAGGGTTGTGTAACAACAGGCCACTCGATGTCCAAACTACGAGCATTGAAGAAAGCACGTACAGTTGCTCAGTAGTTATGTCTTTGAACAGAGAAAGGTGCTTTCTCACACACACACACAGGCGCGCTGACCAAAAAAGTTTTCAAAATGGTACAATTTTGGCAATTTTGAATACAGAAAAAAGTCTCAAACACTTCGAGGGATGAAGAATCCAACTGAGCATCACCAATATGTGTTGGAACAAGTAGGAATCTTATTGGGTACACTTCGTGACTTATAGGTGATGAACAATCTTCTGGTAACATTCCAGTAACGGATATGGCAACATTGTAGAGATCATACGTAACCCACCGTTTTCGTGCCTCACTAAGAGGTTTATCATGCATTTAACAGGTAGTCATATAGTTTTGGGCCATTGGTTGGAACATTTGGCATGTGATATGTCATATATTTAACATACAAAGAAGGATGTTGCTAAAAGTAAATCTCATTAGAAAAAGGAGGCAATTATGTTGTCAGAGTGTAAATAGAATTTCTTAAATGGGTTTTATGAGAAGAAATGAAAATTTTTGAACAAGCTTTGAGTATTGGTCATTGTAAAGCATTTTGAACTAGTTTCACTTATCATACTAAAATGACTTGATTGACTTCTCATTGGTTTAGATTATTCAAAATCGTCTTTTCTATTTTAAAAATGTGTGTTTTAAAGTTTTGCAAATAAAATAGATCTATTTTATTTAAGAGCAAGTTTCTGAGTAAACGCGTATAGAAACATTCAAACTCTCTGTAGAACACCTGCAGTTTAGGTTATTTGGCTTATTAAGTAAATTTCCTGAAATTATTATTCTTGTTGATTATCTATCAAGTCTCTTTTTTCACAAAATGCGAGAAGTTAACATCTGAGAATAGGAAATTTTTCACAAAAAAAAAATATTTTCCTCAATAAAATTGAATAATGAAACTTGAATTTTTTATTCTTATGTCTTTATGATTTTTACCAAACGTTTTCCTTTTCTTTGCCACTGATTTATTTCTCCTTTCGTGATTACAGTGTAAAAACCGAGAATTATCTTATTATGAAATTCTACTTCTTTTGCGAATGCCTTGAGAGAAACATTCTCAAGTAGCTAATATACAGAATCTATGAACAGGTTATTCTATAATAATACTTTTGTGATACGCTGTTTTCAGGTGATTAGGCCGTAATTCACGTTAATGAAATACCATATAATATAAAGTAAATAGATTGAAATTACGGATCTACATTTTCCCGCCCACTCTTTACTTTCCTCTGCTTAGTAAGAGTTTACGGTGTTAACTTTACCAAACGAATGAAGTCGCTTGAAAGAATCTTTCTTCATTTTTTTTTTATTTTTACAAGTTTAAGGTAAAACGATAAATGTTTGTGAACAATGGTATTAGACAAATGTTTTTCGCATCCTCGGGATAGTTTATCTAGCTTAAGATTAAGAGACCCAGATCCCATTCTGTCGGACGCTCGTTATATTGGATATATATATTATATTACTAGCTGAAAACCCGCACTTCGTTACGGAGTACATTCAAATTAAATACAACGGTCAATGTATGCAATTAATGCCTAATATATATATATATATATATATATATATATATATATATATAAATATATATATATTTATTTATTTATTTATTTATTTATAATAAATACGACGATCAATATATACAATTGATGTAGAAAAAAATATATATATTTATAAAAAAATCGTAACGGATATTTTTATAGACAAAATAATGTCCAATCGTCTGCCGCATTAGCAAGAAAAATTTTTTTTTTGTCTATTTAGTTGTTATGCACGTGACGATAAATTTATTTAAAGTACCAGAAAAAGAAATCACGCGATCAGCATTTAATAAATTAAATTCTAAAAATGAATCTTTAAAAATTCTAGGTAAAGATTCGAAAAAGATTTCATTTTAAAGGAATTTTTAGGATCTTTCTTGTGATATAAATTTTATAACCCTCAAATTATTATTTTAAATGCAAACTTAAAAAAAGTTACTAAAACAACAAAAAAATTTAATTTAAAAAAATCTAAGAAGAATTTTTCAAAAAACTCTCTCAGTGCACCCCTACACTATAAGAAGAATCGCCATGCAAAATTTCAGCCCTTTAGGTCCAGCGGTTTGGTCTGTGCGTTGCATGTCAGTCAGTGAGTCAGTTACGGAACTGTTTTATATATGTAGATTATATTATATTATATTATATTATATTAGACGTTATATTATATTGGAAAGTATGTTAACGGATATTTGAGGCGAAAATGACGAAATATTCCCAGTGACAAAAAATTCTGCTTCGTATAAAAATAATTAATATCAAGAAATTATGTACAGGCCAGCATCTCTTGATATCGGATTTAAAAAAGAGAGAAGTATGGGAGAAATCGAAGTAGAAATTAATTGCCAGATTTACTAAACTTATAGAATCCGGCCATGAGGTTAGGAGACCCGGGTCTTATTCCCAGTTCTGGTAGACATGGGTTACAGAAGAGCTTCATTTTATGCGAGAACCTGAAGCTAAAAGCAGTAATCCAATGTGATAAACACACATACATACATATACATACCTACATACACACACACACACACACACACACACACACACACACATACATACATACATACATATATATATATATATATATATATATATATATATATATATATATATATATATATATATCCATACATATATATATATATATATTCGCTTCGGAGTACATTGAAATTAAATACAACGGTCAATGTACAATTAATGCTAAAAAAAATAAATGTATATATATATTTATAATAAATACGACAATCAATATATACAATTGATGTAGAAAAAAATATATATATTTATAAAAAAATCGTAAGGGATATTTTTATAGAAAAAATAATGTCCAATCGTCTGCCGCATTAGCAAGAAAAAAAATATTTTTTTGCCTATTTAGTTGTTATGCACGTGACGATAAATTTATTTAAAGTACCAGAAAATGAAATCACGTGATCAGCATTTAATAAATTAAATTCTAAAATTTAATCTTTAAAAATTCACCAAAAATCAGAAAATAGAGGTAAAGATTCGAAAAAGATTTCATTTTAAAGGAATTTTTATGATCTTTCTTGTGGTATAAATTTTATAACCCTCAACTTACTATTTTAAATGTTACTAAAACAGCTTAAAAATTGAATTTAAAAAAATCTAAGAAGAATTTTCGAAAATCTCTCTTAGTGCACCCCTACACTATAAGAAGAATCGTCATGCAAAATTTCAGCCCTTTAGGTCCAGCTGTTTGGTCTATGCGTTGTATGTCAGTCAGTTAGTCAGTCAGTCAGTCAGTTACGGAACTGCTTTATATATTTAGATATGTGTGTGTGTGTGCACACTACCTCGATTTTACTTGCCTAATAACATTTAGTTTATTGTATTAATTCTTTGTCCTTTTATAATGTGTGATATATTATTTTACGGTCTTGAGTCGACGTGTTAACAACTTCTCATTCTTGCTTAGGCTTCGACTACAATTGTAATTGATAGCGAACTGTATAGTGTCAGAGTAATATTTTATCACTTTTCGTGTCATCAAAATGAATGGTCGGAAATGAACGAGAGAAGAAGAAAAAATAACATTCGCAGCCATTGCCAATTCATTTTTCTTTTTCATTCGCAAATGGTAGTTACCGGGTTTCTCTGTCACCCAGTGTTACAAGTACATGACATTGGGGCTTGGTTTTATTAAAGATACTGAGAGTGTTAGTTTCATGAAAATAAGCGTAGTTTGGGTTCGAAGCTGTGCAAGAGAATTTTTAACTTCGTAATGGATAATAATGGTGAACCTTGTTCCCATTTTTTTTTTTTTTTTTTTACGTCAAATGTTTTGCCAATTGTACCGAAGTCAGCTAAAATTTTATCTCCGAAAAGAACAAGTAATATGTTTTCATTTTCTTTTCAGCAGTTATGAGTGTGTTTTATTAGTAACTAAGCATATCTGATAGAAAATGTGATTAACACCCATAGATCCAACACGGAAGTCACAATGTTTTTTGTTAATGCGGGGCACTTGCCAAATGAAGAAATTCGCTCATAATCCAAGAAAATCGTAGATTGCTTTCAGTGGGAGCGCCGTACATGTACACCAACACCACCCCCTGGTGTCACCTCAATTTTGACCGGGCATCCCCAAGAGTGACATCTGGGGGGATGTACCGGTTCTGGGGGGATCGTACCACGGTACGGCACCAGTTTACAATGGTACCACAAAGGTCGGAATCCAAATTAGCCAGGCGCCACCTCAATTTTGTCTGAGCATCCCCAGAGGCAACATCTGATGGGATTGTTGCATCTTCCACCCTCTCTGACCTCATAGAAGGACTTTCTAGTCTACTGATTAAACGTTCCCATATCCAGCCTATACACTGAGGTATTTAATGGCACTTGTCAGGATTCGATCCAAGCACTACCAATCTGAAACCCAATGCGCTACCACTAGGCTACCTCTCGTCCCGGAGGTCAAAATGTTCACTGTTTCATCCTCTTTTATTCTCTGAGCTTGTTCGAGTTATCATAGTAAATATATGTGGCATGGCGACTTCAGCTGTACGGGAACTTTACTATGATAACTCGTACAAGCTTAGAGAATAAGCCCGAGCTTTGAGAAAGGACCATGATCAGGCAAAAGGATATACTTATTAAACCAGCATGAGAAAAAAGAGACATTAGTTGCATGTCGTTAAAGTCTGTATTGAACTTTTTGGACTGCTTTCAATTTTAAAATCAATAAAGTAAATGACCTAAATTTCGCACGCAAATCCTTTCTGAAGCAAATCCTTCTTTACTTTGAAAGTTATCACTAAGATACAAAAATGATTTGAATTCGACATAATGGTAAATTATTTCACTGTAGGTCATCGAAAATTACAAATTTCTCTCGTACGAACGTTCAGTCTTTATCCTCTTATCTTATACAGTTACAAGGCATAAGTTCATAATACATTTTCCTTACACACAAATCCATTCTTTAGTAAGTTGTTATTCATTATCATACTTTTCTGACATTCTCAAAAAAATTATTTCGCGTCAGTTTCGAGTATTTATTGGACGTGTTCAACTTCATCTTCATCATAAGTCAAAAGATTTATTATTAGAAACTACAAAGAAAAATAGCCTTGAAACGTAACTAAATGAAAACCACAACTTACTTTAAGAATGAAGCATCTACCTTTTTTTATTATTTAAAGGGGCAGTCCAAAATTAAAACTGAGCATTTCTTGTTAACTGTAAAGGTAAGACATCTATTCGCTCTCTTTTCCCAAGCAAATCTCACAAAGGTGCTTAAATTCTCAATCTACAGAGTTGGTTTCTCTGAATTTAATATTTTAACTTTCATAGAACGTTTTAAATTATATACTTATTAAGTGTCTTATGATTAGCCAGTAAAAATAATTTTCCCTTTCGTTTTTTAGAACTTTTTGAATTTATCCAAGTTATTTGATTACTTTTTGTCACCCTTTTCAAAGTATTTAAGCTTTTCAGAGATTTCTTTTTGCATACTACTATTTCATGAAACATCGCTATTTTATCGCAGGTGATTAAACTTCATGTTTCATAGTCTTGGAATGTTTATATATATATATATGGGGCTTGGTACAATAAGTACAGACTTGGGTACTTATTACTATATTGAAAATATTATTTTTTTAAAGGTACATAAGCAAACAAAGTCATCTTGAAAAAAACTGACTTAGGCACTTCTTGTACCAAGCCACAGATATATATATATATATATATATATATATATATATATATATATAAAAGCTAAGTTTGATCAAACTTTTTTTAAAACTTCTGTTGTAGTATTAGAATCCACTCCTTCATCGTTCAAGATTTGTTTGAATTTTGATTTTATCTTAACTAGAATCCAAATTATGGCTATTTAAATATTACGTTTCTGTTAACTGTGACCGAAGAGATTTTTGGCTTTTTATCAAAATAGTTTTCTTCCTCGTTCCCATTCCAAAAAATCCAATAACAAAATGTCGTAGACGTCTAATTGGACGATAATTTTCAACGTACATCCCCATAAATTGCTATTATAATAAATTTTGGAAGACTTGCTACATATTAGATCTGTAATTGCTACAATTTTAAAGAAATCAGGACTTTAATCATGATTTAAGTTTTACGTCTAGAGGAAGTTACTACGGCCTTTTGTTTTAATTTATAAAATTTCAATATATTTTGCGAAGGTATGGGTTCCTTACCTTTTTCAAATTCATCCATTTCTAAAAAAAAATGTGTATATTGTGAGACTGCTCAGTTATTAATTTTATTCTTTAAGTTATTAAAAAGGCACATTAGAATAATTTCAGAAATCTTTTCCAATACGCAAAGGATATCTCAAGCGAAACCTTCATTACTTCTTTTGAGCTATTTGTTTAAAAGTGGGTATAAAATCAACAGTACTGCTTCAAATCAAACAAACAACCTTAAGGCCGTCTGCACACGGGGCAACTCAAAGGAAACTGATAACTGACTCCAGTCACAAACCATTCCGTGATGAGTCGTAACCTATGTAATTGAATGGAGCCACGCACACGGCGCAACTGGTTACAAACTCGTCCGACGAGTTGCGCCGTGTGCGTGGCTCCATTCAATTACATAGGTTACGACTCATCACGGCCTGGTTTGTGACTGGAGTCAGTTATCAGTTTCTTTTGAGTTGCTCCGTGTGCAGACGGCCTAACGCTCAAGAGGTACAGTAGGGGTCGGATACGACCCAAGGGTGTGGCTTCCCCCTCCCGTACTCTCCCCTCTCATAGAGATCGAGTTGACAAGGAACCCTACCAGATAGACACTAGACCACCCTACTAGATATAGGAATAAGTAAATACGAGTGTCTTTGTTGAAAAACATTATTCATGATCACTAGTAATTTTTAAAATTTTTTAATTTTTGATTTCGATTTTGAAGGCCAAAAATGTCAGTATATATTATTTTTTACATTTTTGTGCTCGGAAAGTTGGCTTCACTAACTTCTAAAACCAGATAGACTAAATTACATATTAGATCTAATATATACAACATTTTATGTAAATGCCCAAGAGATTTTCTTTGTTTAGCAAAATTGTAATTCGTTGGTCATTTTATCTACAAAATGGGTTTTATTTCATGTAAAATATTATCAATAAATGTTATTATACAACAAAAATGCTTGTTGTGTACTTATTTCTACCTAAACCCTCATCAAAAAAGAGTTCGGGTCGGATCCGACCCGACCATGCCATCTATTTCGTCTCGAACCACTGTACCGTTTGAGGGTTAAAAATGGGTTATTGCATTCCCACTTATAAATTGAAGATTTATTGCACAAATAAATACTGCGTGTAAAATTGCTTCCTGTTTTGGGTTAATAGCATTTTTGAAGTATGTTACGGTTCATATACTTACAACTAACGAAGGTCAAAGATAGAAGTTGTTTGCTAAATGTACACGTAGCAACCAACACCACCAAACGCATCTATTAACCTTTGCCACGGTTCGCTCACCAGGCGGTAAATCAAAGAATCGCTAGTAATGTGTTAGAGTTACTGAGAAATGTGATACTCGTGTAGTAAGGTGATAATCATAAAATAAGCTGTTGATGAGTTAATAGTAAAGAAATGTGTCAATAGTAAAGAAATGTACGGTGTTAATTTTTAGTGTAAGTTTAAAAAAAAAAAACTATGTAAAGTTATTGCCCTAACCAAATATTATGTATACACAAATATAATGTATATTGTGTATTATATATTATACCTAAAGGTATTGTATGTTATGTATTATTGTGTATAAGGAGTTTTTGTGTTGTTATGTTTTGATTATTATGTATTGTTTAGTACATACCGTTTTTTGTTTAATGGTGTGGTTTAATTTGGCCCACCTAAATGTAGCTAATTTGTTTATACGGTTTGCTAAGTGAGCACTCCTTGTGTTAAAATTTTTGTTAAAATTTGATAAGAAATGTATAATTGAATTTAAATCAGATACAATAAGGACAAATTTATAAGAACACGGTAAAACAGAAATTAGTTTTGAAGCTGTCGTTAGAATTGACGCTTTAAGAAATTTAAGAATTTATTATGTTTTATCACCTAATTAATAAATTAAGGAATTAAAATTGTTGCCACTGAAATAGGTTAAAAAAATAAAAAAGGGATTTGATATTAAGAATTAAAATTTTTAAGATACAGGTCGTCGCTCTTTGCGAGAAGGATGCTCTTATATAAATACCGTTTAAGCTCACGCTGCGATCGGCAGAACATCTTGAATACCATTCGCAGAACAATAATTTCGAATCGAGTCTTTTGTACAAAGAAATGTACTTTTGTATACAAAATTGATAGACCCAAGACTTTTATACAAGTCAAAAAATTTTTTTTTATTTTTTTATCAACACTAACAAATATCTAAAAATCCCTTTTTTTGACTCAAGCCCTTTATACCATTCCCCATAGATATGCTCTAACCCATCGATATCTATAAACAAATATATGAGTCTAACTGAATTAAAGGGTTTTTAATAAATATACTTCTCAATACATGTTTTTAACCATTAACAATTTTGGCTTTTGTGTTTTTAAAAATTTAATTATAAATATATTTGTTTAAAAATTCCAGACAAGTCTGAAAAATTTAAATTATTTTAGTTTGATAATGGAAAATAAATTTAAATAAAACCTTAAAAAACCACCGACTACTTTCCAGTGTACTGAGTCGACTGAAAATGTGCTTATAGTGTATAAAGATGTGAATAACTTAGATGGATTATGTCTAGCTTGAAATTAAAAAATATATATTAAATTTTACAGTGTTATTCTGTGACCTTGGTTTCAAAACCTATACATCAAGTATAATTTATTTAAAGTGAAGCTAAAATTAAACCCTTATATTGTTAAATTTATATCATGCTTGATAAAATCTGTAATGCATTATAGCAAAATGGTGACTTTCCGACGAAGCAAATTTATCTTGGTATTATAATTGGCTTGAATTTCAACACAAACTTTGTAAATTTTATATGATATGGTACATTATTTTTAAGATAAATGCTCGCTAAAATTGTTTGATTATACAATGAATTTCTTATATGAAAGAATAGAGAGGGTTATGATATGTTTTCGGCGATGGAAGTATAACAATTTGATTAGCAGTTACAAAAGGAGGAAATATTTTACTCCAAAAAGCTTTAACTTTGGATTAGCTTGAATAAAGAAATAACAAGAAAAGGGGACGAGGAATATATGGCATTCATATTCAGAAACGTTCCTATAAAAGGGAGAAAACTAAAATATGTCAGTTGTATTTACAAGCAGAAGCCTAAATTTTTAACATATACTACTTGACTGGACGTCGTTAGAGGCGGTTTTTTCTGTTCTTGCAGGCTTATGGTAACACTTTCCTACATACTTTCCTACAAACGTTTCTCGTTTGTCGAAACTCAAAATTGCATGTAGGTGTGCGTCTGAAAGTATAGTATCCACTAAAAATATAAAAGTTTCGCATAATGATTTTCGTACTTTACTTGGGATTTTGACTATGTCGCATTACAGAATCCACAAAATGTGTGTAGCCATTTCATAATTGCTTCGTAACCACATTAGAGTTGCCCGTTTTCTACGTTTAATTGCTAAATATTTTATTATGATATCCAAGTATTGACTAATCAATGGAAGTATTTCCAGAGAGAGCTAAATATCGCAAGATAATTAACCTGGTAATAGTAGCAAAGGATTTCGATCACAAACTGACGATAAAAAATATTGTAAATATCGACATGGATGATATTAGATGTTTAATATGTGCGCTTCCATTGAAAACCAATATTTTCTATACAATGACAGCTAGCATTGTATGAATACTCCTTAAACTGGTGGCTAGTTCATTAGAGCCAGTAATTTTGATGCATAAGTAATTTATAAAATATGGAGTTACTAGTCATAAACCGATATTTGCTGTACAATGACAGCTATTTCTGAATAAATATCACCTGATAAAATGGGTAAAATATACTTGGAATGCTTCAACAACTCCTTATTGGTCTAATTGTTAAGCAAAGTTCTGACAAGATATGATATTGTCCGCACACTTATTTACAAAATTTAAATTGCTACTGTTCATGTTCTACCTAACTTAATACAAGTAAATTTTGTTTACTGGTATCAAGTATAGATACTTGCTACTATAAAAGGCAGCAGATGTTACGTATTTTTTTGACTCCTTATAATATGTCTGATGTAAATAGAAGCCTTTGCTAAATGGAAAATGACAGGTAAATGGAAATGCTAACTTGTATATACGCTTTTTTCGGGTATTACCATGTGTTTGGCGCAGCATGTCCTATATTGGACCTTGCGCCATAAAACCCCAACAAATCAACCAACCGACAGGTAAATGGTTAAATCACTTGACTTCGCTATTGGTGTTGAGTCAACACCGCGGTGTTGGTTGAGTTGAGCGAACGAGATCCTCGGTTTACTTCTCGTGTGTGTGTGTGTGAGGAAAGCAAGAAAATCAGATTCGAATATGGGGCTGTTTGTTCGAAGTACGAGCAAGTTTAATGTGCTAAATCGAAAATACTCCAGTAAAATTATGCTGTCTGATTGAAAAGGGAAATATGGATTTTATCACTACTGTCCCTCTAGAGAAAAGTCAAAATTGTGTCTAGGTATGTCTACCTTCTGTTTACGTTTCGAATTTAAAGTAGACTAAATCGAACTTGTTATTAAGTAATTGCTTTGAATACAAAAATGGTATCTATCTCCTGCATATTGGGATGACGAATTTTCTATACAGTGATCCCCTCTGCAAACTTTTTAAAACCCTCGAAAGAAAAATATAACGATATTTAAGGGATTATTAGGGTATTAAAGGCATATCCTGGAAAATATGCGAAACATTCAGCACTTTCTCTCACATTTTCCATGTATTAAGGCTGGGAGCCAACGTCACGATATATAACTCTTTTTCTCATAATGCAATGTTTGCAAGGAATTTATTAATCTCTTTAATCAAACTGCCTGTGATGGTCAAGATTTCGTGGTAAGAAATTAAAACTAGAAATCAGCAGCAAACTAAAATTCATTTGCTCCTCAATTTGAACAACTGGCACAAAAATGTGGAGCTCATCCTACTACCCTAACGTTAAATATGAATATCTCCCCCTACACTATAATTTTCTGTTATTCTTTAACACTAAACTTTCCTATAATTAGACTCTATTTTGTCACTCAAAGTGCAAAAGGTCGTATGTCTAAAAACTGCATTTTTCAGGAGAGCCAAAAAAAAGAAAAGAGTTTTTTGCTCTTCTGAAAAATGCAGTTTTTAGACATACGACTTTTTGCACTTTGACGATTTCACTCACTGGTTCACTAGGCTCTATATTTATTTGACAATTGACAGCTTTGTAAATCAACTGTAAAATTCAGTATTTTGACGCTGAAAAGGAAAGCTCACATCCTTAGCTCATGGCTTTTTCACGTGATTAGCTTGTTCCACTCTTAATTCTCCGTCTGCAGTTTGAATCTTCTCTACGAACTAACAGAGTAGTGAGCTAGGTTTACGGACGGATAATCAATGAGACAATCGGCTATGGGACACTGAACTCAAATAAAAACTTGTTAACAAACAGAAAATAATATCTAAATACCTTACACTCTGTTAGAGTATATTACCTACAGTCATCTAAATTGTTAGCAGTTGGTTTAGTTGATTTAATCAGTCTTCATCGGTGGGAGGTACAAAACTTTGTAGCTGGTTTCGTCCAGAGTCATTAAAGATGTCAGTAGAGCCCCTCAAACATCCCACCCAATATCAGTAAGCAATCCTCTTGCATATCATAGTGGTTAGTGTCAATTTCCGGTACACCAGTTAATTTTTGGTACACCAGCAGGCGCGCGTGGGGCACAAAGTGCAACGTCTCTTTAGACCTTGATTATTCCTTTTGTCATAAACTTTTTTTTTCAATTTGAAAATAATAATTCTGCGTTTTATGACAAGATGTAAAATGTTGATAATATTGAGATATATTTATAATTAAAGGCCAAAGAATGCAGATACAATCGTCTTATTTCAAAACTGTCTGGTTTATTGAATCTAACGACAACTTGCGAATTGATTCCTATTATGTCTAAAAACCTAAAAAACAATGAGAGAGTCCATCTTCGTGATATGCGGGATGCCTTGTAATAGCTGTACATTTGTACATTTAATCGACTACATCAACTCCTGCTTTTTTTATATTGTAATCCAGTATAATCGTTGGTTTACCACGGTTAAATCACGACTAACAATGAATGGAAAGGAATACAAGGCTCAGAAAATCATATCTGCATTAGAAAGGGTGTAGCTATGAATAGAAACTGCATAGAGCATTCAAACCTTACATGTAAAAACAAACCATTCAAAATTACGAAAACGTTGCACTTTGTATACGGGCACGTCCGCTGAAGTTTTAAACAAGTGATGCTTTTCTTATTGTCTTATTTTTATTTATCAATGTTGTGATGAGGTAGTAAATATTTATTATGTATACTGAATGAAATCCTAATGTTAATGCGTTGCTGTGTTATAAATAAGTCATGGAACTAAAACTTCTAGAAAAGCATCCGTGAAAGCGACCCTTGTCTGAGGTATATCCCTCTAAATAACGAAGCAAATAATTAATTAATATATGTCCTTGGCATAATTCTACTGAAAATTGACTGAATTGTGTAACTGAGATAAAGTTTTGAAGGCTCGTGCAAGGATTTCAAACAACCGGGCCTTTTCTCTAATGGTGTTAAGTTTTTACTTAAAGTTCAAGTTTTTGTAATAAAAAAGTAATATGTTTTTTAATCTTTGAAGATGAGTCAGGGAACAAAAATAATTACATGGTTCAAACAGTGAAGTACAAGTGAAATCATACAACGTTGTTCTTGCATCTCGGTGTTCAGAATATAAGCTTAGAAATTAAATTTTGCTTCGTCCCTTTAGCCAGCTTAACGGCAAAAGAAGATGTGAAGCTATGGATTAGCTTCTAGCTTAAAGAAAAGCTTAAAGAGACTAAGAGCTAAACGGATATTTAGTAAATGTCAAAAGATGCCGCCGTTCTATTTAACATGAATACGAGAGATAAATATATCTGAGATAAAGAAGGCCAGATCAAGGTCAGAAAGATTGTTCGATTCGAAGGGCGTTCCCTTTTCTTTTAGTTGTCTCAGACAAAACAAATTATCGTTTTATTTCCCACGACGGAAATGATGGAAGAATCTGAGAGAAATGGACAGTTTGACTGAATATTTTATGACTTATTTCATGATGCGGCTATCTCGCATAACGAAATTCAAAACACGCTCTTTGAATTTATTTAAAATGACATTACTAAGGGGCGAAAGCATTCTACGACCGCTGAAATTAAATTATATATATAATTGTATACATTTTATAATATATACTCGTGTATATATATATATATATATATATATATATATATATATATATATATATATATATATATATATATATAACAGTTCCGTAACTGACTCATTCATTCATTCATTCATTCACTGACTGACTGACATACAACGCACAGACCAAACCGCTGGACCTAAAGGGCTGAAATTTTGCATGGCGATTCTTCTAATAGTGTAGGGATGCACTAAGAAAGATTTTTCAAAAATTCTTCTTAGATTTTTTTAAATTAAATTTTTAAGCTGTTTTTAAAACTTTTTTTACGTTTGCATTTAAAATGATACATTGAGGGTTATAAAATTTATATCACGAGAAAGATCATAAAAATTCCTTCAAAATGAATTTTTTTTTTAATTTTTACCTCCATTTCCTGATTTTTGGTGAATTTTTAAAGATTAATTTTTAGAATTTAATTTATTAAATGCCGATCACGTGATTTCTTTTCTGGTACTTTCAATAAATTTATCGTCACGTGCGTAACAACTAAATAGACAAAAAAAATATTTTTTTCTTCTAATGCGGCAGACGATTGGACTTTATTTTGTTTATAAAAATATCCCTTACGATTTTTTTATAAATATGTTTTTTTTACATCAATTGTATACATTGATCGTCGTATTTATTATAAATATATATATATATATTTTTTAATTAATTGCATACATTGACCGTTGTATTTAATTTGAATGTACTCCGTAGCGAAGCGCGGGTTTTCAGCTAGTATATATATAAAACAGTTCCGTAACTGACTCATTCATTCATTCATTCATTCACTGACTGACTGACATACAACGCACAGACCAAACCGCTGGACCTAAAGGGCTGAAATTTTGCATGGCGATTCTTCTTATAGTGTAGGGGTGCACTAAGAGAGATTTTTGAAAAATTCTTCTTAGATTTGTGGAAATTAAATTTTTAAGCTGTTTTTTTACTTTTTTTAAGTTTGCATTTAAAATAATAATTTGAGGGTTATAAAATTTATATCACGAGAAAGATCATAAAAATTCCTTTAAAATGAAATCTTTTTCGAATCTTTACCTTCATTTCCTGATTTTTGGTGAATTTTTAAAGATTAATTTTTAGAATTTAATTTATTAAATGCTGATCACGTGACTTCTTTTTCTGGTACTTTAAATAAATTTATCGTCACGTGCATAAAAACTAAATAGACAAAAAATAATTTTTTTTTTCTTGCTAATGTGGCAGACGATTGGACATTATCCAAAAAAATATTAAAATACAGTAAAAGAAATGTTCTAGAAACTGTACTATATTAACTGTACTATATTCTTTAGTATTCTTTATATTAGATTTAATTTGAATATCTTCTTCTACATTATTTTGTCTATAAAAATATACCTTACGATTTTTTTATAAATATATATATATTTTACATCAATTATATACATTGATCGTCGTATTTATTATATATATATTGGCATTAATTGCATACATTCACCGATGTTTTTACTTTGAATGTACTCCGTAGCGAAGTGCGGGTTTTCAGCTAGTATATATATATATATATATAAAACAGTTCCGCAACTGACTCATTCATTCACTGACTGACTGACATACAACGCACAGACCAAACCGCTGGACCTAAAGGGCTCAAATTTTGCATGGCGATTCTTCTAACAGTGTAGGGGTGCACTAAGAAAGATTTTTCAAAAATTCTTCTTAGATTTTTTTAAATTAAATTTTTAAGCTGTTTTTTAAACTTTTTTTACGTTTGCATTTAAAATAATACATTGAGGGTTATAAAATATCACGAGAAAGATCATAAAAATTCCTTCAAAATGAAAGTTTTTTCGAATTTTTACCTCCATTTCCTGATTTTTGGTGAATTTTTAAAGATTAATTTTTAGAATTTAATTTATTAAATGCTGATCACGTGATTTCTTTTTCTGGTACTTTCAATAAATTTATCGTCACGTGCGTAACAACTAAATAGACAAAAAAATATTTTTTTCTCTTTCTAATGCAGCAGACGATTGGATATTATCAAAAAAAAATGCATATCCCTTACGATTTTTTTATAAATATATATATATAGATAGATATATATTTTACATCAATTGTATACATTGATCATCGCATTTATTATAAATATATATATTTATTTTTTGTCATAAATTGCATACGTTGACCGTTGTATTTAATTTGAATGTACTCCGTAGCGAAGCGCGGGTTTTCAGCTAGTATATATATAAATATATATATATATATATATATAGTGTTGTGTGTGTGTATGTGTGTGAGTGCAAGTATATATTATTTTAAAAAAGGTTAATAGATGATGAAAACAGCGCAGGATCTGAAAGATTTTACTTTTTCTTCTACCTTCATCCATTCTGAAAAACGGATTTTAAAGGAACCAATAAAACCAGTATTTTTCTTATTCTATTGCCAACCCCGTTTGCTAATAATCAAGCACCCTGGGATGTGTTTGGAGGGTTCTGTAATCAGACGACATTCAGAGTTCTAAATTCATTGCAACTCAAAACTTAGATCAGAAATTTAAGCACGTCATGCAGAATGCAAGTAAAAGTTTTACAGGAAAGAACATATAAGGAATTTTTACTGTGATTATCCTTTGCTTGTTTGAGAGAAGGGGGGGGGGGGTAGCAAGTTTTATCACTTTGTTTACACAGCCGGACTTTGACCATATCCTTGCAGGAGCTCAATTTATACAATCCCCCCAAATGATCTTGGACACTGGTCTAGCAGTCTCAAAAAAATATTTATTTTCTCCATTATATTTTCACTTTGTAGTAGTTTCAAGCACGCTACAAACATAATTTTTTTCTGGTGTCATATAAAGGAATATGACTCTCATGACAAACAACTGAGAGCAAGAAATTAGTGCACTGGATCCCATCAAGTAAAAAAAAAGAGGAAGTTGAAGTTTATCTTTTTATCTAAATACGATCTCTCGCGTCTTCGATCATCTATGCAATTCGTCTCTTAATATAGTTATCTAATGGAGTTACTTGTCACATCTCTATTTCACTGGCTTCCCTGTGCATTTAATTCACTAGCTTCAACACGAAAGGTTTGATGAGCGCTCCACTAATCGTCTCCTATTTTTATACTGCACTAGCTGAAAACCCGCACTTCGCTACGGAGTACATTCAAATTAAATACAACGGTCAATGTATGCAATTAATGCCAAAGAAAATAAATAAATAAATAAATGGTTTTCGCACCACTGTATTTCCTAATCCTCATATTATAACGCTCAAGGTCTATCTTGAACATATGGCCAAATTTTAAAAAAGCTTTCTATTCTTAGTCAGAACAATTTCGGGTCTGTTAAAATTTCAAGTTAAAGCAAATAAAGTTTCTAGTGACCAAATTGCAAATAATCCATTACATTTAAATCCTGCTGAAAGATTGCTTTCTGTTCTATTTTTGTTTCACAGAAAAAGGTATAAAAATTTGGTTCTCAGATGCGGGTATTGGTGAGCACTAGATAAGCTAAAATTCCTAGGCCTCGCAGATTAAAAAAAAAATAATCTCTGCTTTAAAATGATTCGTTGCTAAACTGCTGTTTAGATTCTTTGTAGGTAAGAGTGTTTTAATTCTTTGTCACTCATCTGTTCTCAAACTCTTGTATCCGTGTGTTTGCTACCCTCCTCAGTATCATGGGAAAAATAATCTTTGGTCTGTTGTGCGAAAGTAAAGTTTGTAAAGTGATACGGCTGTTTAGTCATTGCTACGGATATGCATGTTTCTTCCCCTCACTCGGAGAGAAAATGCAAAATGTTTGCTTTTGTGTTTTTAGAACGCATTTATTTCGGGATGTATGCATACAAACACCCACACACATGCATACACACGCAAACATATACGTGTGAGGACACTGAATTTTGCATTTTGGGTTTTTACCCATTTCAGATTTAGAATTTTACGTTTTAGCCTTTTTTGCTCTTTGAATTTTGCGCTTCCACTTTTTGCTCTCTGAACTTTGCATTTTAGAATTTTTTTTCCTGCACTTTGCATTTAGTACCACAGATAGTAAAAGTTTAAAAACTGTTGCTCAGTAAGGACAAGAAAGGGAAAAGAATAAATTCCACCTCCAACCAAAGTTTACAGTAATATCACCTATGGAACTGCCATTTTCCCTTTTTTCTGTAATAAAATAAAGAATAGAAAAGGAGGAAAATATGATGTTCCTGACTAGTGTGGGAAAAGTATGTCAAGAGATGACTTTTTTGGTAACGTACACCTCTGTGGGCGTAGTATCCTACATTTTAATAATATTTTCAAATGTAATATTGATGAAAAAATACAATTAAAAATTTTGTTAATTATGGTACATTTACTATTATTATAAATATTTGATATAATTTATGACGCCATGTAAACAAAAGGGCCTAAGACCTTGTTAATAGTGTACAGTTGAACCCCGTTATAACGAACTTCAAGGGACCAAAGGTTTTGTTCCATTTATCCGGTGGTTCGCTATATCCGAACCATTAAGAAAAATGCTAGAGTTCACAAAATGTATAACTCATTAGTTGCAATGTGTATTCAAATAATGATGTATTAAAAATTATCATTAATGAATTAAACCGACTAAAATCGATTACATTAAATTACGTACAATAGGAAAATGGCGGGACCAAAATTTTCGTTCGTTATATCCGTGAGTTCGTTATATACCGGGTTCGCTATAACGGGGTTCGACTGTAGTTAAATATCAGAGGTAAATTGCCCCTTCATATAACTTTTTGTCTTTTGTTTGTGAACCTCAACCACCTTACATATGATATGATGCCAACAAACAATGCCCCGAATAAAAGGAGTTTCAGCTATTCGGTTTGTATGCTCGACTTCATCACCAGAGCTCAAACGCTTCCATGTAAATTCCCTGCATTCCTAGCTAGACATAACATTTGCATGGTATTTGTTAGTTGGGTATTATCGCAGTGTAACGTTGCCATATTTGAGAAGGAAATTTTTTTTTAAATGTAAATTTAATTTATTGAATGATAAAAGTGTTCAGAAATAAAATTAATGTAAAATTTTTTTTATTTATTCAATAGATAAAAAAAACCCAAATTTTCAAAAGCTATACTCAGGACAAAAATTTAGTTACCCCGATGTAAAACGAAAATTACACATGAGCGAATAATTTTTTACCTTACTTCAAGTTTGATGGGCATCTCAATGTCATTTGTATGAATTTGTCCCTATAAATATGCAAGAAATTGATTTCTTCGTACGCTTCAGCAACATGTTACTCCAGTTTCTAAATTTAATTCCTCTCTCCCTCTCTTTCCCACCCCAATTTCGGACGTTACCCTGATAAGTTATCTTTCGCCTTAGTTGCTGAGAGAGGTGGGTGTTTAAACAAATAGAGTGTGAAGGAATTCTTTTGAAAGTAATAGTTTAATTTGTCTCGAGGCTAATTGGTAATTAATGTTCATTTTTATGCTTGGCCGTCCCCGATCGTCGTGCATTCGATGTACTGAGTTTAAGCTTTCAGAGAATTCTTGTTTAATGGTTCTTTCATTAATTTTGATACGTCAGTTTTGCTGAGAAATACTAAATTAGATTCCAAATTTTGAGGACGATATTTTGCTGCCCAATTGTAACTAACAGGACTCACAATTTTATGGGAGGGGGTTGGACACAATATTTAAGGTGACTGCCTACGTTCGGAGCCAATTTTTTAAAAAAATTGTTTATTTTAAAGGATTTTTTGGTCTCTTATGGTAAAACAGCATTTAAAAATAAAAAATTTAAAAAAAACTTTCCTGTAAATACAATACTTTTTTATAAATTGGTCAATTTGAAGTATTTTTTAATGAAATTTAGCTAAAACGCCTATCACTCTGAACAAAATTCTAATGCTACTATTTTAATTTCCTTCTTACACATGATACATATAACAGTTATCTTCAAAATGACCTACGATCTAAGAGAAATTTTAAAATGCAAAAATAATACAGACAATTTTATGTTCCAATATGAAAATTTTCCCCAATTCGCCATTCCTTTCCTTATAAAAACAGCCCCAAACAAAAAACTATTTATTATACATCAATTATTGTACGTCATTTCATTAACAATAGCATCTAAAATATTTCCTGAAAATTTTATCAAACTATATGCATCATTATGTGAAATATCATGATAACGGTAGAGATTTTTGTGCTAAAAAACATAATTCTGAGATAAACGCCTTAAAGTTGTTTGTCAAGTCAATTTTGTATTAGACGATGTTTATTAAAATAGCTATAACTCTGCTTCTAATTGATGTAGAATGAAAATCTAAGTGGTTTTGAAAAGAAAAAAAGATTGAATTACAAGATTCTAGCAAAAAATAAAATTGGCCAAAATAGTCAAGAAATGGACGCATTTAAAGTTGGTTGTCACTTCAATTTTGTATTAGACGATGTTTATTAAAATAGCTATTACTCTGCTTCTAATTGACGTAGAATAAAAATCAAAACGGTTTTGAAAAGAGAAAAGATTGAATTACAAGATTCTTGCAAAAAATGAAGTTGACCAAAATAGTCAAAAAATGACATTTTCAACGTAGGCAGAGATTTTTTTTCTTTAAATGAGTCTTTATAATAAAATCACAATACATTTTAAAGATGCTTAAACAGTCTGGATATTGTTTAAGAAATTTTTAAATTCAAAACTGAAAGTATGATCACTTTTTGATTTATCTGCTGAACCAGTTCTACTTGCATATTCTTTTCCCTTTTGTGCACAAAAAAGGGGTTTCAAAATACAGGGTGATTCAAAATGAATATAGCGATTACACACGGCTATAACTATTTAATCGAAAAGAATTTATCGATAAGAGTTACACAGAATGTAAAAGGAAGTTCAAAATTTTATTTACATACTTTATAAATGTTCTATGCTACTCCCCTTGGTCACACGGACAACATCTAAGCGGTAGTCCATTTCACGCTATACACTCTGAAGAATATGTGGAGTCACCAACGCAAGCGCATTAGAAATACGCATTTTGAGCTCTGGAATTGTTTTCGGCAAAGGAAGCCCATACACAAGGTCTTTCACATAACCCCATAGTAAGAAACCGCAGGGTGTCAAATCCGGAGATCTAGGTGGCCAAGAGCAGACCACATAGTCGGCCTCTCCAGTTCGACCGAGCCAACGCTTTGGAAGATGTTGGTTTAAAAATGTGCGAACCGCCACACCCCAATGTGGGGGTGTTCCATCTCGCCAGATGTAATCCGTGAAATCCGTATCTAGCTGTGGCATAAGGATTACATCTTTCAGCACATTTAGAACATTTAGAACATTTATAAAGTATGTAAGTATTCGGAAATTACAGAGACCACAGCTTTCGCTTATACGCCTTGTTCAAACTGACGACCGGAAGCTTCGGAGCAATATCTGAACACGCAGCCGATGTTAATTTCCCAAGTTCGGTGACAATTTCATTCATATAGGGCCCGAGGATGCCGGACAAACAGTACAGATCTGTCATTCACTCAAGGCACCCCAAGGCCCCTTATAAAGTATGTAAACAAAAATTTGAAATATATATGATTATATATGAAAATAATCCTATATATAATAGCCGTTGTCTCTGTATGACACTTCCGGGCTGTACTCATCTTTCAATTGAAGCCCTCAGTAAACAAACCGCCGGTTAGACTTAATTTCAATTTCAGATGTGGATCAGAATTCTTTCTTACCTAAAAACAAATATCTTCTCCATCAAATCACGTTTGTTCAGCCTATTTTTCTATAAAACATTCAGAACTAAAAAAAATTGGATGTTTTTAGCTGTATATTTAACAATTTTTAAAAATCTGTTTACTTTTGCGATGAATTCTGAAAGTAAACAAACTTGAATGTGAATGAATCGCGTAGTGAACTGTAAAAAAATGGATGGCAGTCTACTACTCCAATCGCATGAAAAACTAAATAAATAAAAAATAATGATAGGGTTTGCTTTTACAAGGTGTGGATTAAATGTAATATTGTTAGATAATTCGGGATATTTTTTAACTTTCATATACTTTTTCCATTATGACGTCATTTTTAGTATTATGACGTCAAAATGACGGGTTGGATGGCAGTCTACTACTCCAATCGCATGAAAAACTAAATAAATAAAAATAATGAAAGGGTTTGCTTTTACAAGGTGTGGATTAAATGCAATATTTTAGATAATTCGGGATATTTTTTAACTTTCATATACTTTTTCCATTATGACATCAAAATGACGGGTTACCTACTAGGTTTTTTTATAGTTCAGTAATAAGCTATATCGATAATACCGTAGAAAATATTTTCGAAAAAAATTAGACTGTGTTGTCATTTACTGTTCTCTAATAAAATACATTAATACTACGGAACATGCTTGAAAATCCAGTATACAATAAATATATTCTTAAACGATATAGATATAGAAACCTATACAACTAATGAAGTGCAATTATAGTTAATCTGGAAGGCTAAAACCATTTCAACCCGTTTTTGAAAACCCAGAACTGAAAAATCCAGGGAAATTCCTTTTACATTCTGTGTAATTCTTATCGATAAATTCTTTCCGATAAAATAGTTATAGCCGTTTGTAATCGCTATATTCATTTTGAATCACCCTGTAGTTTGTCTCCAGGATTTATAAAAGTTTTATTTACAAAGTGTCTAATCCCTGTAATGGGCAAAAAACTCAGAGAAATTTTTTTCTTTGGGAAAAATATTTTCAGAATTTTCATTTTAGATTAAAAACCCGAAGGCAGTTTAGTGAATATAGAACTAAAGAACACTGTGCTAAATTTCAAAGAGAAACCTTACCAGGAATTTCAGATATATCTTTATAAAGATGGCAAATAAGGATACATTCCACTTCGAGGTAAATAGACGGTATGTACAAATGTACAGAAGCATTGACAATACATCACAATGGTATATATTTCCAGGATACTACACTTCGAGCCATTTCGATATAAATAGACATTATGTACAGGTATACCACAGCATTGACAATACATCACAATGATGTACTGTTAATGCTTCTGTATGATACGCAAACAGCAGCTGCTGATACCTGATACGCATTGACAATGCATATCAGGTATTACATCACAAAAATATTGCATCTAGCTTAGTAATCAACTTAGAAGGATGCAGTTTGAATCATTTCACTCTAAAAGTTCTTTAGTATTTGTTAAGGCCAGAAAATGCCCTTTTTTAGAGAAGTATTGTGGACCCTTTTTTGAAGTTCATATTTATGGATAGCATGCAGTTATCTTATAAGTGACAGGTTTAATATTTTTAAAATTTATACATTGATAGAATGAAATTACTTTAGTTATAGCACCATAACATGAAGATAATCCAAAATCAACATGTCTCTAATAAAATGTCGAAATAAAATGTTCTAAATGACTGAGAGTAGTGTCGAATCCATAGTTTTTGGAATCACTGAGATGAATAGCAGAAACTAAAAATGTTTTTAATCAAGTTTTGAGTTAAATTAATATTATAGTGAATTTGTAATTTTACTTTATAATTTGTATACCATACACATATTTTTAAATACCTGTAAATAAAATTACTTAGATTTTACACTATAGGTAGAACTATAGACCTTTTCCTATCTAATAAAAAATTAGGATAAATGAATATCCGGGCAACGCCGGGTAAACAGCTAGTATTCCCATGAAGTACAGGACCAAAGAATTAGTTTCCCTGCTGTTTCCTCATTTTTCATTCTATAAAAAAATTTATTTGTTTTACGCATAATTTTTGCCTAAGATTTCTTGTTAATGTCTTCAAGAGACTAAAGTAATTTAATTAATGAGTTCTGCACTCCAAAGTGTTTGTCGCTCATGTTACATTTGCAATGAAAATGAGATTGGTGTATCACTGTGCTTTATGATCATGTTATGGAACCAAGTTTATAAAACTTATGCTATCAAATCACTGGTATTTTGAAACCTTCTAAAAACAATTACCTGTTCCACGTTATTGAACTGTCATCCTTTTTTAAAGTTGTTAACACTTTTGTTAGGGATATTAGAATCAACCCGTTAATTTAAGCGTACTGTTTACATTGACTCAGCTGACAGTTATTCGTCTTAAATATTCCTTAGAGTACCCTAACTCAAGTATGTATTTGTAATCATTAGATGCTTGTCAAAACCATGAAGATTAGTGTCAAATTCAATATCGTTCAGACGTTAATTTAACGAACTCGATTCTTACATGCCCCATTTTAAACGTAAATTAACCTATACTTTATTTTTTGCTAAGTTTTTACCTCTCTTTAAGTTGTTATTGTAATTTTTTAACTTGCAATATTTTTAATAATATACCAAAATTAGATTAAAATCTTATATGCAAAGGCATTGTAGCAAAATATCTTATCTTAATTATACGTTGAAGTAGTTATCATACGGCTGAAATGTTTGCACCATAAACGGACATCGGTTGACGTTCACTGATTTTAAATTTATGGTTGGTTTTATGTAAGCGTAATTTACAACGCAATAAAAGAAAACATTTATTTATCAACATACATGCTCAATGGCTTTTTAACAATGAGTCTTATTAAACGAAAATATAATCACCACATAATGAACAAAATATTATTCAACAATGGACAATTCAAATTAGCCATTTTTATAACCATTTTAGATACAGCGTTTCCATAGTTCTCATAGTTTAAATAGCGGCTCGTTTCCCCTAACGATCAAAACGTTTATTCATAAGCTCTGCAGTTTGTATCAACCACTATTAAGTTTTCCCTGAATGTGAAGAATTTAATTAAAATTGGGAGTTAATTACTTTTCCAATTAACTTTTAAAGGATTAAACTCATTTGCTAAATGGAGAAGGTATGCAATTTATACGTAAATATATCTTATTAGATCTATATTAAAACCAAGCGAACTGGGATGGGAGGGTTTAAAATAAGTATGATATTTGGTTTTTTTGATAAAATGCAATATGTATAAAATTTCTGTTTCAAATGAATCGGTAATTTTGAAAAGGAGTCATCTCCCTTTTTTTTTAATTTTTCATGAGAAGCACAAAACTATAACTCGCTTTCATGCATTATTAGTTAGACTAAATTTAGTATTTATTATGTTTATAAGGCATCAATCCTGATGCAAAAAATAATTTGTTAACATTTTTTTTAACTTGGGGGGGGGGGGCAGAAAAGTTTGAGAAAAGTGCAGATGAGTTTTTGAAAAGTGGAGATGACTCCTTTTCAAAATGACCGATTCAAATATTTATAAATTCCAATCCCCAGTAATTTCATTTCTAAAGTAAACCAAACAAACATAATTCTACCATTTATCAGATAAAAAACATTGGATTTTATGTATAACCAAACATGCATATGACATACTTAAAATTGGAGTAGTATAATTTTATTTTTGGTAGAAAGCCACCTATCGGTCATAAAAGTAACAACGAAATACTTTTTTTTTCCGGCTCTCCCTCTCCTGAAAATTTTTTTGACTTGTTTTGGGGCGGTCCACGTTGGGCTGGAATCAAAGCTGAACAAAAATTCCAAACTTAATGTTAAGCAGCAAACCTGGGTTACAGAATAAATGGTTGACTGAATGGTTTCGAGCACTACGGTCAACTTTTGCTACACAGGAGCTAATTAGACTGGGACCTTCAATTTAAAAGCCGATTCTGAATGGCTACAAAAACCCATACCAACAGTAAGACTCGCATCTACAAGCTCTGGACCAAATGCTAGGCCCCAACCATTCGACTATCATCCACAGAATAAATGACTAAATTTAAATATGACCCTAGATAATTTTAGAGAATATTTTCTTCTCTAAAATTTCGACACTAAAACTTCTCTAAGGTTTCGAGCGCTACGGTCAACTTTTGCTACACAAGAGCTAATTAGACAGGGACCTTCAATTTAAAAGCCGATTCTGAATGGCTACAAAAACCCATACCAACAGTAAGACTCGCATCTACAAGCTCTGGACCAAATGCTAGGCCCCAACCATTCGACTATCATCCACAGAATAAATGACTAAATTTAAATATGACCCTAGATAATTTTAGAGAATATTTTCTTCTCTAAAATTTCGACACTAAAACTTCTCTAAGGTTTCGAGCGCTACGGTCAACTTTTGCTACACAAGAGCTAATTAGACTGGGACCTTCAATTTAAAAGCCGATTCTGAACGGCTACAAAAAACCCATACCAACAGTAAGACTCGCATCTACAAGCTCTGGACCAAATGCTAGGCCCCAGCCATTCGACTATCATCCACAGAATAAATGACATATTTAAATTTAGTCATATTTAAATTTAGACATATTTAAATGACATATTTAAATTTAGTCATTTAAATATTATTAGGGTCATATTTAAATGACTAAATTTAAATATGACCCTAGATAATTTTAGAGAATATTTTCTTTAAAAAAACATCGAATCAGCTTTTATTTTAATGTTTGCGAATGGATTAGGTTCATCAAACTCTGGCTTGCTTAGAATTCTTAATGCCACTCATGAAATAGTAAGACGATTCATCAAGAAATGCACGATTAATAAATACAATATTGTCTTTCAGTTTCTTTTGAATGTGTGTGGGGTTTAATTCTCCATTTTTCATTAATCAAATATGTCGAAGGGAGAAACCACGGTGGTGTTCCTGCGTGTTTGAAAGAACTTCATTTTCGTATATGAAAAGAAAAAGTATAAATAAAGTGTGTGACTAGTTGTTTGAATGACAATTTTTACTTAAATATGGTTTATAGAAAAATATCATTTCAAAAATTAATTAAATCCTTTTGATGATGTAATGAGTTTTTCTTTTTCAGTCTCCTTCCTTAGATGACAAACATTCGTAGTTTTAATTTTAAGCATGAAAATAGATTTTCATTATTCTTCGAATCAAAAGTCACGTAAAATGAGTCATTCTGTTGTTTAATATTGAAATTTTTATGCCACAGTACGCTTTGAAAAATGCTCTTTGTCCATGAATATTTTTTAAGCTATTCCCTGATTAGACAAGGCCACCTCTCTTAATTTTAAATCTGCATGGAGAGTAAGTTTTTTTCCATTTTGGCACAAAATTATAACGTCAGGAGGACTAGTTTGGCACAAAGGACATACAATTCAGTCCCTTTTTTACGAAGTCCCGTCGTCCCCCTTAAAAAAGAAGTTATAAAGAAAATTCTCTCAATACAATGTAAGTATTAAAAATTTAATCTAATGAAATAAAATTAGGAGGAAAACTAAACTACTGTTTATAGTATTAAGGGTCTCAGATGTTTGAATTCCTTTCCTAAAATAATAATGAGTTTGCACCTAATATGACAGAATCTATGAAATATGTCATTTATGTAACTAATGTCACTTATGTAACAATGTATATCACTTATGTCCCTAATGTTATAAAATGCAAGATTTGCAATTACACGAATTGCCTAAGAAATGAAAACAAAATATTTTACTAAGAAATAACATAACATGAAACATATACTTAGAGGTGTTTATGACAAAGCTGGTTTAAAAATGTCAAACTTTAATGTCTCCCATGTTTCAAAATCCAAGTTCATTCTAAAAGAAAATAGGACCCGTAATTATGCTACAAGTTTCATATAAAATGCGTTTTATCCATAAAGTTTTCTTTTATTTCCTAAGATTAGAACATTTTAAGCCTTTTCTTGAAACAATAAATCCTATCAAATTATACTGAATGCATCTACATAGATAAAGATCTTGATAATACAACACATTTTGTGAGTAGAAAAGAGATAAATGTGCACGTAAATGTTATTCATAGGCAACGTATTGTTGAAAATTTCGTTAAATAGAAGAGTTTGATAAATGGAAGCTCATTAGATTTCGACTCTACTGTTTATTACAAAAGCTTAAAAGGAAATGAGCTGAAATTTGTAGTAAATATTTTGTAAACTTTATTTATATGACTAGCAACATTAATTAATTTTTGCACTGTTACTTTTTTTCTAATCATTTATTATTTGTAACGTGGAAATATGCAAAAAACTTTTTAAATATATGTACCAATTAAAAATATTTATAACAAATTAATTTATTTGCAGTATTTACATATTTATATTACGAAACAAACCAATGTAATTATCTTTAAATAATGATGAATTTGAACCTCGAAAATTGCATCTGTCCCAGGTTGCATTTCCTGGGTTTTCGGTGAGTTATGTAAAAACTAATTTATATATATTTTTAAATACAAGTATGATGCACTTCATAATATGCCCTCTACCAAAATCGTCCGTAAGGATACAAATATTTTTTTATCTTCTCTCTTTCTCTCTCCTTTAGTTCAAGAACATGGGTGCATTGACCACTAAACCACTGAGACTTGCACCCAACGTTATTCAGCCTACCTCTGAAATACGAATTCCTAAAGGAAAGATAACTCTAATGTTCAAATCCTGCAGCAGACTTTCGTTGAAGGATTGAATGGTCGGGATTCATTCTATGTATAAACGTCATTAATCGATATCCCACGCATGGCTCTAAAATTGGCAGTTTTTGCCTTTCGTGAGTAACTCATATCAAAACGAAAGCACGGGCAAGATTAACGACTCGAAAATTAAATTCAATGAAAATTGTTCTGTTTTTCCTAGTAATCACATTGTCTTATAAATTGACCGAAAATAATGTATAAAAAATTATTCGAAATATTGCTCAAGGAACTTGTATTTTATTGTCACTGAACAGTTACGTCGTTTATATATAGCTCAGATACCTGTTAAATTCTTTTGTATAAGGATATTTATGGAAGCCTTTTATTGAAATGTCTAATGAGGATCGTTCACATTTTATTCAAGATGCATCAGCATATGCATATTTATATCGAAAAAGATCTTTTAATCACTGTTTTTTATTAATTTTAGCAAACTGATCCTAATATATTATGTAGAGTTAATGACATGTAATCAGTATCCGTGATGTATAAAGTCGATAAAAGCATTTATTAGACAGAATTTGTTAGTCTCTTAAAGTATTTTTTAGTAAAACTATTAATCTGCTTTTTAACATAATAGTCTTGAGGGAAAATTTGCTGTGTTTTTTTCTTAAACATACAATCAATGATAAAATAGAAGCTTCTTAAAATACGCTTTAGAAAATAGAAATAGAATTTACACTTGGACTAAAAGGTATAATCCTTCACCAGTACACAAACCATTTCGAGGAATGTCTCTATAAGCAGATAACAAAAGCAGTAGATTTCTTTTATATTTCTTTGGGGCTTTTTGACTACTATATAGGGCCTAGAGATCAGCAATTGCACATTTATGGTTGCTTTACTCTTTAGAAACGAAAAGAGATTCAGACAAGTATTCAGTACTTAACAGAGAGAGATTCAAAGTTTGTAGACTTAACTAAGAAATCAATTTTCAAAGCATTCTGTAAGGTACATTACACAAATAAAAAAATTTGAGGCTTGTAAATCAGTCCAAAACAACATCTTAAACTCCAAATTAGAAATTAAAATAACTAAATCTCTCTCTCTCTCTCTCTCTCTCTCTCGCTCTCTCCCTCCCTCTCTCCTCCCCTCTTTTTCGTATGCCTCTTGCACTGATAGAGGGGCGCGGCTCCGGTTTTAGCCCTATAAAGTCGATAAAAGCATTTATTAGACAGAATTTGTTAGTCTCTTAAAGTATTTTTTATTAAAACTATTAATCTGCTTTTTAGTATAATAGTCTTGAGGGAAATTTTGCTGTGTTTTTTTCTAAAACATGCAATCAATGATTAAATAGAGGGCCGTGGCGGCCTTGTGGTACAGCGCGCTGGTTTTCGGTGCTGAGGGTGCTCGGATCGAATCCTGGCGAAGTGCCACTAAAATGCCTCTGTTTGTGTCGTCCCTTCATAGGGGGCATTTCTGGTCCGCCTATATGGCGCCCCCATAATAAAATGGCCAGCAAAACTGCTGTGAATTATAGGCGAATGTCTTCGCGACAAGTGCCTCCGTATTTGAAAAAAAAAATGATTAAATAGAAGCTTCTTAAAATCCGCTTTAGAAAATAGAAATAGAATTTACACTTGGACTAAAAGATATAATCCTTCACCAGTCCACAAACCACTTCGAGGAATGACTCTATAAGCAGATAACAAAAGCAGTATATTTCTTTGGGGCTTTTTGACTGCAATATAGGGCCTGGTGATCAGCAATTGCACATTTATGGTTGATTTACTTTTTAGAAACGAAAAGAGATTCAGACAAGTATTCAGCACTTAAAGAGAGATTCAAACTTTGTAGACTTAACTAAGAAATCAATTTTCAAAGCATTCCGTATGATATATTACACAAATAAAAAATTTCGAGGCTTGTAAATCAGTCGAAAACAACATCTTAAACTCCAAATTAGAAATTAAAATAACTAACTGACTAACTCTCTTTCTCTCTCTCTCCCTCTCTCCCTCCACCCTCCCCTCTCTTTGTCGTATGCCTCTTGCAGGGATAGAGGAGCGCGGCTCCGGTTTTAGCCCTCGCTAATGGGCACCACAAGAGTCGAAGCCCGACTTCTGCCCCAGTGTGATCATAATTTAGACCAAAGAACCCCAGGGACGATATCTGGAGGACTTGAACACTCCCCCCACCTCTACAGACCCCACGGTGCATTTTTTACACATTTTAACGTGACAATACCCGGCAAGTATAGAGCATTCATTGGCACTTGTCGGGACTCGAGCCGAGCTTCTTCAGTACCAAATACCGATCCACTACCACTAGGATGTTCGCCCCCCCCCCCAAAAAAAAGGCCAGGTGATGGCCGAATGGCTAGGGCGTTGGCATTCGGTTCAGATCCTGTGGGTTCGAGTCCCACTGTTGGCATAGATGTTTGTAGCCGTTTGGAATCGGCTTTAAACTGTAGGTCCCGGTCTAATTAGCCCTCATGTAGAAAACTTTACCGTAGCGGTCCAAGCCAAACCAAACCGAGTCCAAAAGAATGTGTCGAGCAAAACTCTTCATCAGGCACAGGGCATTAAGTGGGATTGTCTCTATGGACAAATTGCAGACATAAAAACTGTTGAACTCTTTGATATAATCATTCGAATTTTATGAATAACTTGATGTGAGTCAGTGGAAGCATCGACATAAAAAACGTAAGACTGTTAGAAGAACGACCGGGAAAACATCTGTGAAAAGGGAGGAAATATGCAACTGGAACAGTTGGTTCAGCAGAAGCATCAAAAAGAAGGATGCTTTAACTTTAATTTTGAATTTCAAATTATTTAAAACAAAACTTTATATATATATATATATATATATATATATATATATATATATATATATATATCTATATCTATATATCTATATATATCTATCTATCTATATATATACAGAGGCTGTTCACACATTTTTTAGACGATGTATATTGTATTCACAAAACTAAATTACATAAAATTCTTGTGTTTTAAGTGTTCTATTTGACATCCCTTATTCTGAACTATCTTTCGACACCGCAATTTCCAGGACAATAATGCCTTTTGAAGTGTCAGAAGAGGTATTCTATCCCATTCCTCCTGAACAGCTTTCCAGAGTCATGTAAGGGCTTTGGGACGACGTTTGGATAATGCAGATTTTAAAAGTCCGAAAGCACAAAAATCCATAGGTGATACATCGGGAGATTTAGTAGGGATATCAGTGAAAGGTATGGCCTTGATACCATTTTTTTGTTCCATTTCTTTTAGGAAATTTACAGTGGATTTTAATGTGTGACTGCTAGCTTTGTCCTGATGGAGTCTCACAGATTGATGGCACTGTGGTTAAAGCGATGGTATTTCATTCAGAAAAGTTGGCAATAAAATATGTTCCTGATAGTATTTGGAGTGAATCTTGACAATTTTTTCCACTCTCTTTATTTTTAACTTGCCATTATAAGAAAAACCAGCAACAATCATGAATCCCTTAGAAAAACTTTCTTTCGATTCTTTGAACCATGTACTCAAATTTTTTTCTCCCCTTTTATGATAATAAATGGCTCTTTTTTTGATGCAATCATTTAAATACACCCATGATTCATCTATTGTGACAATTGTTTTCCATTTTTCTTTGGATAAGTGTTTCTCATATAGAATTCTGCAGCGTGTCCTGCGTTCAGCAATATGATTTGGAAGAAGACGATGCACATTGCGTTTTTTCACTTTCTTAAGATTTAAATCAACGTTTATCATTTTGTTTACAGTGGACACCGAGCATTTTAATGATTTTGCAACTGTCTTTTGACTAGGGGGATTTTCTTTTAACATTAAACAACGTACCTTTGCAATAGTAGAAGATGTCCGTTTTTTCCTTGGATACTTGTTTGGAATTTTTGTCCCACTTGAGGCTCCAATTTGACGTTTTTTTCCTTTCTTGTTGACGATATTACCTATCGACGATTTAGATATCACAAAACCATGACTCTCACATCGTTTTTGGATAGCGGAGTATGCATATTTCTCTTCGGAAAGAGCATAAATGTAGCCTTCGAACCACTGCTTTGTTAAAAACGCCATTTTGAATAAAAACAAAACTTTCAAGCCGCAGACGATAATTTTGACTTTTAAAAACATAGTGCAATTGCAATTATTTCTTTTGCAGCAAACGATTTTTTATTACCGCTTACCAAAATCGTCTGAAAAATGTGCGAACAGCCTTTGTATAATATGCAAAGATATTTTTATAAAATACATTTGAAGAAAAAGATATCATAAAACAAAAGTGTAGATTAAAAAAAAAGTTAAACTTAGTATCTAGTACCCCCTTATTTACAAATTTACCACATAATATCCTCCTAATTATCCTCAGAATGCCGACGGGGGGGGGGGGGTAAATTATGATACTAAGGCCACTTTTGCAAATGGAAACGACGTGAAAACAAAGCAAAGAAAACGGAAATGTCGAGAAACGTTGGTAAACAAAACATAATCGAAAAAGCGAAATTGAGAACGATTATTAGAATATAAAAGAAATAAGAAGCGTCAAAACGAAAAAATTAGGGGATAATAAGAAAGGCATTTATGAAATTTTGCTTTTTAAGGAGCTGATAAACAGTAGACAGACAGGTCACTGACCAAAACCGAAGCATTATTGGAAATAGCAAAGCTTTCAAAGCAGATATAAAATTAGCCAGGTGAATAATTTTGGAAAGAAGTAATGCATAATCAATATTAATTTCTTGGATGAAGTAGAAAGAGAGAAAAGTATATTAAAGCAATTATTAGAAGCGTAGTTACAAGCATTTGTTTGCAAGCCTCTTTTTCTTGTCGTTTTTTATTATTGTCTTGCATTTGTTTGGGATTCGAACAGTACGAGATAATCTTTATATTATTTTTTGTTCCATAATTTTATACCTGTTTGCATCTGTTATACTTGGAAAAAATTTATATTTCCTTTGGTCATGATAAAAACAAACTTGAAAAAAAACTGTAAATTATGTTCCATTACATTACATTACTTTTTAATTCAATTTTTTACGTCAATAATTAATTGTTCTTTAAATATTTACTACTAGCTGAAAACCCGCACTTCGCTACTGAGTACATTCAAATTAAATACAACGGTCAATGTATGCAATTAATGCTATATATATAATATATAATACGACAATCAATGTTTACAATTGATTAAAATAAATATATATATAAATTTATAAAAAAATCGTAAAGGATATTTTATAGACAAAATAATGTAGAAGAAAATATTCAAATTAAATCTAATAGAACGTACTAAAGAATATAGTACAGTTAATATAGTACAGTTTGAGGAACATATCTTTTACTGTATTTTAATATTTTTTGGATAATGTGTAATCGTCTGCCGCATTAGCAAGAAAAATTTTTTTTTGTCTATTTCGTTGTTATGCACGGGACGATAAATTTATTTAAAGTACCAGAAAAAGAAATCACGTGATCAGCAGTTAATAAATTAAATTCTAAAAATTAATCTTTAAAAATTCACCAAAATTCAGAAAATAGAGGTAAAGATTCGAAAAAGATTTCATTTTAAAGAACTTTTTATAATCTTTCTCGTGATATAAATTTTATAACCCTCAAATTATTATTTTAAATACAGACTTAAAAGTTACTAAAACAGCTTAAAAATTTAATGTTAAAAAAATCTAAGAAGAATATTTCAAAAATCTTTGTTAGTACATCCCTACACTATAAGAAGAACCGCCATGCAAAATTTCAGCCCTTTAGGTCCAGCGGTTTGGTCTGTGTGTTGTATGTCAGTCAGTCAGTTACGGAACTGTTTTATATATATAGATTATTGTTAGATTATATAGCATTTTTAAATTAAAATTAGGGTGGTAACAGAAAAGTATATCTCTGTTACTTGATATAAAAATTTCGCTGTGATTAACGATTAGTACAAGTGTTTGACTTATATCACTTACTCCCACATTTAGTAAATGAAACAGCACTTTAATATTTGATAAGAGAACCAATGAGTGACAGAAATCTTGTGTGTACTCAATCTGAACTGGGTGATCTTTCTTATCATGGCTCATTAAGTACCGGAGCTCTAGAACTGTAAATGAATAATTAATTTCGTATTTTATTCATACACACAGATGTTAACAGTAATTGAATGAAAGGCAAATGTCAAAATGACACATTCTTCTAACAAAGGGTGTGTCATTCAACTGGTCTAAAATGTCGCGAACTGATCTCTGTTTAATGTGCACTGAGAAGGGAAGTTAGTTGTTTATCGATTTTACGCCTAGTTATGTATTTAATCTACTTATGTTGTTTTATTTCAAAATGTGGTATTTCTTGACAGTTCAGACACACAAGTGTGATACGTTCTATCATAGATTTTCTCTACATTTTGCCCAAGATCATTACAAATAGCAATTAAGAAAGTTTGAATGTTACTAACGTAATTCTTATTTATTCATTTACAAAGAGACCTAGACCTGTTTTAACGACTGCAGACATAACACGAAAGGCAATGTAAACATCGCGAGACAAATGAGGCATGATAGAAATGCAAATACGTACATAAAGTTATGGAAGTTTTAAGGGAAAGAAAAGAATATATCACTAAGCTGATTTATCCTCTTCGTTTAATAATTTTTTTCCCAAAGAATTTAGATTTTGTTAGATTCACTGTAATCTTCGACAAATAATTATTAATACGTTTTGCTCTATTTCAAAGAAGGGGGGGATATTTTTCTAATCAGTGATAGCTTTGTCGCTATGCTAAAATTCAAAAGCCAAATATTCCCTTATTGCTAGTGAAGATGAATAAAATTACAGAACTGAAGTCAGACGCAGGCCCTGTTTTTCCATTAGGCCCGGGCCTAGGGGCCCCCAACCCCAAAAATGTTTATTTTAAAAGAAAAAAAAATTCCCAATTAAATTTTTTTTAATTTTACCTTTTTTAATAGCAATTTTTTTATATATCCTTTCAAATTTGTTTGATTGGTTCATCATATGTATAGTTATATGTATAGTTTATCATATGTATGTTATAGTGTATATAAGGGATTAATAAGTTTTTCTGGTTGCATTGTATTGGTGTTTTAATGATGAAGTTAATATGTTGTATTGCTTTTTGTTATTTGATAATGTTCTAGGCTTCTACTCTTCAAATAGCCAATTCTTGGTAAAATGGTACTTTCTCAATGATTCATGATTATTTTTTTTTTTTTGTATGTCAATTTTGGAAATTTTATGCCCACATCAGTGTTAGCCCCCCCCCCCCCCCCCATCCCGAGTTGTGCCTATAGTCAAGAATTTTCTAAATCGGGGCCTGGTCAGACGTATATATCAATTTTCTTGTAATGAAAAGTCCGTAATAACAGAAAAAGGGGCTAGTGCTACTTATAAATGTTAGTTTATAGCATGTAAGGAGTGTCTGGCAGAACCAAGAACTGAACCTCAATACCTGAACCTTTATACGGCTGCTCTAAAGACAAAACTATCTAAACAATGTGAGGAATTTTTTTTTTTTTTCAAATTCCCTTCGTTACATATTCCAGCTTTCTGCTTCAAACTTATACAAATAGGCTTATTCAGATTTTTTTATTCTGTTTTATGTGTTTATCAATTTTTTCTACGATGCTTAATATTTTACCATCATGAATATTTTTTAAAAACCTTCTTAGTGTTAATCAATGACTATTAATATTGTTTAGTATTTCACTATTAATATTAATTACAATTTAGTTACACTATTAATATTAGCTCAATTTTTCTACTTTGATAACTTTTAAGCTTTCTTTTTTTTTTTTTTTTTTTTTGAGAGAGAGAGAGAGAGAGAAAATAAGACTTGGGGATCTTTTTTATTGAAGTATTTAATTTTTTAATCCTAAATGTATTTATGTTTGTATACTTTCACAGTTTTATAAAAGCTATGAAAATATGTAAATTTAAAATGCAGGAAGTTTTTAGCGGAGTATTTAATTATTGCAATCTTTGCGGAATATCTATTGCTGCGTCTGATATTTTATTCCCACTAGAGGAATACCCTTGCTTTATCGCTCTTTTCATTGTTTCATTGACTTTGTTAATATAAGACATGCTCAGAGTAAAACTGTTACTCCTCGACAGTGTTTCTATTGTGACTTTATCTAAAATACAGAAACTATTTAACGCGTAAAAAAGACAAAAATTTACAAGGGAATTAAAAATATGTCGCTAAAACATAGTAACGTTTAATATAATTTTTTCAACTGAAAAATTGCACGGAGATAATAAAAAAATTTGGAGTTAGACATGAAACGCAAAACAAAAATACATATTTGTAAATATAGAGACTTAAATACACAAAATAACGAAAAGAAAATTACCTTTAATTAATTTGGTTATAAATATATAGTTTCCTTTAAATATATTAAAAGCAATGAACTTTTAAAAAAAATTCTTAATTTACTTCATTCTAATGTGTCCCACGTTCTTGAGAATTGGACAGTATGGTTTTAAGAGAAAGTGTGTATTTAAAAGGGAATGTATAATACAATTTACAGGATAAAAGAGCTTTATTCATACAGCTTTATTGGCATTTCATTTAGTGTGTTTACTTAGTAAATATTTCACTAAAGTTTCCTAATATGGAAACATTAAACATTTACTTAAATGATTTATTTAAACACTTTACAATAAATCTTAAATGTTTGCGTTTTACAAATAGATCAAATTTTATCGTCAGTTTATGAAACGGTCTGAATGGTTTCGAACATTTAGGATCAACCGATATTTTCTACAGTAATTTCTCCCAGAAGCCTGTAATCACGATAAATCAAAACGGGAGAATATTTTTTATTAATGTTAAGCAAGAAAACCCTAATTAAAATAGTTTTGAACAAAACAAATTTTTAAACAAAAGGGTAGATAGAACCTGTAAGGATAAAAATACAAGTGTAATGCATGAAGAGCAGATTCTCTCATTTACTGGGAGAAAATTGTCTTCTTAATACTTTCAAAAGACATTGCTGTTATCACGCATTAAACGTAAAACTGTAGTTTAAATATCGATAAATGCATTAGTTACTGCCACATAAAAGTGAAATCAGATATTTTCAGTGGCAATCAGCAAGTTTCAACAAAGTAAAATAGTTTTGAACAAAACAAATTTTTAAACAAAAGGGTAGATAGAACCTGAAAGGATAAAAATACAAATGTAATGAATGAAGAGCAGATTCTCTCATTTACTGTGAGAAAATTGTCTTCTTAATACTTTCAAAAGACATTGCTTTTATCACGCATTAAACGTAAAACTGTAGTTTAAATATCGATAAATGCATTAGTTACTGCCACATAAAAGTGAAATCAGATATTTTCAGCGGCAATCAGCAAGTTTTAACAAAGTAAAATAGTTTTGGACAAAACAAATTTTTAAACAAAAGGGTAGATAGAACCTGTAAGGATGAAAATACAAATGTAATGCATGAAGAGCAGATTCTCTCATTTACTGGGAGAAAATTGTCTTCTTAATACTTTCAAAAGACATTGCTGTTATCACGCATTAAACGTAAAACTATAGTTTAAATATCGATAAATGCATTAGTTACTGCCACATAAAAGTGAAATCAGATATTTTCCGCGGCAATCAGCAAGTTTTAACAAAGTAAAATAGTTTTGGACAAAACAAATTTTTAAACAAAAGGGTAGATAGAACCTGTAAGGATGAAAATACAAATGTAATGCATGAAGAGCAGATTCTCTCATTTACTGGGAGAAAATTGTCTTCTTAATACTTTCAAAAGACATTGCTGTTATCACGCATTAAACGTAAAACTGTAGTTTAAATATCGATAAATGCATTAGTTACTGCCACATAAAAGTGAAATCAGATATTTTCAGCGGCAATCAGCAAGTTTTAACAAAGTAAAATAGTTTTGGACAAAACAAATTTTTAAACAAAAGGGTAGATAGAACCTGTAAGGATGAAAATACAAATGTAATGCATGAAGAGCAGATTCTCTCATTTACTGGGAGAAAATTGTCTTCTTAATACTTTCAAAAGACATTGCTTTTATCACGCATTAAACGTAAAACTGTAGTTTAAATATCGATAAATGCATTAGTTACTGCCACATAAAAGTGAAATCAGATATTTTCAGCGGCAATCAGCAAGTTTTAACAAAGTAAAATAGTTTTGGACAAAACAAATTTTTAAACAAAAGGGTAGATAGAACCTGTAAGGATGAAAATACAAATGTAATGCATGAAGAGCAGATTCTCTCATTTACTGGGAGAAAATTGTCTTCTTAATACTTTCAAAAGACATTGCTGTTATCACACATTAAACGTAAAACTGTAGTTTAAATATCGATAAATGCATTAGTTACTGCCACATAAAAGTGAAATCAGATATTTTCAGCGGCAATCAGCAAGTTTTAACAAAGTAAAATAGTTTTGGACAAAACAAATTTTTAAACAAAAGGGTAGATAGAACCTGTAAGGATGAAAATACAAATGTAATGCATGAAGAGCAGATTCTCTCATTTACTGGGAGAAAATTGTCTTCTTAATACTTTCAAAAGACATTGCTTTTATCACGCATTAAACGTAAAACTGTAGTTTAAATATCGATAAATGCATTAGTTACTGCCACATAAAAGTGAAATCAGATATTTTCAGTGGCAATCAGCAAGTTTCAACAAAGTAAAATAGTTTTGAACAAAACAAATTTTTAAACAAAAGGGTAGATAGAACCTGAAAGGATAAAAATACAAATGTAATGCATGAAGAGCAGATTCTCTCATTTACTGTGAGAAAATTGTCTTCTTAATACTTTCAAAAGACATTGCTTTTATCACGCATTAAACGTAAAACTGTAGTTTAAATATCGATAAATGCATTAGTTACTGCCACATAAAAGTGAAATCAGATATTTTCAGCGGCAATCAGCAAGTTTTAACAAAGTAAAATAGTTTTGGACAAAACAAATTTTTAAACAAAAGGGTAGATAGAACCTGTAAGGATGAAAATACAAATGTAATGCATGAAGAGCAGATTCTCTCATTTACTGGGAGAAAATTGTCTTCTTAATACTTTCAAAAGACATTGCTGTTATCACGCATTAAACGTAAAACTGTAGTTTAAATATCGATAAATGCATTAGTTACTGCCACATAAAAGTGAAATCAGATATTTTCAGCGGCAATCAGCAAGTTTTAACAAAGTAAAATAGTTTTGGACAAAACAAATTTTTAAACAAAAGGGTAGATAGAACCTGTAAGGATGAAAATACAAATGTAATGCATGAAGAGCAGATTCTCTCATTTACTGGGAGAAAATTGTCTTCTTAATACTTTCAAAAGACATTGCTTTTATCACGCATTAAACGTAAAACTGTAGTTTAAATATCGATAAATGCATTAGTTACTGCCACATAAAAGTGAAATCAGATATTTTCAGCGGCAATCAGCAAGTTTTAACAAAGTAAAATAGTTTTGGACAAAACAAATTTTTAAACAAAAGGGTAGATAGAACCTGTAAGGATGAAAATACAAATGTAATGCATGAAGAGCAGATTCTCTCATTTACTGGGAGAAAATTGTCTTCTTAATACTTTCAAAAGACATTGCTGTTATCACGCATTAAACGTAAAACTGTAGTTTAAATATCGATAAATGCATTAGTTACTGCCACATAAAAGTGAAATCAGATATTTTCAGCGGCAATCAGCAAGTTTTAACAAAGTAAAATAGTTTTGGACAAAACAAATTTTTAAACAAAAGGGTAGATAGAACCTGTAAGGATGAAAATACAAATGTAATGCATGAAGAGCAGATTCTCTCATTTACTGGGAGAAAATTGTCTTCTTAATACTTTCAAAAGACATTGCTGTTATCACGCATTAAACGTAAAACTGTAGTTTAAATATCGATAAATGCATTAGTTACTGCCACATAAAAGTGAAATCAGATATTTTCAGCGGCAATCAGCAAGTTTTAACAAAGTAAAATAGTTTTGGACAAAACAAATTTTTAAACAAAAGGGTAGATAGAACCTGTAAGGATGAAAATACAAATGTAATGCATGAAGAGCAGATTCTCTCATTTACTGGGAGAAAATTGTCTTCTTAATACTTTCAAAAGACATTGCTTTTATCACGCATTAAACGTAAAACTGTAGTTTAAATATCGATAAATGCATTAGTTACTGCCACATAAAAGTGAAATCAGATATTTTCAGCGGCAATCAGCAAGTTTTAACAAAGTAAAATAGTTTTGGACAAAACAAATTTTTAAACAAAAGGGTAGATAGAACCTGTAAGGATGAAAATACAAATGTAATGCATGAAGAGCAGATTCTCTCATTTACTGGGAGAAAATTGTCTTCTTAATACTTTCAAAAGACATTGCTGTTATCACGCATTAAACGTAAAACTGTAGTTTAAATATCGATAAATGCATTAGTTACTGCCACATAAAAGTGAAATCAGATATTTTCAGCGGCAATCAGCAAGTTTTAACAAAGTAAAATAGTTTTGGACAAAACAAATTTTTAAACAAAAGGGTAGATAGAACCTGTAAGGATGAAAATACAAATGTAATGCATGAAGAGCAGATTCTCTCATTTACTGGGAGAAAATTGTCTTCTTAATACTTTCAAAAGACATTGCTTTTATCACGCATTAAACGTAAAACTGTAGTTTAAATATCGATAAATGCATTAGTTACTGCCACATAAAAGTGAAATCAGATATTTTCAGTGGCAATCAGCAAGTTTCAACAAAGTAAAATAGTTTTGAACAAAACAAATTTTTAAACAAAAGGGTAGATAGAACCTGAAAGGATAAAAATACAAATGTAATGCATGAAGAGCAGATTCTCTCATTTACTGTGAGAAAATTGTCTTCTTAATACTTTCAAAAGACATTGCTTTTATCACGCATTAAACGTAAAACTGTAGTTTAAATATCGATAAATGCATTAGTTACTGCCACATAAAAGTGAAATCAGATATTTTCAGCGGCAATCAGCAAGTTTTAACAAAGTAAAATAGTTTTGGACAAAACAAATTTTTAAACAAAAGGGTAGATAGAACCTGTAAGGATGAAAATACAAATGTAATGCATGAAGAGCAGATTCTCTCATTTACTGGGAGAAAATTGTCTTCTTAATACTTTCAAAAGACATTGCTGTTATCACGCATTAAACGTAAAACTGTAGTTTAAATATCGATAAATGCATTAGTTACTGCCACATAAAAGTGAAATCAGATATTTTCAGCGGCAATCAGCAAGTTTTAACAAAGTAAAATAGTTTTGGACAAAACAAATTTTTAAACAAAAGGGTAGATAGAACCTGTAAGGATGAAAATACAAATGTAATGCATGAAGAGCAGATTCTCTCATTTACTGGGAGAAAATTGTCTTCTTAATACTTTCAAAAGACATTGCTGTTATCACGCATTAAACGTAAAACTGTAGTTTAAATATCGATAAATGCATTAGTTACTGCCACATAAAAGTGAAATCAGATATTTTCAGCGGCAATCAGCAAGTTTTAACAAAGTAAAATAGTTTTGGACAAAACAAATTTTTAAACAAAAGGGTAGATAGAACCTGTAAGGATGAAAATACAAATGTAATGCATGAAGAGCAGATTCTCTCATTTACTGGGAGAAAATTGTCTTCTTAATACTTTCAAAAGACATTGCTTTTATCACGCATTAAACGTAAAACTGTAGTTTAAATATCGATAAATGCATTAGTTACTGCCACATAAAAGTGAAATCAGATATTTTCAGCGGCAATCAGCAAGTTTTAACAAAGTAAAATAGTTTTGGACAAAACAAATTTTTAAACAAAAGGGTAGATAGAACCTGTAAGGATGAAAATACAAATGTAATGCATGAAGAGCAGATTCTCTCATTTACTGGGAGAAAATTGTCTTCTTAATACTTTCAAAAGACATTGCTGTTATCACGCATTAAACGTAAAACTGTAGTTTAAATATCGATAAATGCATTAGTTACTGCCACATAAAAGTGAAATCAGATATTTTCAGCGGCAATCAGCAAGTTTTAACAAAGTAAAATAGTTTTGGACAAAACAAATTTTTAAACAAAAGGGTAGATAGAACCTGTAAGGATGAAAATACAAATGTAATGCATGAAGAGCAGATTCTCTCATTTACTGGGAGAAAATTGTCTTCTTAATACTTTCAAAAGACATTGCTTTTATCACGCATTAAACGTAAAACTGTAGTTTAAATATCGATAAATGCATTAGTTACTGCCACATAAAAGTGAAATCAGATATTTTCAGTGGCAATCAGCAAGTTTCAACAAAGTAAAATAGTTTTGAACAAAACAAATTTTTAAACAAAAGGGTAGATAGAACCTGAAAGGATAAAAATACAAATGTAATGCATGAAGAGCAGATTCTCTCATTTACTGTGAGAAAATTGTCTTCTTAATACTTTCAAAAGACATTGCTTTTATCACGCATTAAACGTAAAACTGTAGTTTAAATATCGATAAATGCATTAGTTACTGCCACATAAAAGTGAAATCAGATATTTTCAGCGGCAATCAGCAAGTTTTAACAAAGTAAAATAGTTTTGGACAAAACAAATTTTTAAACAAAAGGGTAGATAGAACCTGTAAGGATGAAAATACAAATGTAATGCATGAAGAGCAGATTCTCTCATTTACTGGGAGAAAATTGTCTTCTTAATACTTTCAAAAGACATTGCTGTTATCACGCATTAAACGTAAAACTGTAGTTTAAATATCGATAAATGCATTAGTTACTGCCACATAAAAGTGAAATCAGATATTTTCAGCGGCAATCAGCAAGTTTTAACAAAGTAAAATAGTTTTGGACAAAACAAATTTTTAAACAAAAGGGTAGATAGAACCTGTAAGGATGAAAATACAAATGTAATGCATGAAGAGCAGATTCTCTCATTTACTGGGAGAAAATTGTCTTCTTAATACTTTCAAAAGACATTGCTGTTATCACGCATTAAACGTAAAACTGTAGTTTAAATATCGATAAATGCATTAGTTACTGCCACATAAAAGTGAAATCAGATATTTTCAGCGGCAATCAGCAAGTTTTAACAAAGTAAAATAGTTTTGGACAAAACAAATTTTTAAACAAAAGGGTAGATAGAACCTGTAAGGATGAAAATACAAATGTAATGCATGAAGAGCAGATTCTCTCATTTACTGGGAGAAAATTGTCTTCTTAATACTTTCAAAAGACATTGCTTTTATCACGCATTAAACGTAAAACTGTAGTTTAAATATCGATAAATGCATTAGTTACTGCCACATAAAAGTGAAATCAGATATTTTCAGCGGCAATCAGCAAGTTTTAACAAAGTAAAATAGTTTTGGACAAAACAAATTTTTAAACAAAAGGGTAGATAGAACCTGTAAGGATGAAAATACAAATGTAATGCATGAAGAGCAGATTCTCTCATTTACTGGGAGAAAATTGTCTTCTTAATACTTTCAAAAGACATTGCTGTTATCACGCATTAAACGTAAAACTGTAGTTTAAATATCGATAAATGCATTAGTTACTGCCACATAAAAGTGAAATCAGATATTTTCAGCGGCAATCAGCAAGTTTTAACAAAGTAAAATTGTTTTCAACAAAGCAAATTTTTAAACAAAAGGGTAGCTAGAACCTGTAAGGATAAAAATACAAATGTAATGCATGAAGAGCAGATTCTCTCATTTACTGGGAGAAAATTGTCTTCTTAATACTTTCAAAAGACATTGCTGTTATCACGCATTAAACGTAAAACTGTAGTTTAAATATCGATAAATGCATTAGTTACTGCCACATAAAAGTGAAATCAGATATTTTCCGCGGCAATCAGCAAGTTTTAACAAAGTAAAATAGTTTTGAACAAAACAAATTTTTAAACAAAAGGGTAGCTAGAACCTGTAAGGATAAAAATACAAGTGTAATGCAAGAAGAGCAGATTCTCTCATTTACTGGGAGAAAATTGTCTTCTTAATACTTTCAAAAGACATTGCTGTTATCACGCATTAAACGTAAAACTGTAGTTTAAATATCGATAAATGCATTAGTTACTGCCACATAAAAGTGAAATCAGATATTTTCCGCGGCAATCAGCAAGTTTTAACAAAGTAAAATAGTTTTGAACAAAACAAATTTTTAAACAAAAGGGTAGCTAGAACCTGTAAGGATAAAAATACAAGTGTAATGCAAGAAGAGCAGATTCTCTCATTTACTGGGAGAAAATTGTCTTCTTAATACTTTCAAAAGACATTGCTGTTATCACGCATTAAACGTAAAACTGTAGTTTAAATATCGATAAATGCATTAGTTACTGCCACATAAAAGTGAAATCAGATATTTTCAGCGGCAATCAGCAAGTTTTAACAAAGTAAAATAGTTTTGAACAAAACAAATTTTTAAACAAAAGGGTAGATAGAACCTGTAAGGATGAAAATACAAATGTAATGCATGAAGAGCAGATTCTCTCATTTACTGGGAGAAAATTGCCTTCTTAATACTTTTAAAAGACATTGCTGTTATCACGCATTAAACGTAAAACTGTAGTTTAAATATCGATAAATGCATTAGTTACTGCCACATAAAAGTGAAATCAGATATTTTCAGCGGCAATCAGCAAGTTTTAGTAATTTCAAAAGACATTGCTGTTATCACTCATTAAATGCAAAACTACAATTAAATATCAATTAAAGTATTGGTTACTGCCACATAAAAGTGAAAGCATATAAGTGGCAATCAGTAAGTTTTAATACTTTCAAAGGACATTACTGTTATCACACATTAAATGTAAAACTACAATTAAATTTCAATGAACGTATTATTACTTCCACATAAAAGTGAAAGCAAATAATATAAGTAGCAATCAGTAAGTTCCAAATTCTTCCCTTTTATCATCTCTCACGGGATGCGTGACTAATACGAAAAGATTTCAATTTCGCTTTAGAGGTGACATAGGACTGATAAGGTTAAATAACACAGTACATTTTCACCCCAGGTTTTAAATTACTGAGAAGTTAATAGTAAATTAGTTTTTACTTTATCTTTTCTTCTCGTACCTTCATACCACTAACTATCTCATAAGAGTTTCCATGATTTTCTTTCTCATTTAACTTCCGGAGACTAATTTCTTCCTTAGTATAGGATTAGCAACCTAACAAGTCTCGATAAAAACCGGAACTAGACATTCTCAACAGCAATTAATGTCAGTCGAATTCTGAGTGATTGAATCCTTGAAAAAAAAATTCTCATATTTTTGCCTTAACCTTTTGTCCCTTTCAAACTATGTTCTCACTGCAGATGCTGTTTGATGCCCAACGTACCAACTATAGAAAAGGAGGCTATAAAATAAAGGATAACAGAGTAGTATTATCTCTGTGTTCTCTATGAAAATAGGGTGGAAATTCATCCTTTTCTAATTCTGTGAAAGGGTGCATTGAACCCCATCGGTGCCCCACTCTACCCCCCGTTGCAATAAGGCTACCCCTGTCTAGGCTGCATAATCTAGGAATAATATGTCTGATCCCCAACCTCTTTTAAAATATTTTTGGAGGGAAAACATGTAAATAGGGGTTCGTAAAAGAATAAAATAGTCCAGAGTTCACATTTCTCTGAAACTGAGATTGGCTCATAAAAAATTACTTAAATTTAGAACTCTTAAATACATGTGGATTAGTTCATTTGTTAGCCTTTTTTGATGAGTTTAATTTCGTTAGGTAGGAACATTTTCTAATACAAATACATCGAAATCTAACGTCACGTGTGTTTTCAGAAAACCCAAAAATATGAAATTGTAAAATTTTAAATGAATTTGAAACATTCATGTAAAACACAATTTTTTTAAAAATTTTTTCTCCTACAAACCGGGAAGATATAGCTTAAATTTTACTTACTTTCAGACTTAAAGGGTTTGGAGCAAAAAACCCTCAAATAAGCATATTTTTTTACTTTCTTTGCTTATTTTCGAGAGGTTTTCAAATCAAATAACACAAACCGTGCGTTTCAACGATTGTTACCATGCCAGATACAGCACTTCTATTCTGTATTGTCTGTGCGTATACCTTGTAAATCAGTACATTAAGTCTATTTTTCTCGGAATGGAAGTTTTCCTGATTTGCAGCATTTAAGGATATAGTACCTCAAGGCACCATCTATGAAATCTTCTATGATGCAAAGCACATCCATATAATTTTGTGTACGTCCCTTTGTTTTATTTTAAGTAAACAGTTTTCAAGAAATTTAATTTACAGTAAAAATTCCGAAAATATTTTCCCTGGAGAAAAATTATTCATAGGAAAATGATTTTTTGACCTTTTAATGTGATTGAAAATTTTATCAATGAATTTTTATAAATCCCTAAAACAAATTTTTTTAATCTTTCGGAAACACAAAAGGGAAAAATTTATGCTAATAGACCTACTGTTTCGGCAGTTATATCAAAACTAAACCTACTTTGAATTTTAAATTTTAAGATTTTTAAAACAAATTTTTAAATTTTGAAGAATTTTTTATTTATAATGACCTTTTTGCTAAGAAATATTTTCCTACAATTTTGATTACTCGCTTCAAAATATAAAATTAATCCAGCCATAAAACTTTTTTTCTTGACTTGAGCTTTTGGAAATTAGAATCATTGTTCTAAAACGTGTTTTTGATACGAATTTAGCTATTGAAATTTCCAAAAATATTTCTTAAAATTTTTCGTATGTTTTTGAACATGCGATCATAAACGTAATCGGTGCCTTTTCAAGCGCAATTTGCCCTATACTTCTAAATCTTGCCCTCCGGACATAATGTACTCATTTCTTAAACGTTTTTATCTATAAAGGACAAAAACTAAGATAGATTTCGTTCTTGAAACCCAATTAACACAAATAACCCGCTTTATAAATCTAGCTTATGTTCAGTTTATTTTCACATTAGAATTATACGATTGATTACCGGCAAGTATTCACGAAAATATACTAGGGCATCGGAAGCATTTAGATATTCAATGGAACGGACTTTAATTCAAAAGTCCGTTGATTCTTTTCTTAGTAAGCAGTTAGCATAGAGTGTTATACGGTCAATGGTATAAAAAACATTTGCCAAGTCATTTGGTATTTGCATATTAAGATACAGTAGCGAGGATATTTAAAATACAATTTTATTATTTTATCAATTACAGTTTAAGATCTTGATGGGATATTACACATTTAGTTTATATTTTGGATTAAAACGAGATCTCGATATTTTTTTATAGAGTCTTATCGTTAATGGTATAAAAAAAACTATCTGCCAAGTCCTTTGGTATTTTATAGAACCCAATAAAACTGCGGGGAATCCAGGTGATAGTAATTTACGGCACAGAATACCTTAGAGATAAATAAGACCAGTATTTCAGGAATCTATTATTTCTTACTATTTCCTGTGGACAGCAAATTACATCAGCTGTTGCAGACAGAAATCATGATATATCCGAGTTTAACTGTTGCATTTTTTTCTTTTAGTACTGTCATCACTGTATATTATATATATATATATATATATATATATATATATATATACAGTGGAATCTCGATCGATCGTTTTCGGATCCATCGTTTTTTTGTATGTGTCGTTCATTTTATCAAGTCCCAACGATAATATTGCTTTGTTATGTTTCCGCATCTATCGTTCATATATATATATATATATATATATATATATATATATATATATATATATATATATACATATATCGTCTCATTAGTATAGCGACGTCAAATTTTACAACAGGAAAAACTGTATGAAACAACATTTAAGACAGTTTTCACTTATAATTATTGAATAAAAAAAGCTAAATCTGAACAACGTTTTTTAAGCTAATGTAACGGTTTCAATATGATTTAAAAATGAAATGCAGAAATAATATGTCTCAAAAGAGTACAGCAATAAAAAAAATCATTTTTTTCAGAATAACTTTGCAAGTTTTATCAAGCAAATTTTTTACCAAATTGTGCAAACTTTTTAGCTTTAGTCTAAAATAGCTCTTTTAAATCTGTTCCTTCAGTTCTATCACCCTTGAGATTTTTCCATTCGCGAACATATCGAGAGTTAACGTACGCGAAGATGATTCTAGATTCTTCATTAAGATCGGGGCTGAGTGATGGCCGATCGTTTACTGTTGCATGATTAGTATCCAATAAGCTTTTAGTTGAAACTGGAGTAAAAAAAATCTTGGAATTTCTTGCTGGAACGTGCAAATACAGAATCCTCCAGAAATATCTTTGAACTCTGCAGGAGATGTCTACTAAGCACGTCCCAGTAATCTTCAGAGTCTTGTGTACCATTTAGGGAAGCAATATCAGTAGTTCCTTTAAAGACGAAGACACCCCAAACCATAATAGATCCTCTTCCGAGAACAAAACTATTTTTTTAATATTTTATTAATGTCGTCTGCTGAAAATATTTTGAAGTCGCGCCTGAAATCATGAAAGTAGCAATTCTAACCTTCCTGGCCATCCAGGTTCAACTTCTCATCGGAGAGGATGATGGTAAACCATTCGTCCTTCCATTCCATATGACTCAGGGCTCGATGCAATCAAGCTAGCTTATGGTGCTGATTGAGTTGGTGAGCAGGGTACATTTTCCGAAGCACGAATACCATGATTCAACAATGAAATGTATCCTTTGAGTTACCACTCTGGGAAATTTGTCGCAGGGATTCATTTTCTGGCGACAACAAACGAAGAATGGAACGATTGTCCCTTTTCGCTGTTTTTCTTTGCCTTCTAGATTATACCCAATATAAGTAATTACCATTTTTCGATAAAATCTTACAAATCATTGCTCTTTAGCTTACCATTTCTTAGCAATTTTTCCAAACCGGCAGTCCATTTGCCTTAGCTCCAAATTTCGGTGACTTTCTCCCCAAAGAGATATAAGTTGCGTAGCATATCTACAATTAAATGAAGGAAAGCAATTTTGTGTCTATTGTAAACTACTTAGCCACGACACATATTATCATAAAGTTTCGTATACATAATTCCTCAAAACTTTCAACTTTCTAATTCACAAACCAAAAGTATAAAAGTTTTTGTTCTTCTAACTGTGGTTTATACGTGTAACAATAGTTTTTAATGTACCAAATAAACGACTAATGATGGATATTTTATATTCTATCAACTATATTCCAAGTCTTTACGACGTACGAAAGAAACGTTCTTGTTAACAGAAAGTAAGTTGCCGAAGTAAATATGATTTGTTAGTTGAATCAATAATTTTTTTTATCCCATCCCGAGGAAAACGGATCATTTGTAGGTTCTGTTATTAGTAACTGTCTGATGTACTATTTAAATTGCATGTCTCAAATGAAAGTTGTATAGCAAATGGCTGACAGTGGCGTAAACTTCATATTTCAAGCTTTTCTTGAAGCAGTAGAACAGGGTACATCTCTCGCGTATCTAAGATAGCATCGCACAGAGGTCCTTAAAAGAAGCAGACGATGGCCGAATGGCTAGAGCGCTGGCATTTGGTACCAGAGTCTGTGGGTTCAAGTCCCACTCTTGGCATGGATGTTTATAGCCATTCGGAATCAGCTTTAAGCTGTAGGTCCCTCTCTAATTAACCCTCATGTAGCAAAAAAAAAAATGGCCGTAGCGTTCTAAACCAAACCTTAAAAGAATATCCTTCACGTGTCACGAATCCAATATATTTCAAGAATGGTTATAAGTTATCTTCTTTCTCACAAACATATGCACATTATCTTTCACTCTAGACCGTTTGAATCAAGGGTTTCCACGAGGACACGCCGTAGCTTTTAAATGGGAATCGTCTACGGACAAGCTCGTTGGGCCCTTTTATAAGAGAGGCAGAATTTATGAAGTGCTCCCCTTCCCCTCCCTCTCTCAAGGAAAAAAAAATAGGGTGCTTTCTCTTCTTGTCCCTCCTTTTTATCTTCAGTATAGAAAGCTGCTTTTAACTAAGCTAAAACAACTCTCCAGGCAGAATTTATAGTGGAACACTTTTCTCCGGGAATATAGTGTAACTTTCTGATAGGGCACAAGATAGGATTTTCATAAAGTAGTATTTTTGAGGTGGTAGAAGTTAAGGCGAAAGGGGCTTAAATCAACATCCCGCCACACATTTTTTTTTTTCTGGCCATCTCTTTTCCTAAACACAAAGATTATAAATACATTAACGTTATTTTTTAGTAAAATTGTTATTCATTAGCCTCCAGAATAAGGGGAAAAAACTGGTATTCAGTATTTACTCAATGACACAGTGCAAGATGTCCGTTTTTTTTCTCAAATCAATCAATCAATCTAAAGCGAGTAATCGTTATATAAAAATACATATTTTCAGTGATCAAACACATTTCGCCTTCATCCTGTAAATGCATGTGAGGAATTAATGTAAAAAATACTGGATCCATGTTAAAATAAAATTATACCAAAATGTTACGTTAAAATTATCATATTATGATAATGAATGACTTATGATGGCCTTTAAATCCTTTTCCGATTTTCTTGTCTCTCTCGCCCGTTGGGCTTTCCTTTTGCAACAAATTTTCGTCAAGTCCCCAGTGAAAAGCATATATTGGATTTCACTGCGTGACTTACCAATGAAACTAAGATTTGATGCTTTGGATGAATTGGGATATGAAGTAAACAACTATTCTCCAAACTGTCCAATTTCATGCTTGCAAAACTTTGGCCGGTGGGCGTGAAAATCATTAATACAAGCAGCATTTTCCTGATCGTGAATCATTTTCATCGAATTTTAGCTTACTTCAGAAGGAAAATAAAGATCGTATTACAAATTTTGAAAGGGACAAGGGACCTTCGACCTAGATTTTTAATTTTCAGCTTTAAATCTACATACAAGATGAGAATAATTAATAATCTTTTTTTACCACATTGAAGACATACATATCACAAATAAGTATTTGGTGGCAGAATAAAGCCTGTTATTCAAATATTTTTGGCGTTTCGATAGCATTTTTCAAAAGGCTCCCTGCGCATACTATAACATTTAAAAACCATAATTTTTTTAAAGTACGTTTACCACATATATATATATGTATAAATATATATATATATATATATATATATATATATATATATTTATATATATATATATATATATATATATATATATATATATATATATATATATATATAAATAGATATATATATATATATATATATATATATATATATATATATATATATATATATAAATAGATATATATATATATATATATATACAGTGGCGCACCCAGGATTTTTTCTTGGGGGGGGGGGGCAAGATGAACGGATAAAAATATTTATAATGCAAAATCAATATTCATGATACAATTTCTATTTCTTTGGGGGGGGGGGAGGGCCACTTTCCCCCCTGGGTGCGCCACTGTATATATATATATATATATATATATATATATATATATGTAACATGGGAGACTGACACTGGCCCAATAGATATCGAAATCTCCCATGTCACGGTGAGAAGAAGATATTAATACTACAGTTCACTTCATAGCAAAACGACGTACTCGGCTTCTTACGGAAAAGACTTTATTACGTCTATTCAAGTCAGTTACAAAATGAAAAAAGCGTACATGTACGCGATCCCAAACCTTATATAACCTCATCTCGTCATGTGATCGTAGTAGGGTTTAATTGGTTAAAAGTTAAGAAAAGGCGTGACAAATGCGCTACAGCGTTTAATTTTCTGCCCACGCCACGTCAGTTTCGTTTTCATTTAAACAGGCAGCCATTTAATTTTTTCCACTAGAGGCCTTTTAGGACTTAGATTTGAAAACGAAAGTTAGCTCGTACGCCCAAGGGAATTTAGAATAATGTTAGATTTTAAAATGGAATTTAGCGCGAATGCCCAAAGGGAATTACCTGTTTCAAGGAATTAAAAAAAGGTTTGTAATTTGGAATAGTAAAGTGAGGAATTAATAGTTTTTAAATGTTAAGATTGTTGAATTAAGAAATTACTAGTTTTTAATATTATAGAATATCCCCCCCGTCCGAGAAGAGGCTGACCAACAATGCCTGCATTGGAGGACAGACTCACCCGGCCATGTGAGGAAAATGGGCGTCGACCACAAATTTGGAAAAGTTTAAAAGGAACATATGTTTTAAGTTAATTTAGTATGATCATCACATGGCAAGACATTGCACATTTCAATATCGAATACACAAAAATACACTAATGATTTACTAATTTATGAACACAATAAAAACAAAAAAAAATTATAGAAATTAATGATCAATTATAGAAAATTGTAAATTATATAAATTTCTTATATTGTTGCTGTGAAAAACAATTAAATTTAAATATGCACTTATCATCAAATGAAGACAATGCTGAGCAGGGCGGCCGTCCCCACACAACAAAATCTCAAAAAAAAATCAATTAAATTTAATTAAAAAAAAATTATCAAATTTTCACTCTACATCAGTTTTAATTTTGAGTCGACTCACACAAATAATAGAATATAACAATGAAAATATCAACAAACAAACATGTTAAGTAAATGGAATTGAACATGACAATAATAATTTGAAGTTATTGTACTTTCCTCCTCAACTCTCACAACATTGGGGTGAGTCCAAAAAAGTTTGTAAGGTACACATGGTAGCTTATAGTTCACGTTCCTTGTAATGTTATCCACAGTATGTTGCTTGAGAAAAGTACAAAAAAAATTACAGTTCGGTAGGTTCTGTGACCTATCATCTCGCAAGTGCAGAATACCCAAAAAAAAATACAATATCTTGGCTTAAAAAAAAAAGTCCTTTGTAGTTGGGTGCAAAAAAAAAAAAATCACAGTCTTTTTAGTGCTGTGTTATTTCTGCTTCACAAACGTAGAATACATAAACATCACATTATCTCGACTTGTTTACATATAAAGAAAATTAGTTCTTTAGTTATATAATAAAAATCACAGTTTATAATAAAAATCACACTTTCAATAAAAATCACAAGATTTAATAAAATCACATTTCAAATATATCAATTGTATATAAAAATTACAAAACATATCACTCATTATCTAGTTTTCGTATCTTTATTTATCTCATTATTTTTTCTTAATATCTCTTATCTGCTTTATTTCAATATTACTTATTATCAAAAAAAAAAAATCTCTTTTCAATACCACTTTTATTTCTTATTATTCTCATTTCATCATTTCTTATATTCATTTTATTTCGACAACATTTATTCATTCCAAAATTCTATTCAATATTCTTTAATTATTCTTATTCATATTTATTCTAACTTTATTTATTTATTTATAACTTTATTTATTTATTCTCAATACTTTTCACTTTATTTTCAAATTATTTATTTACTATTCATTTGTGTACACTTATTATAAGTTTATGTGGATCCATTTCCTTGTTTTGAAGGTACCTTGTTGTATGTGTGTTCCCCAACTCTTAGTCTCAAATTCTTTAATTCTACCTCTAAGCAGTGAGGGTTGTGTTTATGTTTGTGTAACAAGTGGGTTTTCTTTCTCCATATTGTTCTCTGACTAATAAGGAGGAAGAGTCTTTTAGCCGTACAGTGGACTAACCGTTAATCTCCGACAGAATATGACTGCGTTGGAAAACAGCATCTTGTATAGTACACAGATGGAGAAAAAGGAAAAGGTGCAGTTGTCATACCTGTGGGAGTATAATATATAGAAATGGGAGGACAAAAGGAGTGGCCATCCCAGCCCTGTTTTAGTCATTACTCAAGCATATAATCTTCAGCACTTTAAGTGACTGAGTTGTTGAATTAAAAACAAATAGTAAAAAAAATTAATAAGATCTTAAACAGTTGGGACGACATCCAACGCGCTTGTAGAGTTGGGTGATAGGAAAGTGTTTTTCAAGAAATAGGAAATTTACTGAAAGGTTAAAGAAGTAGAGTTGTCATAGCCGGTGTTTAAATTGAGATCCAAAAAAAATTCACATATAATAGTATTCTTAAGAAGAAAGTTTAAGTTAGACAGTTTTTTTTTTTTTTTTTTTTTTTTTTTTATATCTTTAGTAGGACAACACATAATTAATTATATCGATTTAAAAAAAATATAATGATGTTAAGCATCACATAGAAAAGAAAGAAAAATGGATCTAATGTTTGTCATTATTCGTGGTGTAGTTTTAAGCTCTCTGGTGCATTATAATATCTCAATCTGCAAGCATGGACAATTTCAGAATCTCGTTTAGTGTGAAAGTTTGGTCTATCAATTTCATAATTAACTTTTGACATTTGTTTTAGAATAGTGTAAGGTCCAGAATAGGGTGAGCTTAATTTTCTAGTATTAGGATAGTGAAATTCTTCGAATAACACTAAATCTCCAACATTAAATTTAGATTCTACAAAACGTGCATCATATTTTACTTTATTCCTATTATGGTAATTAATTGTCCTTTCTTTAGCTAATTTTCTCGCCTCATCCACCTGAGGATAAAAATCTTGTTTTTTAACATGAGGTTCATAAGGTAATATTCCAAAAAGTAGGTAAGCTGGGGTCATTTGGGTGACTGAATGAGGCGTATGATTGTATTCATTAATTACTTCATTTAATAGGGTTGTCCAAGGAGTTTTGCTTGTTGAGTTATGTACTTTGCACCTTAATCTAGTAATTATTGTTTGATTTACCCTCTCTACCTTTCCGTTCGTTTGTGGATGATGACTCGAGGTAAGTAATTGTTGCACATTGTTATGCTCTAAAAATCTTCTAAACTTTGAACATGTAAAAGCTGCATTTCTGTCGGTTAGCAATTTTTTTGGTGTTTGAATTTGGAATATTTGTTTTAAGCAATTCGTATAAGTTTCAGTAGTTACGCTTTTTGATGGAAAAGCCCAAATATAACGCGTTGCATGGTCAATTATCAAATGTAAATATTTCTTTGTGGAATTATAGTAATTAAATCCGCCTACTGTGTCTAAACTTAAGCACTCAAAGGGTTGGTCTGTCGGAGGTACTTCTTGCAGCAATCCAAACCTTTTCTGTCTTTTCTTTTTGTTTAATTGACAAGTATGGCAATGTTTAACATAATTACTAATGTCCTCATTGATTTTGGGCCAATAATATTGGGGTGTGAGTAATTGCATTGTTTTATTTATCCCAGGGTGTCCATAGTCCTCGTGGGCTCTTTTTAAAATTTCTAACCTCAATGAAAATGGTACTACAATTTTTAAAAATCCTTTCTTTCTCATGTAGATTACATCATTTAGTTTTTTATATTTAAGTCCCTGTACATTGTCTTTATTTTGAAATTCTACAATTTTTCTTAGTTCAATTAAATGATTTATTTGGGTTTTAGGTTCTAGAATAGGGTTCCTTGAAAGCATGTCAGCTTCAATATTTGCAGTTCCCTTCTGGTATTTAATTTCATAGTCGAACATACTTAGTTTTAATGACCAGCGAAAGAGTCGACCTCGAAGATTTTTCACATTTTTAAGCCAAACTAAGGCAGCATGGTCTGTGTGAATTGTGAACTTTTTCCCGTGGAGATAATGATAATACCTGTCTAAACTGTCCACAATTGCCAAACACTCAAGTTCAGTAATAGAATAATTTGCCTCATAGTCCTTTAATACACGAGAGTGATATGCTATGGGATGCAACACCCCATCTTCACCTGGCTGTTTTAAAACAGCTCCAACCTGTTGTTTACTAGCATCCACAAATAAATGACAGTCTTTGTTTACATCATACAATTGCAATATTGGTTTACAAATCAATAAATTCTTAAGATCCTCAAAAGCTTCTTGGCACCTGTCTGACCATCCCCATTTTACCCCCTTTTTTAATAATGTATTTAATGGCTGTCTTACTTTTGCATATTTTGGAATAAACTTATTATACACATTTATTGTGCCCAAGAATCTTTGGAGTTCTTTTACATTAGTTGGTGGTTTCAAACACTTTATCTTTTCAATGTTAATGTTGTCTGGGGCAATTTTCCCATTTGTTACATTATATCCAAGAAAATTAATTTGTTGTTGCAGAAAAGTACATTTAGTTAATTTTAACTTGATATTCTCTTTTTTGAAAATGTTAAATAGTATCTCTAAATGTTCAAGGTGTTGTTCTTTGGAGTCTGAAAAAATTATAATATCATCGAAATAGTGGCATGCAAAGTTAACTTTATATTTATCTAAAATTCTCCTGATAGTCCTATTGAATATTGCAGGGGCGTTCTTTAAACCAAATGGGAGTCTTAGCCATTCGTATAAGCCAAAAGTAGTGGCAAATGCCAATTTCTCAGTATCTTTTGGGTGGACGGGTACATGCCAATACCCTGAGGTAAGGTCTAAAGTTGAAAAGTAATTAGCTCTGCTTAATTTATCTAGAATATCATCAATTCTGGGTAAGGGTTCTGCATCTGTCTTAGTAATTAAATTTAGTTTTCTGAAATCAATACAAAGTCTAGTTTTTCCCTCATTTCGCTTTCTTGCCAAAGTCACAGGACTTGAGTATGAACTATGTGATTCTTTTATGATTCCTGCTTCTAACAAATTTTTAATTTGGGTCCTGATCTCTTTTTCCTCAGTTGGCGAAGTCCTGTATGCTCTTAGACTCACTGGTAAATCAGAATTTAGGATTATTCTTTGGGGTTCCATCCTTATTTTGCCTATGTCATATTTGTTAGTTGAAAACAGTCTATTATTTTTGTGAAATAAATTCTTTAATTCCCTATCAACATCTAAATTTTTGATTTGATCATTAATGTCAACATTTTCATAATTTGGATTACTTTCTGCTTTGATTTCACCAGAGCTTTCATTAAAATTGTCATTTACATCATAATCAATACAGAAAATATCATTTTCTTTCTGCGAATTTTCTTCATAAGGTTTAAACATATCAGAAACTTCAATTTCATGACCATTACTATTATTATCCACATGCTTATTATCACATTTATTTTGTAGGTGTAATGAAATTTTACTTATCTCACAAATATTAACCATTTTCAAAGCAATTCTATTTTGATACACACACAATTGGTTACAATCAATTACTAATTTAAACTCTTTACACTCAGGAAGTCCCAGAATAAGATAAGGCAAGTCATTGTCCAAAACATATGCAGAAATGTTTCTAATTATTTTCCCTATTCTCAAAGTTAATACACATTTAGTTGTAATTAAGATTTCACCCTCAGCTTGCCTGACCTTAATTGGAGAGCTTGAATAGCATTTCAGTTGACATTGCTTGACCAGTTTTTGTGACATCAGACTAATAGTCGAAGCAGTGTCAATCACACAATTTAAAAAATTCTGTTTCTCATTTTCATATAGTCTTTTTGTTTTGTCAACCCTATTATTTCTGATAATGTTTCCCCTCAATGACAGTAATTGTCATCCTGGCGCCTGATCTCTTTCAAATTCAGGTTCCTCATAATGATGTTTATTGTCTGACACCGACATCTTATCAAATCTCTCATTAATAGAGCAAGTTTGTTCCCAATGATAAGCATTACTTATGCCAAAGTTAGAACATTTTCGACAGGGTCTAGATGGTAAGTCTGCATATTGTTGGTGGTGATTAATTTGGTTATTGGGATTGGGGGCAAAATTTCTATTCAACCTTTGATCTCTGGGTTGCCATTGTCTGAATTGTTGTTGCTGACTATAATTAGGTCTAAACTGAGTTTGTTGATTATTATTAGGTCTAAATTGAGGCTGGAAAGAGTAATTTTGTCTAAATTGGTGAGGTGGGCTATAATTCATCTTAACTTGAGGCTGGTTGTGATAATTCTGTCGTAATTGGTTCCTATTTTCAAATCTAGTGTTAAAAAAGTTATCCCGATCCCCTTGATTAGTTTTGTTTTCTTCATTATTTATTTTGTTTAGCTTATTAGCCAACTCTATCCATTCTGTTGTGGTTTGAGGAGGATTTGCAGCTATGGTCATTCTCATTTGAGCATTTAGGCCTTGTGTTAGGCCTTCTAGTATTAATTTCTGTGATAACCCCAATCTCTTTCCTACATCAATTTTTTTATGAAAATATTTAGTTAAGTCATCATTATATTCAAATTTCAAATTGGAAAATTCAGAGAATTCCACGCTATCTGCCTCAAAGAATAATTCTTGCAAAGTGTCTTTTAATTCTGTCCAATCTTGAATGTCTAAACAAGAGTTAATAAAAAATGTTAGAGCCTTTCCCTTGAGAAATTTTGAAATATATTTTAGTTTATGTTCATCTGAAACATTTGCTTGGCAAAATTTCTGCTCAATATAGGCAAGCCATTTTTGTAATTTCATTCCCCCCTCTGGGTCAAAAGGAATAAAATCCCTGAATTCCCTCTCTACATATTCAAGTTGAAAATCGTCCTTGCATTCTGTCTCAATTTTATCTTCCCCCTGAAATTCTGTCTTTATAGATTTATCTTCCATCTTATAAGTTTAACACAATATCACAATTATATTTCAATTTAAAACAAGAATATAATATCATATAATCATAGTTTACTACACAATTTTAAAAAGTTTATGATGGGAGACATACAACCTGGTCATGTGATGCTTGTCTTGTTACTGTAAAATTCTCGGTTGCACAAATTTTATTTTTATTTATTCACGGTACAGCGCTAGGGCTTGCATACCGGCTTAATTAAATTCACACACAAGAACATATCGATGATTTTTGAATGGTGGGGATTACGCACTTTTTAGAAGACACAGAAAACTTGTAGAGTGGTCGTGTAGTAGCAGAAATATCCAGTTCCAGTCACAGTCCGTAATGAATGCACTCCTGTGTGCATTGGAGAGAGAAGAGAAGAAGAAAAAAAAACCGACTAAAATTCACAGGAATGTTGTCCCAACTCTGCATACGGTTGCACAAATGAAGACAGTTTAATTATATTTCATGAAAATTTGGGAAAATGAGCTTGAAAAACATCGTGCTGCAGCAAAATCCTTACGATGACGTTTTGGCAGAAGAATCCATGCACAAATTTTACGAGTCCGTAGAACCAAGGTTGTTTCAGTCGCCATTGAAAAACTCTATCATAGTAATCTTATATGAAACCAAAAAAAAATTTTTTTTTTTTTTTATCGTGCTAGAGTCATCAGAATATTGAATCAGGTACAGAATGTAGTGTGCCAAGGGATTGTATTTATGAAAACTGAGAGGGATTCCCTTTTACTATCATTACTCTCGTTGAGAGAAAAAAAAAGGAGAGAAACACTTTCGCTCCAGCACCGCACGCCTCGACGCCGGTAGTTGAAGAATCCTCGCCGTTAGAAGAAAGAAAAAAAAAACAAGCGAACCTCCTCCGTCAGTTGAAGAATCCTCGTCGTTAGAAGAAAGAAACAAAAACTTGGAAAATCCTTGGGTGATCCCGACAGAGGTTCGAGTCCTCGCCGACTTTTGTAACATGGGAGACTGACACTGGCCCAATAGATATCGAAATCTCCCATGTCACGGTGAGAAGAAGATATTAATACTACAGTTCACTTCATAGCAAAACGACGTACTCGGCTTCTTACGGAAAAGACTTTATTACGTCTATTCAAGTCAGTTACAAAATGAAAAAAGCGTACATGTACGCGATCCCAAACCTTATATAACCTCATCTCGTCATGTGATCGTAGTAGGGTTTAATTGGTTAAAAGTTAAGAAAAGGCGTGACAAATGCGCTACAGCGTTTAATTTTCTGCCCACGCCACGTCAGTTTCGTTTTCATTTAAACAGGCAGCCATTTAATTTTTTCCACTAGAGGCCTTTTAGGACTTAGATTTGAAAACGAAAGTTAGCTCGTACGCCCAAGGGAATTTAGAATAATGTTAGATTTTAAAATGGAATTTAACGCGAATGCCCAAAGGGAATTACCTGTTTCAAGGAATTAAAAAAAGGTTTGTAATTTGGAATAGTAAAGTGAGGAATTAATAGTTTTTAAATGTTAAGATTGTTGAATTAAGAAATTACTAGTTTTTAATATTATATATATATATAACTGGGCCTTGAATTTATTTATTTATTTATTTTGTATGAATCAAAAGTCAGAAATAGTTTGCTCTTTTTCCCCTTCATTTCATGGCCTGTAAATTTGGCAAATATTTGTAATTTCAAAGAATGATGCACAGTTTTCTGACAAATACTTCAGTTTACAATCCTTAGAAATTTGGAAGAAATTTAATGAGCAGGGAGAATTTTGAAAATGTGGGCGTAATGGCACTATGCTGGCATAATGCTAAAAGATTTGAAAAAAAAGAGGCTATATTCTGCTACTAAATACTTATACGCGAATTCTAAATGTCTTCAGTGTGGTTAAAAAGAATATTAATTATTCTCATTTTGCACATAGAGTTGAAAATTGAAAATTTTAAAAACAGAACAAAATTAAACAAAACGAAAACGAGGTTGAATGGCTCTTGTCTCTTTAAGTGAGAAATAACAATTTTCCCGTTTAAGAGTTAAAAGCATACTTTTTATTCCACACAGAACTAATTCGTTTAATAGTCTCTAATTTGAATGAAATTGAACTTATTCATTCTCCTCTAACATAAATTTTTATTCAGATAAAGTAACCCCTTTTATAATTATTTATTCGAGAAAGTAATTTTTCAGCTCTACTTAAACATTGAAAAAAATGACTAAATTAAAAAAAAAAATAACTACTAAAGTAAAAAAAAAGTATGACTTAATTTATAAACTAAACTTCCCCAAGGAATATCTGAAACGTTAAAGACGTTTAAATTTCAAAAAATGTTTTATACAGTTTTCAAGCATTCAATGATATATAGTTACTAAAAATATCCAGTGAAAATCAATACAGATCATGTCGCTCTCTAATAACTTCATTTTTATAAGGTCTAATAAAAATTAATTTTGATATTCAAAAGTTATTATTCCTGAAAGAAAGGGCAAGCCCAATCGAGAAAAATGTGTCTACTATAGGCATAAATTTTAGTTAATTTACAGATTGATAAATTTAAAAATAGCTTTGTTAAAATATTTCTAATAGTATTTTCACCATATAACTATCCATACCATGTGTCCTTCTATAAAAATATGCATTGAAAAATATTTTTCCCTTTTCCACTTCCAAAATAATTTTTACTGCAGCACCAGGTAAGACAGGAAGGAATTAGGTAACACGTGGAAAGAATGAATATGTTGGAAAACTAATTACTGTATCTGCCATTCGCGTACGTCATTGGAAATCATGCTGAAACGAAACAATGAGAAATTAACTTTCTTATTTCAAAAGTAGAGAAGAAAAGAAATCCTAATTTGAATTTCCGATAAAAGAGTACACAGAGGACAGCTAGGATTTTTATAAAAAGTACCTTACGTATGTATAAATGTGTTTAGACATATGTATAAATATGTATATTAGAGACTCACCTTCTTTTTTTCGAGTGAATTAGAAATGTTCGAAGTAAAAAAAAAGAAATCTGAGCTAAACGTATAATGAAAATTATCTTTTTATATCTTACAAAGGAAAAGTATGGGTGATCGAGGCAAAAATTTCTGATTTAGGCATACACACACACACACACACACACACACTCATATACATATATATTATATATATATATATATATATATATATATATATATATATATATATATATACACCGGGTGGTCATAAGGAAACTTTGCCGATATATGGACCTCTAGCGGCCGTTCCGTTCAACCTATCGAAATGAGATTTCAGATATAGTTATTCAAAGGTATGTGCTCGGGATTCTGAGAACGGCAACACAGTGACGCTCACGGTTACGGTTATAGGTATAGAAACTCGAAATTTTCAAATGGCAACGCCCACTTTTTCCCATCGCAAAATGCTCAGCGCATGCGAAAACCCTAAAAAACGTTGGAACGGTACGTGTATCACAAAAAAACGGACGCGTTATGCACGCACAAAAAACAGCTCTGCGAACGGCCAACAAAGACACGATCGGGTGCGCACGGAGGAAATTTGCATATGACAGAGACTAGAAACCAATCACATGACGCCGTTCGCCAGATATTCAGCGTAGAAAACCGATAAAAAGCTCTCTGATTGTGTTTTTGTTAGGCATTCGCAGAGCTATTTTTTTTGTGCGTGCATAACGCGTCCGTTTTTTGTGATACACGTACCGTTCCAACGCTTTTTAGGGTTTTCGCATGCTCTGAGCATTTTGCGACGGGAAAAAGTGGGAGTTGCCATTTGAAAATTTCGAGTTTCTATACCTATAACCGTAACCGTGAGCACCACTTGGTTGCCGCTTACAGAATCCGGAGCTCATACCTCTGAATAACTATATCTGAAATCTCATCTCGATCGGTTGAACGGAACAGCCGCTAGAGGTCCATATATCGGCAAAGTTTCTTTATGACTACCCGGTATATATATATATATATATATATATATATATATATATATATATATATATATATATATATATATGTACAATTCGGGGATTCCACTGTACATATATTAATATATATGTACAGTGGAACTCGGTTAATACGAGTTGTTTAGGATTACTGAAAATACTCGTTTTAAGCGTTACTCGTATAAATCGTGAAAAAATTATTTGGTATCAAATAATCGGTATTAAGAAAAGATTAAAAATATAAACAATTTTCTACGTATTAACGTTAAATTATTAGAATGACTTGCATTTACTTCACTGTAATTGTATTTGCTTTTGTTTAAAAAAAAAAAAAAATTCGAATACACCCAAAAATCATTCGTTAAGTTTTATCTTTCAAACATTGAAATCGTCTTTTAAATTTTAAAGGATAAATTTGTATTTGTGCAAATACAAGCAATATCATTTTTTTAAAAAAATATTCAGTAAGTTTAGTCTGTTTAGTATTGGCTTTCATTTTAAAATCCCTTAAACTTCACCTCATAATACTCAGTGCGTTTAAAGATTTTTTATCTTCAATTTTTTTTTTTAAAAAATATAGTTAATTGAAGAATAGCTTACAGCACCTCTCTGTAACTCACATTTGGTACTAATGCTTCGTAACTATCATCTTCATCCTCCCTTGCACATTCACTTCGGCGGCAGGTAAAGCTCTTGAATAATGTCTTCATCTGTTAATATACCTGAGGTCAACACTTCATTGTCGACTTTAACATAATTATTTAAATTTTCAGATTCCTTAAATGGGGTTCAGACTTTGTCTGAAACGACTTTCGAAATGAAAATGACTTTTCAGTCCTTTGAAAAATAAAGGAAAAGTGGCCAAATGTGGTCTCGATAGATTTTTCAGCTCTCGTAATATCCGTGAATGTCCTCGTATAAAGCGTGAAATTTTGCACTATCACTAGGGATACGTCGTATTTACGAAATAGATGCGAATAAATGCGAAATGTGCCGATATGAGTGAATAAATGCGAAAATTATTTTTTTACCACTTTTCGGTCAAAACTCGGTGATTAACGGATTTTTAAGCGAAATTAGGTAATAATAATAAAAATTTATTAACATAATTGCTTATCTAGGACCAGCCACGGTCTTTTAACTGAGATCTCACTCTCGAAATTTGCTTATTACTTATTGCTAAAGACTTAAGGAAGAAAATGTGGAGACTGCTAAAATGTTGGCTTTTAACTAAGGATTTTGATACTTACCCAACCAAGTAAGTAAAATTGTGATTTTTTTTAATAAATGCGAAACTTCTGAAAATATATACCAAATATATATATATATATATATATATATATATATATATATATATATATATATACGTTTTACCCGTAGTCTCGTATTAACCGTGCTCGTATTAAGTGGGTCCTACTGTATATATATATATATATATATATATATATATATATATATATATATCGGTGAATAAATGCTAAATTTTATATATAGTAATTTTTTTTTTGCGAAATTTACGTACCACTAATAATTACACATTAGAAAAATACATTTCCAAACAATTTGTACGTTTTACCCGTGGTCTCGTATTAACCGTGCTCGTATTAAGTGGGTCCTACTGTATATATATATATATATATATATATATATATATATATATATATATATATAAAATTAACAAAGATGTGTTTGTGATCAAACTATAGAGACAGTATCGGCACCGCTGATGAAGAGACGCTGTCTAAAACCTACTTATTACTTATCTTTTCATGCTTTTAGTTTCTGGCTGCAAGTAGTATTAGAGCTTATACTGGTTTTTCACTTTCAACTTTGTCTTTTATATATATATATATATATATATATATATATATATATATTTCGGCGAATAAATGCTAAATTTTATATATATTATTTTTTTTTTTTTGCGAAATTTACGTACCCCTAATTATTACACACTAGAAAAATACATTTCAAAACAATTTGTACGTTTTACCCGTGGTCTCGTATTAACGGTGCTCGTATTAAGTGGGTCCTACTGTATATATATATATATATAATTAACAAAGATGTGTTTGTGATCAAACTATAGAGACAGTATCGGCACCGCTGATGAAGAGACGCAGCCTAAAACCTATTTATTACTTATCTTTTCATGTTTTTAGTTCCTGGCTGCAAGTAGTATAAGAACTTATACTGGTTTTTCACTTTCAACTTTGTCTTTTATATATATATATATATATATATATATATATATATATATATATATATATATATATATATATATATATATATATATATATATATATATATACATTGTTGCACATGGACTTTTTATACATATGAACTGATTAAAAGGATATGTAAATTGCTGGATGCTAATCTCATTTAAAAAGGGAAAATTAAAAACGGTTCTTGCGGCTTCTCGAGCTTTCCAAATTGGACTATTTTTCACACGCAAAATTTATACATAAGACCCCACCCCACACCAAAAAGAAAAGTGTTTAGAAGCGGCACCCATATTGGCACTTAAACCGGATTTTAGGTATGTAGGTTTTCTTTTCTTCGAACCGCAACCGCTGACATGTGTATCAGTACTATGTTGTAGAACAAGTATGGGGGCCGAGCCGCGGTCGGTGTAGATACAAGAATGTCCTTGAAGTACAGAACTCCCTCCTTCACTTCCTGAAAAGACCCCCAGTGTTCCATCCCCTTTATTCCGGGACCTACGTACCCGACAGATTAAACTCTCTTGTTCTTATAACTTACTCTTTTATTTTTAATTTATCTTTTTCTTTTATTACTACTTGGGGAATATTTATCTGTTCGAATAGATTTGTTGATAAATGGGCCCGTTATTGATTTTCCGCGAGTCGCAATCCAACGGGATCTAGTGTGAAGGGAGTAACCCTAAACGAGGGAACAGCCGGGTGTTTTGGCAGAGAGAAAAAGGGTCCCCTATCCCCAGCAGCAGGCAATTCTGTATTCTGTAAGCTGTGCTCCTGATAAGAGGTCACTCTCGCTGCGGTCTCTCTAAAACGTGAGATAAACAACGAGTGTAACACGCTTTTGTCATCTATTCGGCTACAGACGAGATTTGCTGCTGTCGAAACAAGGTATTATAATTTGTTACGTATTTAACGCGTAATTTTCTTTTGTGTCATTTAGTGAAATTAGTTCTTCACTCTCGTTCACGTTTTTTTTTTTTTTTTTTTGATTCGATTGTGATTCGTTTAGGAGATTGTTTTAATTATATACGTTAAACTGACGTTCCACTCATTTTTGTGTAAAGTTTTTGTAAATAGAGAGAAACTGAGTTTAATAGCTTGCAATGAACCAACTTTTTGTTGGTTTGTTTAAGTTTCATTTCGTTTATAGAAATAAATTTTGACATTCTAAACATTTCACATGTAGAATTAATTTTTCTTTGGCTCATTTTCCCATCTATAGAAATGTATTTTGAATATTTTCTCTGAATTAAATATTTCACATTTGTTTGTTTCTGTGATAGAATATATATATATGTTCTGTACGTTATACGTAACGAGATGTATACTTTTGGTGATTAAATTGAAAAACGTGTCTAGTTTAATGATACGTAAATTTTTCGTAGAGTTTCTCTTTGTTTTGATCATAATTTTAGTTACAGTTAATACTATTTTCCAAACAATGTATTTTGAAACAGGATGCGTATATATATACTGAATTTCTTAACTGTACATGTAACACGAAGTATACATTTGGGGATTAAAGTGAGAAACTTATGTTTAGTTTAATTATACGTAAATTTATCGTAGTGCTTTTCTTTGTTTTGATCGTAATTTTAGTTACAATTAATGCTATTATGCAAACAATGTATTGTGAAACAGGATACATATATTAATATATACATATACTGAATACTTAACATTACATGCAAAACGATGTATATGTTTGGTGATAAACTGAGAAACTTATGTATAGTTTAATGAGATGTAGATTCATCGCAGTGCTTCTCTTTGCTTTGATCATATTTTTAGTTATAGTGAATACTATTTTCCAAACTTTGTATCGTGAAATAGGATATATATATATATATATATATATAGTCTGTAAACATACCCTCCACAAAATTTTTATAATGTTTTGGAGGATTTATTTTTAGAAGTATAGAATTCCATAAATTTATGTTTGAAAATTATGAATTTATTGAAAGAATTAATTTCAAAACTAATGATATGTTAAATTTCTTGATATGTCACTTAGTTACCTTTGTTCATAACAAATGAAGAAACGAAAATAAAAGTATCAAATAATCACCTAATTTATGCCATCAAAATTTCGATTATCACATAATCTAAAGTATATAAATGTTAGATTTGATATTTGTTCATATGTCCTCTTTCTGTGCATTGTTTCTTTAAAAACAAATTGCATAGTCACTGTTGTCATGTTCAATGTTTATCTCAGCCAAAATGTATACGACTGCATTAATATTGCCTGCTGGCTTTCGAAAATATAATTTAGGTAATACAAATGTATGTGTTAAGATCTTAATTGATTAAACTATAAAAAATTGAATTGTGACTAATGTTTGAGCTATTTTATTATCGATTACATTATTTTTTTTCCCGTAAATTTTTAATTTTTTTTAATTTTCAATGATTTTATCTCCTACCAAAATGATTAAAACAAATAAAATTCCCATCTTTGTAAAATAGCACTTTTAAATGCTTGGTCAATATAATAGCCGTGGGTATTTTATGTAAAATACTTATGGGAATTCCGAATCAGCGCTTAACTTTCATCCATATTAACTAGGCAAAATTACTGAATTGCAATATTACTTTTCTGCATGTAATTTAGTTTCTTCAAAGAGAAAAGTAAAAAAAAAGTATTTCTTGGTAATTATCTTTAACATATAAGAATATTATATCGCTTGTCTATTTTAGGTATTTAAAAGCATTACTTCTTTCGTTGCATTTTAAGGAATTAGCTTTACAAAAACATTTTGCAGCTATTAGTCTACTTGAAATATTTATGTAACGAAGATGAAACTGCAAATTTATAATATTGCTTTTGGCAACATATATTCTTCTTGCCAATTTTCTCGTTTCCTCCTATATTTACTTCCTAGAATTATACATATTTAAATTTATAGTTTTCTAGAATTTCGGATTTTAAATGTCATTTATGTTAGAATCATCTAAATACATGAAGTATTGAAACCTTAATCATACGTATTATTCAAATAGAAACTTTCAGATTTGGTTATGATAACTTTGAACTTGTTTATTCTAATGAACACAATGAAAGTCCTGTGAGTACACAAATAAATGACATGAGTTTTTTGAACTCTGGATTCATGAAATCTGGTAGGGGGAACATTTTTCAGTCTTTCATATCGTATTAACTATCTATGAACATAGCATCTCGCATTAAATTAAAGAAGTGAAAATTGTAAAAATGCATTTGGAATTCATAATGTATTTTATTTTTCTTCGAATAATTTTTAGAATGATAATGATTAACAATTTTGAATTAAATCGGGGAAAATAGTCATAAACTTACTGAAGATTGATAAGTGTTAGTTTAGTTGATTTGCTGTCCCATTTATGGTTAATATTGTATTCTTTCTCTCTTACTCTTTAACCGTATTTAATCTGCACGTTACACCTATATATATATATATATATATATATATATGTGTGTGTGTGTGTGTACCATATATATATATATATATATATATATATATATATATATATATATATATATATATATATATAGTTTCATATCGTTGCATCTTTTTATTTTGTAATACTTTCAGGGAATTTAAATTTGTATTTCTAGAAAAATGTATACAAATTTAAGGAAAACATAACCGCGTAAAGCATATCAATCGCTGTAAAATTTCGTACTGATACTGTATATTGTATCGTGTTTAGAGTACGTCTATGTATGGTATTTTATGATTCAGATATGGTGTATTCTTGTGTATAGTATGATAGTTGATGGTTCCCTCAATTTTTTAAACGAATAATACAAAATAATAATAGATACCAAATAACAAAAGCTTAGATCTTAAATTTCATAAATTTACTAGAATTCTATGCCTTGATTTTGATTGGCAAAAGTGAAATGCAGCAACATATCGAAATCTAGAATTAAAAAAAAAAAAAGAAATCTTGGAAATGGTGTGAATTCCCTTTTGCTTTGAACCTGCAGTCAAAACACGAAATTGTGCCAAAAAGGAGGCATTGTTTAGTTAACAGTAAGATTCGCAGTGCGCTCTACCCCTCCTCCCCTTCCCATCATTCATGATGATCTGCATGTCTAGGTGTCACCTTACTAAAGTTTCCTTTGTCAGGAATAGTAGATGAAATCACTCAGTTAGAGAGACCGAGGAAGGCATGAACACTTTGCCTGAATCACGTATTTCATAAAAGTGCTTTTTTAGTGTCTCTTTTATTGTCTTTTCTTTTGAAAACCCATCAAAAGGGCATTAATTACGTATAAACCCTTTGCAAATGTAACTTTGGAAGTGGAGAGGGTCGTTAATTGCATTGCTATACAGAATAGTCCTTTTATTAAACAAAATTTATTTTTTAAAAAAATCCAATTTTTGTTTTAAATTAAATTCTTATCTTTACACGATTAAAAGCTATTTACTGCGTTCACTGAAGTACTTGTAAATTGAATTCCAGTTCTATTTTTAACCTTTTTCTTACGGGATGGGATAGCATGTATCCCAATAATCCCAATAGCATGGGCCCAAAAACGAATATACATAAATAAATAAATAAATAAATATATATAAATATATATATATATATATATATATATATATATATATATATATATATATATATATATATATATATATATATATATATATACAGTCGAACCTCCATATATCGAACTTCCATATATCGAAATTTTCTATATATCGAACTTTTAGCGAATCTCCAAGTTCATTACATAGAAAAACTGTTTCTATATATCGAAAAAATCTCTATATATCGAATTTTTTTTCAAGCCATATTGGGAGATTTTATTCCACTTTAGACCGTTTACAGCACGAAAATTGAAGGTCAGGGGGAAAAAGGAAGTTCAGTGAAGGTTACTACGAACCCCGCAACTCAGCTGAGGTTGAGGGGTGGACAAACGGTTTTTTGTTCCGTTCTGGAATTCCTAAATTCCCCCAACTCATTTTCGAATTTCGGTTGCCTTGTAGTAAAATCAGTTTATAGCTATCCCTTTTGTCTGATTGTTATTCCTCACTTTTACGTCTGCTTAGTTTCAGTGAAAATTGTCCAACTTAAAGTAGTGTTTTATAAATTCGTTTCGAATTTTTCTCTCGATTACAATGTCAAAGAGAAAATCCCTTAGTGTCGTGGATAAAGTTGAATTGCTGAAGAATGTAGATAGTGGAATGCGCAAAAAAGACATTTCTGCTAAATTTTGTATTCCCACAAGCACAGTGTCGACTATTATAAAAAATAGGAATGCCGTAATGAAATACTGTGAAAGTATTGAACCTAACAGAAAACGTTCAAAAGCATGCAGTTACGATACAGTGGACGAGGCCATTTTGAAATGGATAAAGAGAGTTCGAGACCAAAACTTGCCGATCTCTGGTCCTATCATAAAAGAGAAGGCATTGGAGTATGCTAAACATTTTGGAAATAATCAATTTCAAGCAATTTCTGGGTGGCTGGACAAATTTAAGAAAAGACATGGCATCAAGGAAAAGATTATTTCCGGAGAAAGTAGAAGTGTGTCTGAAGCAGTCTGTGATGACTGGAGAAGCAATGACTTGAAAAAAATTCTAAAAGATTATCAGCCCGATGATATTTTTAATGCTGATGAAATGGGACTCTTTTATAAGTGTTTACCCAACAGAACTCTAACTTTGAAAGACGATGATTGTCATGGAGGCAAGAACAGTAACGAGAGAATAACTGTACTGGTAGGTGCTAACATGAGTGGCAAAGTAAAACTTCTATTATTGGTAGTAGGTAAAAGTAAGAACCCTAGAGCATTAAAAAATGTAACGTCTTTAGAGGTTGACTATTATTCTAATAGAAAGTCATGGATGCCCATCCTAATGTGTCTTCAAAATTATCAAATGTTAATTTGCTTTTTCTTCCCCCGAATACCACCTCAATATTGCAACCAATGGACCAGGGTGTAATAAAAAACCTGAAATTTCATTACCGAAAATGCATTCTCCGACGACTTATCTGGACATTTGAAAATGAAAAAAAATTACATAAGGTGATTGATATGAGGATATGCGTGGCGGAATTAGCCAAAGTGTGGGAAAATGACGTTTCTGAATCTACAATAAAAAACTGTTTCGCAAAAGCTGGGTTCGCTGTATTACCGGAAATCGAAGAACAAGACGTGTTCCCGCACATCCAACAGTCTTGGGATAATTTGCACTCCCAAGGTCACATTACAGACGGTACTCTTCTTAACGAATTCCTGACAGTCGATGATAAGTTAATTGTTGCTGATTATCCTACAGACGAAGACATACTGACTTCGTTTCATGAAGCTGAAAAAGAAATCGAAGAACCAGAGGAAGAAAATGAATTTGAAAATATTTCCAAGCCATCGAAAAAAGAAATGCCAGAAGCGTTTGAAACAATACGTCGAGGACTTCAATTCGCGGAAAATGTCCCTGATGAAGTTTTTAGTGGACTGAATAAATGCGAACATTTCTTTGATCAACTTTCCGCAAAACTGGCTGTTCAGCAAGATATTCGCAGTTTAAAAAAAAAAAAATTAACTGTGATCATTGTAACCACTGTCTGGATTACTGTTTTTTTAAAAGGTATGTAGTACTCAATAAAGCTTTCATATTAATTCCTTTTTTAATTATTATTAATTATTAACTTTCATTTAATGTGATTCGCATATAGATGAGAAATGGAGTTTCGTATACGAAAATTAGCTTTAATTTTAATATTTTAGGAGAATTATGATAAAACTAAGATCAATTCTGTATATATCGAAATTTCTATATATCGAATTTTTTTCCGGTAATTTGCTACTTCGATATATGGAGGTTCGACTCTATATATATATATTATATATACCGTTGGCTCTCCGTTTCACGACTTTCAAGGGACCGGGAAAAATCGTCCTTAAGTAGAGATCGCCCTTAAGCAGAATTTGTGAAAATATAGCATTTCCCATAACGTCGGAGGGGCCGGGACTGGGAAATATCGTCTTTAAATAGAGATCGTCGTTAAGTAGAGCGTCGTTAAACAGAGAGCCAACTGTATTATATATATATATATATATATATATATATATATATATATATATATATATATATATATATATATATATATATATATATATATATATATATACATATATAATATATATATATATTATATATATATATATATTTATATTTATATATAACCCTCTTAATGACCGTTCTTACAAAGGGGGTATGAAATTTCCCGTTCTAAAGAGGGAATCGGAAAAATAGGCCCCGTAAGCCAAAGGTTAAAGAAACAGATCTTAATTTTCACTGAAATAAAAAACCAAAAAATTGCTCATTCATCGTAATGAAAAAAGCAATAACAGCTCGGTCTTCAAATGTTTAAAAAAAAACCCTAAAAATTACGCTGCATTCGTTACAGTAGGTTATTTACTCCACCTGTTATTGAAAAAAATCCCGGTAAAATGAAAGCGCGAATACACAACTTTGAGTCCATCAGGAGGACGAAGAGTGCATTGATCTTTATAACTGCGCCAATGGATGCCGACCCATGTCGACCACCTGTCTGCAAATTCAAAGATCCCATACCTACTGCTCAAAGACTGGAAAAAGTCTGTTAAGGGAATGGTGGACGTCAAAATTAATTTTTTTACTTTTGATCTTACAGATATGAAATTTTGTACATATAAACATTTCACCATAAGTATATAGAATACCTTACAAGAAATTTCCAATCTTATTATAATTTAAAATATTTTTTTAATTTAAAATTTATAAACAATATTTTAAACTGCTCCCTGCGACTTAATTTCTGAGATATTTCCTCTATTTTGGATTTTAATCACCTAAAACTGTATTGCAAACAAATCTGGGTATCTGCTATTTAATCTCTTGAATAGTTAATTTTTGTAGAGACTTTTTTCTGAATTCCATCCCGATTTCCATCAAAATTTTGCCTTTTAATAAGTTATAAATCAAATTTAATTACCTTAATGAAGTCTAATTGTAAAATACATACTCAGTTTCTTTGTAAAACAGTATCAGGATTCTTTCTTATTGATTTCATGAATTTTGAACAAAGATTAAGTCGCATGGAGCATTTAAGAAATCTAAAAACCTTGAAAAATCTGTTTTGAGAAAAACAGATTTAAAATTTGTTACTACACTTACCTTTATTACTTACTTCGTAGAAGATTCATAAATGATTTTTTACTTGAATAAAACTACTTTGGTACTATTTCCCTATAGAAATCTATATATTTAAGTTGGTAAGCCGACTTTTTGGTCCGTGAGAGAAAACTACTGCATCAATTTACTTCATTTTGGTCTTAAACGAAAGATTGTAATCTGTAGATTTGACAAATTTGGTTTTTGTAACCGCAATTTCTATTAACGAGCTATAATTTACAACTAAAATTTGATTTCTGCGCATGCTCAGTGACATGTTTTAATGCCGAGGAGTCTCTCTAGATCTCTCTCTGCCATTTTTATTTTTATGATAGTTATGTTTGTGAAATATAATATTAAACCTGATGGAAATTGTTCATTTCGCACTGTTTAATTAGCGATAATTTACAATTAAAAATTTGCTTTCTGCGCATGCTCAGTGCCATTTTTAAATCTGGCTTTAGATACTCACTAAGCAAGAGGCCGCTCAAACATTAGTTTGTTTCTGCGCATTACTATGATTTTCAGCATTTGACAATGGTGTGTTGAGTATAATTTGTGTATTAGTACATTTATTTACTATCTAGCCGTCATGTTTTGACCGGTACCGACTAGTATATTTTTATTTTACAACAGCACAATCAATATTACAATAAAAAAGATTTCCTCAAATAAAGGTCCACGGTCCCCTTAATAGAGGTTCTACTTCAATCTGTTTGAATAGCAAGTTTTGGGAGACGCTCTGCTTATAGGTAGTACATTTCAAATCAGAAAAAGGACTCAATAGGCCCAAGCAGATTCAATAGGCCCAAAGGCCTGGGGCACCAGAGGGAGAAGACTGACTTAGCCCCGGGTGCCTGTCTGTTTTATCTGAGCAAAATGGAATGGCCTTCACGCCTAGGGTGACCCTACCAGGAGTTAAAACTATTTTGGATTAGTATATTTTCAATACTATTTTCAATTTTTTCTCTACTGATTTTGGACTTTTTAAAAATTTTTGGTTTTATGGAGATTGTCTAGCCTTGCTAGACAATCTGGGATTAGTAAAAAAAAAAAAAAAAAAAAAAAAAAAAAAAAAAAAAAAATTTCAAATGAACGGAAATCGGATTCTTTATCTACATGTTCTCAAGCGGGGTAAGATGTAAATTTTAGGTGCCCATTCCGTAGGTCAACTAATTAGTATAATATACAGTAAGGAAGGTTTCTTATTAGTTTGTAAATTCGTGACTTTGATTGGAGGTGTACCATCATGTGGGCTTCGCCACGAGGCTGTTGCACGGGGCTAAAATGTTTAGATGTCGACAACGTAACTTGCGTAGAAAACCTGCAGGATGTTCGGCAGCACGTGCATTACAAGATTACGAATGATAATAAAAGGTTTTAAGGGGACAAGATACCTTTAACCTCTAATTTTTAATTTTCAATTTCTAAGCATATATACAAAATGAAAATAAATAATATTCTTTTTCACTACTTTAAAGAACCTTAGAAATCAAATTAAGGATTTTTTGGCAGAATAATGCATGTTTTTCAAAAACATTTTCAAAAATGCTAGCATTTTTCAAAATGCTCCATGCGCATCACATATCCTTTAAAAAGATTAAATTTTTTATCATAGGTTTACCATATATATATATAAATATAATTGTGCATTGAATTTTTTTTAATAAATCAAAAGTCAAAAAAACTTTTTTTTTAAATCTGCCTGTTATTTTTATGTTTTTGCATGTTTCTACTTTATTTCGTGGTCTATAAATTGGAAAAAATATGTGTGGTTTCAAAGAATGATGCCCAGTTTTGTGGCAAACACTTTAATTAAAAATAGGGAGAAATTTGGAAGAAATCAGAAGAAAATTAAAGCACGTGGAGCATTTTGAAATATTTTGCAATTTTGAAGCAATTTGAAGGTTTTTTATTTTTAAACAGGTCTTATTCTTTCACAAAATACTTAATTCGTGAATTATAATTGCCTTCCATGTAGTAAAAAACAATATTAATTATTCTCGTTTTGTATATAGAGAAAAATATTGAAAATTTAAAAAAACGAGTTTGAAAGTCTATGGTCTCTTTAATGGGTTTCACTGAGCTGTCTTGTATCCCCCAGATGAATTACATAAATACTCGATGTGACTTCATCAACGTATCTAATGAAGAGCATACTCAAATAATTACTTCAAAATATTTACTAAAGACAATATTTTGAAGTAATTATTTGAGTATGCTCTTCATTAAAATGCAATAAAAGTATTAAAGACTAATCAATGTAAATGCAGTTTTCCGCGTTTGATTTGTTGACTATAACTAGTTTAACACGTAGCGCTACAACTTAGATTTAACGAATCTCTCTGCAATTAGATGAGATTATTAAAATGTAGCCGAATTATTGTGTCAGATGAATATAAACATACCAGCTGAATACCCGTGCTTCGCTATGGATTACATTCAAATTAAATACAACGGTCAATATATGCAATTAATGCCAAAAAAAATTATAAAAACATCTTAACGGATATTTTTATAGACAAAATAGTGTAGATGAAAATATTAAAATTAAATACAACTTACAATGCATGCAATTAATTTCTATGTTTAATATCCATAAAACATATTAATTTGAATCAAATTCTTAAAAAAACTTTCATCTCAAGTATTCTAGTGGTTAAATTTGATCTTTTACTATATTTTAATATTTTTTTGTCAATTTATTTCGCTGTTATGCACGTGACGCAAAATTAATTTAAAGTATCACAAAAAGAAAAGAAACCACGTGATCAGCATTTAATAAATTAAATTCTAAAAATTAATATTTAAAAATTCCCAAAAAATCCGAAAAGGGAGGCAAAGATTCGAAAAAGATTTCATTTTAAAGAAATTTTTATGATCTTTCTTGTCATATAAATTTTATAACCCTGAAATTACTATTTTAAATGAAAACTTAAAAAAAGTTACAAAAACAGATTAAAAATTTAATTTAAAAAAATCTAAGAAGAATTTTTCAAAAATCTTTCTTAGTGCAAACCCTACACTATAAGAAGAATCGCCATGTAAAATTTCAGCCCTTTAAGTCCAGCAGTTTTGTCTGTGCGTTATCTGTCAGTCAGTTATGGAACTGTTTTATATGTATAGACTAGCTGAATACCCGTGCTTCGTTACGGAGTACATTCAAATTAAATACAACGGTCAATGTATGCAATTAATGCAAAAAACAAAAAATATATATATTTATAAAAAAATCGTAATGTATATTTTATAGACAAAATAATGTAGAAGAAAATATTCAAATTAAATCTAATAGAACATACTACAGAATATAGTACTGTTTTATATATATAGATAAAGGAAAAATTCTTAGAATCTAGGCCATATGATCCCTCTAGGACTGGCAATATTTTGTACGGAGAGAAATTACTCACCTTTGTATATTTATTCCACTCTGTAAAGTAAGTATTTAAAGTCAGCTCCCCACATTCGCGTGTGTTAAGGACGTAATCCTTTGTCATAGCAGAAAATACCCGGATACATATGTAAGTTTTCCAAACTTCTAAATTTAACTCTGTTGATAATACGTAACGAAAACAAAAAAAAAGTATAGCGATATCCTGTATGGTACAGCTTGTTTTTATAAATTTAACAATTACACTCTTCACAATGAAGTCTAGAACATAATTAGAGTGGGATAGTGGCAACACAGATGTATGTGACGTAATATATTAATTAAACATCAATTTCACAAAACTACATTTTTTTTTTTTTTTTTTTTAGAATTTCAAAATAAAATAACATATAATAAAGTATACTGTTTCATAAACTTTTTTTAATGCAACACTAACTTGCGAAACTAAAAGAAAAATTCATATTTAATTGTTGAAGGCAGTTAAGTAATAAATTTTGAGACCATTAAAACCTAGTACTCATATTTTGAAGAGCGGAAACTTGTGCTCTCCTATTTCATGTACATTCCGCATTTAGAATGATTTGTTGGCTTATGCGCTATTATTTTATCAGACGAGGTTTAGTTTCTAGACAACACTTACAATGGAACCTGATACTCTTAGGAAATAAAGCTCAAAACATTTATCTGTTGAAATTTGTAATCTGCCGCCAAATGACAATAGAACGGTGGCGGTTAAAGGTATTTTGTCAACGTCTATAATTCATTACGATCCCGTTACAGTGCAGCTCAAGCGCAAGTTCCCGTCCATGAATTGTGATGATTTATTTTGATGAACGTTCCGTTTCTACGTATATAGCCGTTATTATTAAGGTTATTTTTATAGCAGTAATTGAATTTCTTCTCCATAAATATCTGTTAATGGTTCCCATGCAGATAATCGTGTTTCATGGCTTTATATAGACAATGAAGTGTGCGCGCGAACTACCCGATAATTAATTTTTTAATAAATGTCAATAGAAATAAGATGGGGAAAGAGTATTTCAAATTCAATTTAATAGTAGTTTTGTCAACAGAAAAGTCTTCATTTCATCTAGAAAAATTTGATAACAGGGAAATTGTCATTTCGTTTTTCTGTTATTGAAGTCAGAGGCGTCATACCTCCCCACATTTCTATCGACATGAAGGACGACGTATACCACCTAGCCTCCGAGGCAATATTCCACTAATTAAGTGTAGGTCACATCGCTTTCGCTTAGGCTAACATACTGGGCATTTAAAAATTTGCTGTTATAGAAACGTAATATTTACGTTATAGAAACGTAAACGAAGATCTACTTGATGGATAGGTATGAAAATTGGAGGATACCCTAGTAAGATGATGAGGAAGAGAATTAGAGAATTTAAAAAAAAAAAAAGTTTGAAAAAAGCCACCTGGGAATGTTGGGCCCTAAAGTAGAATTTGCTGATTTTTCATGACATTGCATCGAATGACGTGTAAAAGACCTCCCATTAAGTAGTCTATAAATTGTGATGACTCCACATTAATCGCTAGATGGAATCATGTGTTCCATCTAGCGATTCAGCCATTATTTGGCCTTTTCACAATCAGAGATATAGTCATGATGAGAGTACCAAACTAGCTTTAAATCACTTGCGGACTTGGAGGATAGAATAATGCAGCATTTTGTAGGGCTAAACAAACCGAGATCTACTATTTAAAGCCAATTCCAAATGGCTTCAAATCTCCATGCACTTGAACCTCAGACTCGAGTCTCGAGAACCAGCGTCCGAGAAATTCGGCCATTATCTGGCCTATTCACAATCGGAGGTATTAGTCATGCCAAGATTACCAAATCAGTTTTAAACCCTTTGCGGACTTCAAGGATAGAATAATGTAGCATTTTGCAGGGGAATCCTGACGTACTCCTAGCAAATGTAAACCATGCCTAATTACAGAAACACAGCCTTCATAATATCCACAATAAAAAATAAGAGTGGCAACTGTAGTATAAAACAAATTAATATAGCACTTCATTAAAGTCAGGCGCATTAAGTGTGATTGTCTTTATGGATAATTCTAATGCCCCTCGTCCTGTTGAAGAACTATAGCAATATTTCGAAACTAGTTGCCACTTATATTTTTGATTCTGCACATTAAGTCGCTATATGTTTCTGACAGGTGTTTTCTGCAAGTTTCATGTAACTAACATGTCTAATTAAATTTCAAGGTCGTTTTGCATACCAATAATTCCCAAACCGAGAATCTGTATTAGGGTTTTTTTTTCAACTAGGTATATACATTCTTTTGTTTTTGTGTCCCAAAGCAGCATGATGATACCTAAACAAACTAATTTTTGCCCCATGATTTTATTATGTATCAGCAGTCACTACAGTTTTCTCTCCCCATCAAGCTATGAGGATTTTTTTCTCTTGGCAGTTTTCTACTCGTGGATTAGTAAATGCATATTTTTGGATTATGTTTTTGCATATGTTGGTGAATGTTTAAATAAGGAATGGACAGCTTTTGAAATTTGAGGGTTTCCAGTACTTAATTTTATTATCAGTGTACTCAATTATTAATGTCTATCTCTTCAAAATTAAAATTAAAAGGTTTTTGAAAATCACGAGCATTTCATTTAAAGATCTATTTTCAATATCAAAAACAAAATTCAAAACTATTCATCGGATAATCTGCAATTAGGAAAAAAAAAAAAACTAAAAAATATTTCAGGTAGTTTCTTCTAACGAAACTACCGCAGGTTATTAACACACACACACACATATATATATATATATATATGTCAAAATTTTGATACATTTTAGTACTTTTAGGTTTAACTGTTTACTGCTTGCCCTAGCGATACAAACTGGGTTTGGCGCTCTGCCAAAGTTATAACTCGCGACGACGGACAGTTTTAGTGTCTGAAATTATGCTCTCCGGAGGACCGTTAAGGAGGAACGTAATCCTACGTTAAAAATTTTTTTCCATTGCTTAACATAGGATTTTAAGATCTGCTTGGCCAGCTAATACATCACTTAAAGAATCCACCTAATTCACACCAAATGAGATCTGTCTCTTAATCATTTCTGAGTATTATTTGTGCACATTTAACTACCTTGCATATTTGTACTTTTTCATTGAGTGTCTGCAGTAACAAAGATCTTGTGTCTCACCTCAAGTTACGACCACCTCTACGCTGCGGGAGCTAAGCAATGTTGCATTTGCTATTTCCATGTTAAAAATTTATCAGTGGAGTTTTTTCACCAGTATAGATCCTTCTCTAAATCGTTCTGAGTATTGTCTGTTTAATTTTAAATACCATGTTTACTTGAACTTTGTCATCGCTTGTCTGCAGTAACAAAGATCTTGTATTTCACCTGAAGTTCCGACCACCTTTACGCTGAGAAAAGTCAACAATGTTGCGTTTGCTAAGTCCGTGATAAAAATTGATCGGTAAAAAATTTTTAAACTGTTTGTTGTTCGCTGGCATATAAGAATTTCCCGAAAACATTGCTGCTGAAATATATAAAAGAAATGCTATACATTTACAAAACTTAACATTTCTATTTTCAACAGTAATTCCCTTGAATTACTTAAATTTTAAACTTGGTATATTAAGAATTTTAAAAAACACTTTCAAATATCAATTATTGTTTTAAATTTTAAAAAATGAAATATATATAAATGTCCCTTCTCTTTATTTGGGAAGAAAAAAATTTCTTAGTTTCCTATCGGAAAAAGAGCTTAAATATATATTTCCACCCACAAACTACGCTAAACCAAATAAATTTCTGTAGTCATATTAAGCTAGTATAAAAATTGTCTGTCTAGACATCGAAGGTTATTTATTTTATCTCTTGAAAGAAGATTTAAGTAATTTGTTTTCGTCATTGCCAAATGATCAAAATCAACAAGATATATTTTTAATAATTTCGACATTATTCATTTTCAGTCATACAGTACAATATAAATTTAAGTTTTTATTTTATTACTTCAAAAGACAAATAAATCATTTGTAAGGGCAAATTAAAATGAAATTCTTTCAGTTAATCCAAGCACTCTTTTTTTTTTTTGAATTTGTGTAAATATCGTATCATTGTGTAGGCTGTTTCCTAACCGATATCCGGGAACAGATCTAATTTACAGATATAAGTGAAATGTACAATACAATATAAATTTAAGTTTATATTGTATTGTACTCTTCCTCTTCCCGTAATAATGAAAAATTGATGAAATATAGAGCTTAAAGGGGTTACCTCAGAATCCAATGTGTCTATTCTTTCTTTAAAATCTTATTCTTAATCATAATTTGAGTCATGTAGGGTCAAAATTAGCAATTTCTATCAGAAGTTTTTTATCTTTTCGTAAGGGGTAAAGAACTATATCTTATGCATTTTTAAACATATAAATTGGAAATTACATTTAGAAAATTTCCCACGTTATTTTTTATTAGTAGGCCATTTTCGAAAAATTTTCGTATTTAACTTATCGAAGTACTATAAGAAAATATCCTTAACTCAATTTCGAAAAAAATAAAACAAATAAATGGAGATTTGATCCTGTATGACTCATTTATCTAAAGTCGGAAATTAGCTGAGTAGTATAGACACTTAACGTAGACACATCATTTTTCTTAAAGCATTCCGGGTCAATTTTTTATATTAGTTAGGTTTGTGTTACTTATCTGGAGTGGGTTTATTTTTATATATATATTTACTTCTCTGGGAAGGGAGGGGGGGCTGTTTCTAGATACCCTTTTTTTTTCTCTTTTACTTGAGATTAACCAGAAACTGTACCTCTTTTCTTTCTTTTTTTTTTTTTCTGAACCGAGTTCCACCGCGTTTATAAAGTTCGCTTTACCCACTTCCATTAGCAAATATAGCCTATTTTGCCAATGAAAAAAGGGAAAAGAAGCCAATGTAAATCATATAACGAAAATTTTCACTTTTATGACAAAAATAAAAATTACAGTGGAGCAGGGACAATATGCAGGCAAGACAATTATACAGGGTGTTTCAAAAAGAAACACCCGATTTGAAATGAGTATATTATGAAAAATATTGAACATAGAAACTTAAATTAATTTTATATTGCATGGCTAATCACAGTTTTTTTTTTTTTTTTTTTACAAACCAAATTAAATGTGTTCAATATGCCCATCTTTGGATGCCCGACATATTTCTATATGGTACGCAAATTCGTCCCAAACTTTTGCGAGCATGTCTGCATACACTGCTTTCACGGCTGTTATGTGTACACAGACAACCCGTGTCTTGGAATTGTTTATACCATCACCTGATGCTCTAAGAGGTAGAAACTTCAATCCACCAGGGTTTTGTCGACGAAAATCATGCTGAACTGCTGTTACGGACTCACACTTCGCAAAGCGTAGAACATAAAATGATTGTTGATGTGCAGTCACCATCTTTACAAGCACTGAAGTGGCGGGCGAAAGAAGAGCGTTAGTGCTACTTGTCGGCAACTGCGTGAAACTCGAGATTTCCCTCATTCTGCCTATATATTATTCGATCAAAACGGATTAAAAGATGAATAGTTATGATTTTTTGAAATCGGATGATTCTTGGATTTCTGTTGTGCACTCGCCATCTTTACAAACACTGAAATGGCGGGCGAAGGAGGAGCGTTAGCACTACTTGTCGGCAACTGCATGAAACTAGAGATTTCCCTCTTTCTGCCTGTATTATTCGATCTGCCATTATTCGATCAAAAGGATTAAAAGATGAATAGTTATGTTTTTTTTTTAAATCGGATGATTCTTTTTGAAACACCCTGTATATAGAGAGGGGTTCATCTGTCAGTATATATAAGATACGCTAAAAGATGACCCTCTTCCTTTTTCTCATATCTCTTGTACATTCCATTACCCCGTCCGCCGGCAACTTACGACTTGTTCACAATGAATCAAGAGCGTTACATAGCATCAGCATTAAAATAATTTAACCAATCACAGAGTCCAGTTCATTGACCCCGGGATATGTCAAACCAATCACAGGTCTTGTCAACAATATCGGAGCTAACGTAGTAAAGCAACGCTCCAGATGCAATGTGAACAGGATGCAATGTGTGTCTTTAGTCTTGTAGTGGAAAAACGCTTACTTTTCCCTATACTCGATACTCAGTCAGACGAGAACCACAGTTGATAGGTAAATTTAACCTAGAGATGAATTATTTTGCATATTCGCCGCGGTCTATCTGAACATGATGGGGAAAAAATTCTCTTGGGCAAAATCCTAAACTTCTCTCTTTAACCAGCAATAATACCTACCCTAAAGAAATTATACTTCACACAACTTTTGGATTACAGGGCGCAGTGGCCCGGTCAGCAAAAGGCGTCGAGCCAGTGATCTGCAAGTTGCTGGTTCGATATCCGACGCTGACAAAACCGCTGACGTGTACACTACTGGCGGCTGATGCACGGAAAAAGTCTGTCGTTGCTGCAATGTCCTCCAAGTTTCCAAACATCACCTCTGGAGGTGCGGGGTGAAGTGTTCCGGTCTCGTCACTTGACTCGATTCAAAATTACGGGACCGGTAAGGGTGTAACGTGGACCCACCCCCTGTGGTGCACCCGGGGCAACGCATGCCATGCATGCGGGGAAGTAGTCACACACTTCTGGCTTCTCCCGGGAAAAAGAGTAACGCTCAACTCCCAGCTGTTGGGGGGGGGGGGACTTTTGGATTATTGCTACTGGTATAAGGATAAAATGCAAATAAGCGCAGATCTCAATTCTTCAATTAACTTTCTTCCAGTGTCAAAAAAGATTGAATGTATCAGGAAACAGACGGTAAATGTGATACCGCCGGGACACACAATATCTCCTTCACCTCCTCTCAGGCTTCTGCTGTGGTCGCTGGCTTCCTAATACTGGGTAGAGAAAGTTCACTGTAAATAACTTCTTCGTTATATAAGCTGTGTAATTTACATAATTGCTGCTTTTTATTATTATTATTATATTTGATAAAATTTCCCAGGTTATTCTTTGGTGACCTGGGAACGATGCAAATTTTTTCCAGTTTAATTAAATAATTGCTTCTTAACTTTACGCCATTTATATAAAGTAAGACTTCATAAGACCGCTCCTTCTTTTGGATAACGGGAGAAGCCTGTATTAGAATGTAGTAGATTAAAACAACAGGGAGTTTTAAAATATTTTTTTTTTATTCTTGGGAGTTATATTTACGTGAAATAAGATTTAACTCCTCTTTTGACAAAGGTAGAAAAGTCAAAATTTTTAAGCTTTTAACTGCATGACCAGTGAAATTCGCTTGAATATGAAGTATCTAATTTGAAGAGATTCACCAACCTCGAGATAACAATCAAACAAACAAACGAAAGAAGCTTATTATCATAGACAATATCAATAAAATCGTAAATTTATGGTTCATATAAACATTTATTAAATGAAGATTGTTTTATTTATGTCTGAAAAAAAAGAACACATAAATGTTCAGGAACATATATCACGTACCAACATTTAAAAAAAATTATTATTTCAATGTATAAATCTATTACTCTATAAAGCTAATATTTTAGAAAGTTACTTACATTGATATCTTTGAAGTATAAACATCCATAATAATCACAGTATTAATAAATTTATTAGTACTTTAATGATAATAAAACAATACTACAGTTAAAATAGGTATTAATACATTATGTGTTGGGACTGATGCCCCTTGACCGACAATATAGTGTCAGTTAAAGTCCATAACGACTATTGAGCGAATTGGTGCCTCTCTGGTTTGTAATAGCACCGCAAGGGTCGGAGTCCGACTTGGCTAAAGGACCGATCCCGTAATTTTGAACCGAGTCAAGTGACGTGACCGGAACACTTGATCCCGCACCTCCAGAGGTAAATTTGAGAACTTGGGGGACATTGCAGCCACGACAGATTTTTCGTGTACCAGTCGCCATTAGTGTAGACGGTGGCGGATTTTGTCAACGACTGGCATCGAACCAGAGACATTCAGAGCATTGACTCTTTAATACATTATACTCATTGTAAAGAGAATCGTAAAAGATAACTGTTTTGCTAAATCTAGATGGCTTGAAGATCATAAAACTGGAGGAATATATCGTAAATTTTAGCACACATTTTTATCATTTTCAAACTTCTAAATTTCATGCCTCAATGTGGTTAAGTTGCGTGGTTGTTTCCTTTGTGGGAATCCCGCGGTAGACATGGGGGTTTATAGACGTTCGAATTAGCTTGACGCTGTAGGTCCCCGTCAGTTTAGTCCTCGTGTTGCAAAAGGTAACCGTAACGTTCCCAACCAACCAACTTTCCATTGTGGGTTGAATTGGCAGCAGTTTGTCAAGTCACCAGTAAAAATTTAGTCTGATTTCGGTTTAGGATTTCTTTCCCTCTTAATGTATTTGTTGACTAAGCCAAGCTGAAAAGCGCAGAATTAGGGGAAGCATGAGTAAATACTGTCTGAGTTGCTTACCTATGCATAAGTGATCCTTTCTACCAGGAAGTGTTTCATACGGTTTTATCCAATGAAATTAGTAAAGGTTAAATCTATAGTTTCTTTTAAAATTCGATGCCTTAAACATTTCCTGGAACATCCCCAAAATTCAATACGCTTAATATTTCTCTGTAGAGTTGGCCACATTTGTGACTGCTATTTTTCATATTCTGACCCTCTTTTTGAAATATTCTTACTTATATTTAAGGAAATTTGGTTGAGACATAACTTATTTTGAGTTGGTTGTGTTTCGTGTAAAAAAAAAAAAAATAAATAAATAAAAAAGAGTTTTTCAATTTTCCTTCGAAGTTCACTGCCGTGGCACAGTCTTGAAATAACACTTTGCATTTTGCTTGCACCTTGCCGCAAGTTTACTCTTCGATTTCAGAGCTTTCCATATTCAGAGAAAGTGCAACAGCAGTGGAAAATGGCATAAATTAGATAACTTTGTTACGATATGGCCAAAAAAGTTGATACTATTTGAGATATGGCTAAAGAATCTGAGAGCAAAAGTTATTCATACCAACACGTGCCTTAGAATTTTAAGTAAACAGCCCTTTGATATCGAAGAGCATCAGTTATAACCCAGTGTAAAAGCTAATTTTGTATCAAAGAAAGCGCTTAAAATAAAGAATATTTTTATCGTTTCTTCTCTGTCCCGACGTTTCACAGCTAGTGTTAAATATTCAAGAGAAATGCATTAAAATAACTCACTTTTAAAATTTATTTATCCTTCTCGTGCTTGAGCAGATCATTTCTCTTCATAAAGAAGAAAAGTGCTCCGTCGCATAAAAGTGAAAGGGACTTTTCTGACATCATACATGAGAGTGAACAAGATTGAGCCGGGATACCCGAAATGGTGCATGATAACGAAACAGTGTACTGGAACTGACGTGATAAGACAAATATTCCTGTTAAGCTATTTAGAACTTTGATAGGAGGCACTCGATATTTTACGAGTTGCTCTCACTCTCATATCAAAAAAGGAAATCGGTATTGTTGATATTTTTGACTGTTTTTATTTATAACGTTTAAAAATCCTGAAAAGCCTACTCATCACTTAGTTATAATTTAGATTATTATCTCGCAAAAATATCGGTAGCCCACCATAAGTTATCATTTTTTTTTATCCTCATCATGAGCTCTGTGACTTGCAGTATTGCACATTCGCAAATTGTAGCAAATTGTCGGAAAAAAATTCGATATATAGAAATTTCGATATATAGAATTGAACTTAGTTTTATCATAATTCTCCTTTAAAAAAAATTAAAGCTAATTTTCGTATAAGAAACTCCATTTCTAATTTATATGCGAATCCCATTAAATGAAAGTTAATAACTAAAAAATGAATTAATATGAAAGATTTATTGAGTACTACATACCTTTTAAAAAAACAATAATCCAGACAGTGATTACAATGATCACAGTTACATTAAAAAAAAAAAAAAAGACTACGAATATCTTGCTGAACAGCTAGTTTTGTGGAAAGTTAAAAAAAATGTTCGTATTTATTCAGTCCACTAAAAATTAATCGGAGACATTTTCCACGAATTGAAGTCCCCGACATATTGTTTCAAACGCCAAAAATTGAGAGATTTTATTCTAAAGTAGAATAAAATCTCCCAATTTGTCTTGAAAAATATTTCGATATATAGAGATTTTTTCGATATATAGAAAATTTCGATATGTGGAAGTTCGATATATGGAGGTTCGACTGTATTATTTATTTTTATATGTAGATGACATCTTCTCACTAGCACTCAACTGAAATTTATCAGTACCCAGTAAACCCATAATGAGGGTCAATTGCAGGATAAAACAAGAAGCCATAATAAGGACTATGATTGCAGGGTACAATTTCGACACCTATTTTCAGCTCTTTGTAAATTTCGTCACAACTACAGGTTAAGGAAAACAATATATCGTTTTTACTTTGAATGGTATGATGCAAAACAGAACACATTACCAATAAACTTACAGTAAAATAGCGGGGAAAATGCAAAACAGGAATACACAGCTTCTTAAAATTTTCACAATAAAAAGTAAAAGGGTGGCATCTAGTTTAGAACTAACTAGTAGTTTACCATCAAGCCAAGGGGAATTGCAATTGTCATGAGCATTTGGGAATAGTCCATAGAGTTATTTATAAATTGTCCATCACACCTAATGCTACTCGGCCTGATCGTGAACTATTAAATATTTCTAAACTAGTTGCCACCCTTTTGCTTTTTATTGTGGATATTAAAAAGCTGTGTCTTTCTGTTTTACCCATTACCGTTTTGAACAGTTTCAAATAATAACGTAATAAAATGAGACGATAGCAACAGATTATTTATAAACAGTTGATGCAAATCTCCGATCACAAAAAACTAAACAGGTCACCGATTCAGTACTGTGCTTTCTCTACTGCAGTTGGGCATGGTTTGACGTTACGTGTACGGCATAAAAATTGTGGAGGCAACTAGGCAAATCAATATTCTGTTACGATACTGAAGTTAAAAAAGCCTTTTCTCCATCCTACTTTATTATGATGATGCAAAATATTGTTCTTCCTATCTTTTCCGATCGACAGATGTTTACACTGAGTCGTTTTCATTATTAATTATACTTTTTCTTTTGAAAATTTTACTCATTCCTCGAATCACCGGGGAGAAAGTTATACTATGCTTATTTATTTTCAAGCAGAAATGGGAGTTGTTTCTCATCCCCTCCAATATTAAACATGGCATAGCGTTAAGCGATGTCAACGATAAGCCTTTGTTTCGTTTACCATCGATAGCTATATTCACTGAGCCCATTCTATCATTTACAATCATAGCCATGAATTCATGAAAACTATTACACAATTTCCTTCACAAATCTAAAACCTCTTAATCTGTCCTCTAAAAAAATTAACTTAATTACATCCTCTTCCATATTATCGTCCCCATGATATTTTGACAACCCAGTATGCTTGTAATGGAGATCACCCCAACACTGATCATTAGAGAAACGACATTTTGCTAGCCATATCATCTCATACCATTAAGTATAATATTGTACTTCCCATCTTTCTATTTCCACACAGAGTCTGATTAATAGCCCTGATATCTCAGTTTCCCCCACCCTTTTTTTTTAAATTTGAAGTTTGTATATCTCACATTCAGGAAAATGCAAGAGCTTAACGAAAGATACTCCTTAGCTCATGCTGTTATTTTATTCTTTTTTTGGAAATGCAAATGAGGAGTTAACTGCTTCTAACAAGACGGATTGATGTTCTTTCCGGTTGCATGAAAAAATTGTCAAAACTACCATTCTCGATGAAAAGACTTTGATTTTTTTCGATATTGGTAATATTTTAAGGCTTATCTATATATATAAAACAGTTCCGTAACTGACTGACTCACTGACTGACATACAACGCACAGACCAAACCGCTGGACCTAAAGGGCTGAAATTTTGCATGGCGATTCTTCTTATAGTTAGGGGTGCACTAAGAAAGATTTTTGAAAAATTCTTCTTCGATTTTTTTAAAATTGAATTTTTAAGCTGTTTTTGTAACATTCTTTAAAGTTTGCATTTAAAATAATAATTTGAGGGTTATAAAATTTATATCACAAGAAAGACCATAAAAATTCCTTTAAAATGAAATCTTTTTTGAATCGTTACCTCTATTTTCTGATTTTTGGTGAATTTTTAAAGATTAATTTTTAGAATTTAATTTATTAAAAGCTGATCACGTGATTTCTTTTTCTGGTACTTTAAATTAATTTATCGTCACGTTCATAGCAACGAAATAGACAAAAAAAAAATTTTTTTTTCTTGCTAATGCGGCAGACAATTGTAAATTATCCAAAAAATTATTAAAATACAGAAAAAAATATGTTCCTCAAACTGTACTATATTAACTGTACTATATTCTTTAGTATGTTCTATTAGATTTAATTTGAATATTTTCTTCTACATTATTTTGTATAAAAATATCCGTTACGATTTTTTTATAAATATATTTTTTCATGTTTTTTACATTGATTGTTGTATTTATTATAAATATATTTAAACATATTTTTGGCATTAATTGCATACATTGACCGTTGTATTTAATTTGAATGTACTCCGTAGCGAAGTGCGGGTTTTCAGCTAGTTTACACATAAAATTCTTGATGTACTCATTACTTCATTTCCCCATCTTGAACATCGGCATGGTAAGATCCAGTTCATTAATTCATCTCATGAAAGCTTTTCCCTTGCAATTTTCTGGAGTTATCATGAAAGTTAAGTATCACTTACCATCTTATTAATCAGAAAAGAAGGGCACTAATAACCTCTCACGCACTTTTCCTCCTAAGATGGGACTGAACAACACCATCTAGATTTGCACAAATTTCGATTGGAGGGGATGGAATGGGAAGATCCAATCTATACTTGCAAGAGCCTTTCTGTGATGATATTTCACCTACCAGCTAATTAAACAAACTGTGATGTTTAAATTTGTGAAGTATACATTGAAACTATATTATTCCTAATTCCTTCTACATTTAACTAGAAGGAAGTGCTTCCATTTCATGTTAATCTAATCTTTCACTTCATTTTACTAATGCTTACAACTTTAATGTATGGAGGAAAACTTAATGCATTTATCTTCATCGCTGTGAAATTGAGATAAATTAGAAGCATTAGACACTTAATTAGGAACAACTATTAACGGCTCAAAAGTAAACAAAAGTACTTCGCTTCAAAAGTGAGCTGGAAATTTTAAACAGTGATCTGATTAATTAATTGTTGTATATTTTTTAAATGTAATCTCAGGGAACTAAATGCGCTGCATTAGAAACTTGATCAAAGGGAATATAATTCCCGTTTACAAATTAGAATATTTCATGGTTGCCAATCTAACCCTTACTACCTCTTATAAATGAACAGTATTTCATCAATAATATGTTATTTCTAAAGCATTATTCCGCTATTTCATCGAATCAGGAATTAATATAATTGAATTTAACCTTATAATACACCCCTTTAAAACCAGGCCAATAGAAACGCTAAAATGTTGAGAAGCTTTAAAAAAGAAAAAAAAAAGTGAACTGAAATTTGCTTTGAATCACCTCGTTATGCCTATTAGCTCAGTTAAATTCCCGTAACTTATAAATATGTAGCAATAAACTCACACTTAGATTTTAATTACTGTTTGTTTTTTTCTATCCTTTTATTTATGTTAATTCTTTCTTGATTGCTTATTGGTCCTTCGCAACATTTCCGCATGCAGTACCAATGTTAGTCGAAATACTAATAGAGAAGTTTCAGACATATAGAGGAGATGAAGCCATCGCCAATACATATCATTCAAAATGAGTAAGAAGGGTAACAGGTAAAAAATATGTATAAATCAGCGCTAAAGCAGTAAGGAAAACTGTAAAAAGGATTTAAGAGCGCAAAAATGTTCTTCATCACTTTATTCTGCGGCGAAAAAGAAAATTACAACGTGCCGACATAATCCCAAATCCCTCTGGCGCCATATTGAATTATCATCAATTTAAAGCGTCTATTTTGGTGTCTGTGGAAAACTATGGTTTCAAGCAGCAAAATAAAATACGGCAAAAAAAATAAAGCTAAAATTTCAGTTTCGTAGTGCAAAGGAACAAGAAATGTTCTCTCCGTGACTGCAGAATACACGCATACGCCGCGGGTTAAAAAATAATATTAAATGTTTAGAATTCATCAAAGTCATGGGTTATCTATCCGTTTAATAATGATGTGTGACAATTGTGTATACACACAAATGTTCGCATACAAACATCTGGTATTTTAATTAGTATATAGGCGGGAAAACAGAAAATATCTGTTCCACATTCCGTAGAGATTTTAACCTTCTGTAATTGAGATAAGGAACTCGAACTCTGTATCTTTTAACTTTTCGGCTGTTTTATTCCCTAAATTAACGTTCCCTTTGGTTCTCTACAGGTCAGCGGGGCGAGTAAACTTTGCAAGAACAAGAACTTACTTTGTCAAATTACTGAAATACTGCAACATTTTCTTGCACTGCGGTGTACTTGGCCCTGTTTCATCTATTTCTTTAATTATTATCATTAATATTATTTATAATGATAATACGTTCTGAATATGCATGTATTATGCATACATATGTGTGTAATAGGGATGTAAGCATACATACATTAATGGTTTGAGATAGCCTAGTGGTAGCGAATCGGTTTTCGATGCTGAGAGTACTCGGATCGAATCCCGACAAACGCCATTAATAACCTTCGAGTCTAGGCCGGATATGGGCACGATACATCCGTAGACCGGAAAGTCCCTCTATGAGGTCAAAGAGGTTGGGAGAGGGTACGTTCCCCCTAGATTCCGCTCCTAGGGGTGCTCGGTCAAAGTTAAGGTGGCACCTGGCTAAATCGGAATCCGACCTTTGTGGTGCCATTATAATCCGTATCCACATCACTCAGTCCGCAAGCCTATATGGACGTGGTCTTGAATAAATTCCCGCCAGGGGGCATTAGAAACAACAACAACAATACATACATTAAAATGTCTGTAAAACTGTTAAATTCATTTAATAAACGCCCAGAGTGGCTTTTAGCAGTAGAAAATGCAGTTCATCTTACTTTAATTGGATCCTACTCTTAGGAAAAAAAGTAAAAGACATGGAAAGAAAACTGATTCACAATAAGTAAATATTTAACAACTTACTATTACAAAATTTATTCACCCAATTACGAATTAAACTTTTCACTTTCGTAATAAAATGTTGGTAAATTTTCATTTCATTATTTTATGCGCCTGCAACGTTTCACACACATACACACACACACACACACACACATACAACAAACAAAAAAAAAAAAAAAACTAATAAAAATGATAAAAATACTGAAGCTGTTTGGAAAACACACATACACTTTCCTTTGACTCAAAATACTAACATCTGAAATTCCTTTAATCTAATTTTATAATAACAAAGAAAGAATGCAAAAATGTCCCGACCGACAAATCGATAATGATATAAATAATATTCTTCAATTGAAATTTCTTTTTCGGAGGTTTTGCAGCTTAATTTTATGCGCATATATTTTGAAATCTGAAATTCAAATAATCCTAAATCATGACGAAATAATCTGATTTTATAGTCAAAACATGATTTTGCAATTAATTTTAGCAAGAGTTAGGGTTTTAAATGCTGCCGTGTTTTGAAATATGAGTGCCACAGAAATCGATTGAACTTGTGGAAAATGCATTAAAAGCATGTGCATAAATTGCAGAATAGAACTGAATTCATTTAATTTGGAGATTTGAATGGAAATGCAGCATATTTATTCACTTGATGCATGTCTTCGTAAAAACTACAAACGGCAACATAATTTTTAAGGAGCTAAAGGAACTTTTTCTCTTTAATCAATCATTTTTACTTGAGTGTTTACAATAAATGGACACATTTATCATTCTCTGATATACAAGATAGTTCTAAATATCGGTAAAAATTCACTTTCATTTAAATCATGGAAAAGCGCGTTAAATAATTTGCTTATTAAATATTGATTTTAACGTATATAACGTTTCTAATACATTTTCATGTCAATCAAAATTCATAATGGAAGAAAAGAAACAATTCATAAATAAGTCGTTAGTTCCTTTAGTTCAGGAACTATAGGAACTTCTCTTTAATTAAATCATTTTTATTTGACTGTTTACAATAAATGGACACATTTATCATTCTCTGATCAACAAGATAGTTCTAAATATCGGTAAAAGTTCACTTTCATTTAAATCCTTCATATGGTAAAAGCATGTTAAATATTTTTTCAGCGTTTTAATTATTGAATACTAATTTTAGCATATTCAACTATTCTAATACATTTTCTTGTCAATCAAAATTCGTAATGAAAGTCATAATGGAAGAAAAGAAACAATAAACATTAATAATAGCACAGATCTATCTCTCTGTCTGGAACGCTTTTTCCTTTTTGTTGCCATATTCAAATGTACTTTGATTACCGCGTTTTAAAAATAAAATAAATTGAAATTAAGCTTTAATTGTTGAAATATTTTAATATTATACTTTTATCTCGATCAAAATATATAAAAATATTTTTCGACTTGTAACATGTTTAAATGAAAAATACCGAACATCTCAATGGTCTAAATTTGGTGCCTGTTCATTTATGAATTAAAATTATGAAACAATATGAAACAACTAAGTTAAATTTTTCCACCGCAGTTAATGTATTAATTATTTAGCGTTACTGTAAAATTTACTTTAATACGTTTACTTTTTACTTTTGATACTGCTAACAGACAAAATTGAATATTTCATAATTAATACATGTAATAGAATTAATTAAACTGATGCTATTATGTGGAGTTCAGATTTTATTTAAATTTTTCAAAAAAATTGCATCTAAAATTGATCATAATAGTGCTAGTGTTGCATAATTTTAAATAATTAAAAGTGTGTACAATTTAAATAAAAGAAAGTAGAAAAGCTATTAAGTATACAAATAATATTGATTTTGCAGATGTAAATTGATAAAAATTGAAATTAACACGTCATTTTTGACAAGCTAACCACTAGTTGGTAAATTAGTCTTTACACCCCCATATGCATTTTACGTGCTTAGTTGACAACATTCAACGTGTTTCTGTAGCATAAAAAATGAATAGAGGATTAATAAAGGGTTTATATGTTTTTTTCTGGAAGGATGAGAAGTTGATAGAGTAATATGAAAAGTGGAATTGCTCTACAGTTTTAATAATGACAAAATTTATTTACTTTAACAAGCCAATGATGTTCACAATTGAATCGTCCATAAAAACTGCAGGGAAAATTACTGACACATCCCACTTGATTATTTTATTGATGATGAGAATAAATTCATTCACCAGCAAAATCTTACAGTAATTGCTCATGAGGAACTGCGTCGTCTGCAATCGAATGAGCGGCTATTTCCTGGTCAGAAACTCAAATTAGAGAAAAACTAGATTCATGGCTGCCGAGAAAAGCGCTGAGATGCCTTTTTTTCACATTTATTGGCTTCTCGTAGGGTGCGTTTTATGTATGTTTGGTTAACATTTAAATAGGGATTCCAATTTCATTGAAAAACACAGAAAGAAATTCAATCACTTGTTAATTCTAATGATTCTAACTTGTAATTATCAAGCTTATTTTACAACTTGAGCATTACAATACACTCGAACCCGGTACATAACGAACTCATAGATATAAAGAGCGAAAATTTCGGTCCCGCTGTTTTCCTATTGTACGTAATTTAATTAGTATTGTGTCAGTTTAATGTAATCGATTTTAGTCGATTTAATTCATTAATGATCATTTTAAAAAGATTTTATAATTCTTTAATACATCATTATTGAATATACATTGCAACTAATGAGTTATACATTTTGTGAACTTAGCATTTTTCTTAATGGTTCGGATATAGCGAACCACCGGATAAAGAGAACAAAATCTTTGGTCCCTTGAAGTTCGTTATAACGAGGTTAGACTGTATTGTTGAACATATGAACTGTACGTGTGAGAATAACAACTGATATATTAATTTATTATTTCAATTTGTTTATTGTATTGTTATTAATGTGTATGTGTGGAACAACATTTAAAGTTTAATCATTGTAGTGCGAAAAAGTATTTTAAAGTGATTTAATATTTATAAATGGTACTATTTTTTAATTTTTAATAATTGAAGTTTGAAAAAAATACTTGACATATTAAGAAAGGATTTACAACTGAGAACGGCACTATTTTTGTTCTTTTCTACGTTTAAACATTGTTTCATGTTAGTAAAATTTACGGGAATAAAAATTATGGCATCTCACATACAATTATTAAAATTTGATATTTTTAAATATCAGTTAGTAAGTAAGTTATCTATGTTAGCTGGTTGTTACGCAATCTGGTTACTTAATTATTTTTCAGTTATTTTGATACATTATTCTTAACAGTTTATATACTTATTTTATGTTAATAAGGGAGAAAATTTGCAGTTAGGTAACATATAAAATGAGAGGCATTTTTCATAGAGAAGGGTGATAAGATGTTGAAAAACATATAATTTTAAATCTTGAGTTAATTCAGATCATTTTTTAGACAAATTTCCTATCTTTAAAGATATTATATCGTATTGCAGATTTTACTTCGTTACTGGGTTAAATATTCGGCTGCAATATTCTTCTAATAGCAGTTTATCTCCTTATTCTACTCTAAGAAAGGGAAAAATTCCCAGTCATGATAGAACTTGGAGGAGTGAGGAGGTTTTGAGGAAAGAGGCTCGAAGGAAAAAGATGTCAATTTTAGTAATTCTTGTGCAGATATTCACCTGTGCTCTTTTAAAAAGTACGATCCGATACAGCAGATTTTTTCGGATGTATTTTCCAGAAATTTTTCTGTGGAAATTTAAAATCACACTTGTAAAATTTTTCTGCGCAATCTAAAATATCTGCTGGAAAATGTCTGTCAGGCCATTTGCCTGATAGAAAAATACGATTTTTTTTTGATGTGTGTGTTTGTTTACTAACATTTACCCGTACATCTTTCCGGAAGAAATAATTCGTAAATGATCCAGTAGTAACAGTTGCCTTGGGCCCATGTAGGTAGAGTTTTTTGAGACCACGTAATTTTATCATTGAGTAGCTAGAAAACTTGGAACAATTAAAGAACTAGAAGCTTAGTGGGAATTTTGTCGGAAAATATACTCTGATATCACTTCGATGAGACATTAGGATGAAACAATATTTATGTACTTTAAATTCGCATTCAAGAATTATTACTTAAAAAGGAAGTCATTCGATGAAATGGTTGTAGTAAATTGAAAGCAAACAAATACAAAAGATGAGAGATTAACCAAGTGATCAGGCTGTTAGGAATGTTAAACCATTAATAAATTAAAAATGCATCTTTTCAATCATTTCCTTCAAAATGACGTGATTCGTTCACAGTCAAAAGTAGCTTAGCATTTTGAACAACTCCAACTTCTTTACAACGAGTAACACTGTTTTGATTATTAGGGAATGTCTTTTATCTATGATCAGATTCTGAATGCCCGTTTCTTTATCTTCTTCAATTGCAGGCTCTTTGTTTACAGCTCTCTTCATGTTTTTTTTTTCTTTTTTTCCCAACTTCTTGTGATGGAGGAAAATGACCGGTCAACACGCTAACTATAAAATGAGTTGAACTGTTAAAGAAATTCAAAATTTAACAACATATCTTTCTGATCCTCATAAAATAAAAATGTCATCCGATCGTTCCTTCGATACAAACAAATGTTATTTCATGCGGAACTTAAATTGGATTGACTAATCATGGATAAGGTAGGTTAAACCATTAACGAATTAAAAAACTTAGCAGCCCATTTTTTTTTTTTAATCAATTCCTCAAAATCTTGTCACTCATTCGACTGTCAATGATCATCTGGAACCCAAATACAGAGGCTGTTCGCACATTTTTTAGACGATTTTGGTAAGCGGTAATAAAAAATCGTTTGCTGCAAAAGAAATAATTGCAATTGTACTATGTTTTTAAAAGTCAAAATTATCGTCTACGGCTTGAACGTTTTGTTTTTATTCAAAATGGCGTTTTTAACAAAGCAGTGGTTCAAAGGCTACATTTATGCTCTTTCCGAAGAAAAATATGCATTCTCCGTTATCCAAAAACGATGTGAGAGTCATGGTTTTGTGATATCTAAAGCGTCGATAGGTAATATCGTCAACAAGAAAGGAAAAAAACGTCAAATTGAAGCCACAAGTGGGACAAAAATTCCAATCCAAGGAAAAAAACGGACATCTTAGACTATTGCAAAGGTACGTTGTTTAATGTTAAAAGAAAATCCCCCTAGTCAAAGGACAGTTGCAAAATCATTAAAATGCTCGGTGTCCACTGTAAACAAAATGATAATTTAAGTACATGGTTCAAAGAATCGAAAGAAAGTTTTTCTAAGGGATTCATGATTGTTGCTGGTTTTTCTTATAATGGCAAGTTAAAAATAAAGAGAGTGGGAAAAAATGTCAAGATTAACTCCAAATACTATCAGGAACATATTTTATCGCCAATTTTTCTGAATGAAATACCATCGCTTTACCCACAGTGCCATCAATCTGTGAGACTCCATCAGGACAAAGCTAGAGGAGTCACACATCAAAATCCACTGTAAATTTCCTAAAAGAAATGGAACAAAAAACTGGTATCAAGGCCATACCCTTCCTTGATATCCCTTCTAAATCTCCCGATGTATCACCTATGGATTTTTGTGCTTTCGGACTTTTAAAATCTGCATTATCCAAACGTCGTCCCAAAACCCTTACAGGACTCTGGAAAGCTGTTCAGGAGGAATGGGATAGAATACCTCTTCGGACACTTCAAAAGGCATTATTATCCTGGAAAATGCGGTGTCGAAAGATAGTTCAGAATAAGGGATGTCAAATAGAACATTTAAAACACAGAATTTTATGTAATTTTGTTTTGTGAATACAATATACATCGTCTAAAAAATGTGTGAACAGCCTCTGTAGCTGTACCTCCTTGGGAAGTAAGTTAACAGGATGGCTAGAGGATAATTAGCAAGGTTAAACGATCAGTAGAAGTAAATTAAAATCTTGGATAGAATTAAGATGGCTTAGCTGTACATAGGATTCTATCGATTTCTAAAATCCTAAACATCGAATCGAACATTTTTATAGCTCCTTTTCGATATAAATCTTGTGAATTCTGTCCTCTTTTGTATTCATATTTTGTCGCTATCGATTTTTGATGATATCCTCTTTGGAAGAAGCGCTTTATTATTACAGTATGTAGTAAGCATCACCCATGATGGATAGCTAAAGATGCAAGGATAAACAAACCTAGAATTTAGTGCTGATGCTCGAGGGAGATATGAAGAGCTTTCCCGACAAAAGTAGGAAACATTATTTGCAAGGAACCATTCATGAAACTTCTTGAAGAATAAAGTATGCTATAAATATTGATACCGGGAAATTTCCTTTATATTAGTACGTTGAAGAATTTTTTTAAAATTTTAAATTGGGAAGTAGGCTTTTAATACATGGAGGATAAGTAAAAAAGTATCTGCACCATTCGGCAAAAATGTATGTTGCCCAGCAATAAGTGCTTACACAATACCGTTTTAAACTTTTTGTGATAAATTCCAGAAAATTAAATACACGTTCCGTTTTCTAATTCATAACCCCTATATGTCCAGTATTTTGACCTATTAAGGCTGCTATGTACTAACCCCATTGGATTCGCTCACCTCAATGTTAACCTATGGAGAAAATTTGTCCACGGATTGCCGACTTGGATTCAAAGATTTTTTAAAAAAACTTGTACACCGTCATAGAGAAAGAAATTTTACAAGTGTTTGCGTTTTTCGTTTTTTAAAAAAATGCAATTAATATTTTAAAATTTAAATTATTCGGGGAAAAATCTGGTATAGTGTGTTTTAAACGCTCAAAAATTCCTTCGGTGGACGAAATTTATAAAATGAATCCTGTAGCGCTTTGCAGAAAAGTTCAGGCTATCTGACAATACCAATTTCATTTGATTATCAGTATTTATGTACCTGTAAATAGTTGACAAAAATATATTTTAAATAAAAAATTTGGGGGCAGCGCTTAACCCCCCCCCCTATAGAGAGAGAGCCATTACAATCCCTCAAAATGTCAATCCTAAGGTAGGTGGAATTCTCGAACTGTCAACTGGACTCCTCCCACCACAAGAGTCTGCAAGAAGAGGAAAAAGGAAATACGATTTTTTTTCGTAGTACATAGCAGCTTTAACTACTTGGTAATCAACTTCTTTCTTTCCAAGAGGGCAGATGTTTCCTTTCCATGTGCTCTTCGGTTCACTTCGGCCTCTGAAAAATCTGAAAAGGCTCGTAACTCTGGCTGTTTGTTTATGATATATTCTTCAATAGTTCCTGACTCAATTGTAAATATTTCTTTTTTACTAGAATATTTTGATTCCGTAGAAAAAAAAGATAATAAGACAATCGATGGTCTAGGTAAAAACAGTATTATAGCTCTCTTACGTAATAGTATCTCTTCTGTTCTTCGTACCATAACAGATCTCAAGAAATAAAGACTAATTTCATTCATGGTTAATTTTCCACATGGAGGCATTAACAGAGTTAAATCACCAAATATTCATGAAAATATATTTAAGTATTTTTTAAGAGTTTTCGGCTTTATTATCTCAAAAAGAAAATGTGAAATTAGTTGAATGTTTATATGGCATCCAAAACTGGTCTCCAAACACCGAACCGGTATTCTACCAACTAAGCTATCCAGGCGTTGTGAGGCAATGTTAATTTTAAGTATTTGTGTAACAATGTAACTTTTTCTACATTATTTTGCACTGCAGTTATTTTTGAACTTAACTCACACGCTATTAAAATAAACATTTAAAAGGTTTTATGATTAAAAATGCATTAAATGGTACTTAGAAGTCTTTTTGATTTGACGACTTAAATAAGGCCTTGATTTTTTTTCAATGAATTATGATGTATTTTTCTATATCTAATTCCTAGATTAAGTTTGCTTTCCGAACAAGAGCCATGATGAAAAACCGGGTTCAAATTTTCAGGTGAACAGTAGCAATTATGAATAGCGATCCTTGATTTTTTTTTTCTGAATTATGATATACTTCTATATCTAATTCCTAGAATAAGTTTACATTCCGAACAAGAGCCATGTTGAAAAACCGGGTTCAAATTTTAAGGTGAACAGTAGCCATTATGAATAGCGATCCTTGATTGTTTTTTCTAAACCATGATATATTTTTCTATATCTAATTCCTAGATTAAGTTTACATTCCCAACAAGAGCCATGATGAAAAACCGGGTTCAAATGTTAAGGTGAACAGTAGCAGTTATGAATAGCGATATTATTTAAAAATTATTTCATTGAATGTGGTTAAAGGAAAGAAATATTTACCATGCTCTTTGATAAAATGGTTTACCGAAGAAAAAAAACCAGTGATGCTTTAATCATTTAATTTTGCTCCTCTCAAATTAGATGATTACTGCTTACTATTGTTTAGCTTTTGTTTCGGATGGGGTTGGCTGAAATATTAAACACGGGGTTTAAATTTTTTAAAAAATCTGTTTATGTATAAATATTATAATACACAAAATAAAAAATAAAAAAATTAATATAAAATTACAGAAAATAAAAATACGTTATGTAGCATCACACAAATTAAAACGCTGGTAATTTTTAAGCATACAATTTAAAAAAAAATACTACTAAATAAAAATACTTAATGAACACTTAATAAAAGTACTTAATGAATAAATATTCTAACACTATAGGTCAAAATTTAGTTTTGCTCTCTATTAAGTTATTTTAAAAATTAATTTTATCCATCAAATTTATAGAAAAGGGAAGCAACTTAATTTTAATATCAAGCAAAATGTTTTTAATATTTGAAAAAGAGATATCGATAATTATAGTTATGTTAAATTTTTTAATAATTAATATAGGAATATATTAAAATATTAAAAGTGGCATAATTTCTTGTCATTTTGGCTTCAAAAGATATATAGGGGATTTATTACAGATGTTAGCGTTTGATAAGAAGCTATGAAAACAAGTAGCATTCACAATAGCCACAAATAGTCAAACAATTACCACAAATAATGTATGTAAAAATATAAAACATTAGTTTCATACCATGGACCCAATTTCAAAAGCAAAGTTCCATCTTTAAGTTTAAATGAAAAAATAAAAAAAAGCAATTTGCTTCACCGCTTCATATTTCATAAAACCCTTCCTATTTTATGATTGATTTATTGACTTTTCTGTTGGCTTGAAACGTGACAATTTTGAAAAACTGAAACACTTCGTTCATTGCTTATAAAGCTAAGATCCATGTGTACCCTGTGCTACCTTTTCCACGCATGGAAAAGCAAATTTAAGCTAAAATACAATAGTTTCTACTCAAATATAACTAAATTTTCGAGATGCAGATCATAAAATGACCATAAACCTGTCGCTTACATTAGTGATAAAACATTTCCCCCTTCACCATACAAATGATTAGCCCTTCTTTTGCTATTATATTGCACTTTCCGAGTGACATGAATATTATCTGTAAATAATAGCTACCGAATAAAAAAGTAAAAGAAAGAAAAAAAATTTTCAGTGTCGGGAGCTCACACAAAAATCCTTAATAAATCAACTAGAAGACAGGGAAATAGACTTGGTTTCAGTAACTATGGCAACCCTAATTGGCTACAAGCGTCAAACGCAGCTAAATTGTGATGCATTCGTCCATTAAAATATGAGAATGTTATCCCTAGGGGGTGCTAAAGTGAAAAATGTGCGACCGCCACGTTGACTACTCCGTGTTTTTCGTAGCTGCTTGTTATGGCAGGAAACTTTCACCCTCTACTGAATAACGTTTAAAGAATATGCATGATACTGGCTGTTTAACAGATGGGAATCAACGAAATGAGCTATTAAAGGTTGCTACCTGAACCTGCATAAATATCGACAATATATGCGTAAGCAAAATTATAAATAGCTCTTTGTTAAAATGCTTCTTTTGAATTATTTTTCTTTTCAAGACTCTTGATAACGGACTAAAGTACTATTATTTAAATTAGCTAAACCCTAGAATATTCCCTATAAATAACTAAATTCCCTATAAATAACTAAATATGGATTCCCTATAAATATCTAAAAATTAAACTAAATTGATGAATTTTGAGAGCAAATTTTCGGTAAAATGGTTATTTTGCCATTTTGGTCTTTTGCAAGTAGCCATTGCAGACAAAATGGCCTTTTTTCCTGCCTTGACTTACTGCATAGACCTTCTCCAACTCTGCCCTTAAGGAAGAAAGCTGAATTTAGTTTCGAAATTCATGGATTGAGTTTAATTTTCAGTTACATATTGAGAATGTCTGAAGATTTTTTTCTCATCCTTGACTTGTTTTAATAGTTTTGGTGCTATGTATCTGAATACAGTTATTTGTTAGGTTTATGTCTATTTCTGCCTCCCTCACAGGCATTAAAATTACTTTGAAAGCTAATTTATCAAGTACTGGCACGTTTGTAATGAGCATTAGGCTGAACTGCATAGGAAGTGTTTTTAAATTTGACAGGACTTTTTTTCTTTAAATTAAAAAGATTTTTTCGAATATTTACAAATTCAGTTCATCACAAAATCCAGATTCTGCATTTATTAAAAATTCATCAGATTATTAAAAATTCATTTTTATGAAAGATGAGTATGTAACTTTTCACAGTCATTATTGTTTCTCTTTTCATTAAAAAATGTGCCCAAGTTATTAATCAAAGCCAATATTTCCAGCTGTTGGGCCGATATTCTATTATGCCATTCTCTATAATATGGCGAATTATTTCTTGGGGTAATTCTAACCACTTATGTACTGTGTTTTCGGCCACAGCTGTTCAAGTTCAGCTCCCTAGTCAGTTTAATTGTTTCAAAGGCAAAAGAGTGACTCTGAGCAAAAGTCATCGTCATAATAATATTATCTTCTTCATTAGGCTCCATAAATGCACATTTGTAAAAGGAAAATCAAATAAATTCATAAAGCACCACGATTATTATATGATGGCACTGAGAGTTTTAAAGAATCCTTTTCCTTTTTTACAGTTGGATAAATTACGGAAAAGAAGCTTTTCCCTACTTGTACTTTTTAAGCTGTGCTCGAACTGAAAGCTCGAAAACGTTTCGAATCAAAAGTAGACTGCAGGTAACTGTAAGGATGGGGTAAAGTCCTACCATTTCAGAAGTGTTACGGCCAGCGTAATTTCTTTGGTTTAAATAAGTACTACAGTGAAACCTCTCTATCCGGCTATCTCTCAAAACGGCCACTTTTTTCGGAACTATGACTGGCCGCCTTAGAGAAGTTTCACTATATATATATATATATATATATATATATATATATATATATATATATATATATATATATTTATATATATATATGTATATATATATATATATATATATATATATATATATGTATATATATATATATATGTATATGTATATATATATATGTATATGTATATGTATATATATATATATATATATATATATATATATATGTATATATATATATGTATATATATATGTATATATATATATATATATATGTATATATATATATGTATATTTATATGTATATATATGTATATATATATATATATGTATATGTATATATATGTATATATATATGTATATATAAATGTTTTTGTATATATATGTATATGTATATATATGTATATATATATGTATATATAAATGTATATGTATATATATGTATATGTATATATATATATATATATATATATATATATATATGTCTATAAACTGCCTGGAGGACAACTTGGGGGATCAAAATGGGGTTTTTTTCAGTCAAATAAAAATCTATATAAATAAAAGAAAAACTTTGTCGGTCGGTCACGGAACAATTCCGGGTGGACCGTTTCCGGTATGGCATCCGTTATGAAATTCGGCCATGTTTAAAAATGTCGAAATCGATGTTTTTTTTTGTTTTTTTTTTTCATGAAAGTACATAAATGTTACATATTTGGAAACATCTTTAGAAACTGATAATTATTTTTCTGAGTACACTTATTCTGTTACTTTAATAGTTTTAGAGTTGTTTGGATTCTAATGAGGCGTCTCCTGTGAGATCATTCATCTTTGATGATGTAAACAAAGCGTGATTCATTCACGGCGTGATTCTTGCTAAAAAATGAATCACTGAAAAGGTATATTTCATCGTGTGTCTAATTTTTAATTTGTTTTCTATTTTTCATACTTTTAATTCAAAATTTTTAATCATAAATAGATCATTGGAAGATGTACTGATTTTCTGGGGATTTTCTGGAAATTAAAAGTGAAAAAAAAATTAAATTCAATTGAACTGTGATTCGATTTGGGTGGATAACCTGAGCGTAGTTGGGCGAAGTCCGAGCATAGCCGGGCGAAGTCCGGCTAGTGAGAAATAAAAAGCGAGGTCTCACAATACGTCCAAAGAGAAGAGACGACCTTAAATTTCTCCCGCTGAAAAATTAGTATCTGCATTTTCATTATAAATGGGGCTTAACTAAGGTTAGGCGACTAATGGAAATTAGACGAATAGGAAATTAGACGAATTGGGGTTGTACGGGATCCTTGTTTCTGCTTCTCGCTTGAAAATGCTAACTACCATTCACAACAGTTTTCAAAATTGAGAACATTTCATTTTTAATTCAATAAACATAAAGTTGTGGAAACAGCATAATTTTCCTTTGAAATACATTCTATTACGATTAATATAATATTAAATGAGTTACAAACAAAAACTTTTGTGTATTCGGATCGTAATTTTATAATCTTTACCAACGGAAAAGCCTACCGGAATCAATTACTAAGAAACCATGAACGTATTGAGTACTGAAGAGACAATATTTTCTAAAAGAAAACAGAATTTATTTTCTATTCTATCGTCCTTTTCCTGCTGCATTGTCTAAAACTGTTTATATGCTACAGTTTCGTATTTTATTAAAAAAATTAATAGGAAGCTATTTACTTTTGTTTTATCTACAAAAGCACCCATCCTTTGTCAAAAGTTTTGTTTATCTTTGCGTTCAAACTTTAGAAGTTGACGCCGTTTATCTGCTTGTTTATATGGAGTCGCCGGAGAAAAAAAAAAAAATTTATTTTTTATTTATTTATTTTTTTTTCTTTTCATGACCAAAGCTTTAGTAAATAAAGCTTTGTTATAGCTTAGAGAGGAAATTCGGTGTGTATAATCTGGAAGACAAGAATAAATTTTGCTTTCTTCAGGCTCTGTATCAAATGAGAAAACATGCTATAAAATGTTACAGATTTGCTTTGCTTACATAGAACTGTGATTCATATGTTTCCATTCGTTAGAATTATTGTTTCTAAAAAGAAGCAATTGCATTTTGGGTGATTTTTACTTTTTTGGAAGTGACTTTTTAAATAGAGTGCGATACGAAAATCTTCGAGGGTGAATTACTAGCCAAGCTATAACATGATTTAGTGGTATAAAGCTGATGGTTACAGGTTCGATTTCTCGGGTTAATCAGCTGTATTTTAAGTGATGGAATAGAAAAACTAGAAAAATGGCACAGCAAGTTGCTGTAGACGTTCCTCAACAAACTAAATGCTTTAAAATGGGAATCAAAAGTCCCCCAATCTCTTTTAGACGAGAGAGAATGTAAGGCTTACTTAAAAAGATCATGACGTGTCTAAGTGATATAATGATTTTGTTTTTGAACTAGTCAGGGGTATGTGGAACAGAGAAAAATGTGATAAACTTAAAATATGAGCTTAATTAAGTTTCTACTTATATTCTGATGGTTAAAAGTTAACTATATTTTTTCTAATAATGTAAAATATAAGGAATTCTCCGAAATCCTTTTACAACGTTCCAAATGTTTTTGAGAATGGTTGTTCAAAATCAAAAAGTTCCGATTCGAAATTAATTTTTTTCGTAATGTAATAAACATTGAAGATATTCTTAATTCAATAGCTGAAATATATGTTACTGAACGTAGAAACAACTCTCATATTCGCAATGAGTTAAATAAAACTTTGATAGTTTTGCTACATCATTAATATTTAACCGCTGTCCCTCAGGACATTCTCGGGAATAAATACGCTCAGACCAATCCCTCGATGCATAACTAATCGATATATGGATAGTGGAATGTTCTGCAATTTAAAGTAGTTTTATAACTGCATTAATCTTTCGCCACAGTTAAAAGTGCTTCACACTCCATAAAAATTCGCGTATTCCTATTTTTTTACTCATGTTCTATGTCACACAATTGTGCAACCTCTTCGAAATAGCTCATGCATACATAAATCCGGAAAACTTTGTTCATTTGAGGAAAATTCCTTCCAATTCTATTCTAGTCTCTTATTTAGAATTCCTTAAAACCTTGATAGAGCCTTTTAATTAATATCTTCAATTAATCGTGTTATTTTGTTTGTTTACTGAATGCTTATCAATCGAAGTGCGTTCATAAGTTTTACGAGTTCTTCTGAATAATAAACTTTGATTTGTGCATGTATTAACCCCTGAGTCTCTATTCTATTCAATTAGAAGTTTCAATTGCTCGACAGATTTTGAAAAATATGTGCCTAAATGATTTAATGACGGGAATAGCCGAATTTTAAAATCTTTTGAAAAAACATCTTTTGAATATTTATTTACAGAATTTATTGGGTCACAAAGAAAAATTCCTCAGTAGTGAACGAGTCAATTTTTGTGACTGAGTTATTTATTTGTAGCTTTCAATCTGTCAGAGGACTGTTACATACTTCCCGAGACTGTTCTAAAAGCCATATTTAATGCTATTACCTAAATCTTTATCTTTCTTATAACCATTGCACAGTCATATCCGAACTCTAGCTAGTTTTCAATGGTTACTCCTGCTGTCAAATAAGGAATTCATCAAAGCAATTTCAGATTTTGAAAAATAAAATAAAACTATTCTATAATAAAAAAATTGGGGTGGGGGATATCCTACAAAGTATATATCAGCATGCATGTTCATCTCTTTGAGAGTCGATTCAAAATGCTCGATATTTGGGATCTCCATATTTGTATCAAATTTGCATATAGTGGCAGTTTAAAAGTTTTTTCCACCCACCTGCAACTTTCGTAAGTCATGAATTTAACTTTTAATTACTGTACAAACTAATTTCAAAGATGTATGACTTCGCTCGCCGCGTGTCGAAAAGTTGAAATGAGTCTTAAAACTAAGTACATGCTTACATGCTGAGTACGTGTATATCTAAAAATCTATTTTTCTTTTATGCGTATTGTGAGTGTTATCTGATCTAACGTACTGTCATTTATGTTTCCTTTCAGATTGTTGATCCGTTTTCAGGACGTGGTAGCCCAAAGGTACTTTGAAGACCTTATCACCATCCAGAATGTGCTTAGGTTGTTCAAAAAATAGCTGTTATGTTATTAAAGTCATGTGACGACGGACTTTTCAGAAAGACTTCTAAATGTATTAATCAGTATTAGGCATCATCCATATTGCACGATCAAAGCTATGGCCTCAGCTCTTCGCAAGCTTTTTAAGACTTCTGATCGTCATCGGTCCGGGGACCGGACAGGAGGATGGCGGCGAAAAAACAACAGCAATAGTAAAAACGGCACGAGCGATTCGCCAACGCACCATCATCATTCGGCAGCTATGCGTTTCTTTGGACATTGTCCAAGTCCTCGGATGCCAAAACGAGATTCCAATAAAATCAGCCCTGAAGACGGTGCCAACAGCCAAAAAATATCAAGCACGAACGGCGCGTGCGGGGTCAGCAACGAGGCCGATGCATTCAGTGCTAGTGCAGCCGAGAAAGCTTCTTCCAATGGCAACGCTGCCTCTCCGAACCGTAGTGTCCGTTTTAAGTCGTCCAAATCTTCAAAAACATCTCCCAAAACGCCCATAGCAGAAGGTCCGTCTTTAAAACACACCCAGACTGTTCGAACGCGTCGTCTCATGAAGGAATACCAGGAGATCACCAAGTACTCAAGGAGTCTCGAAAAACCGCCCTTCGTCGTCGAGCTGGTCGATGACAACTTGTACGAATGGAACGTGAAACTCTTTCAGATCGACCCCGAATCTGAGTTTTATCACGACATGCAGGAGGCCGACATCGGACACGTTCTTCTCAACATGGTCTTCCCCGAGAACTTTCCCTTCTCTCCACCTTTTATGCGAGTCATTTCCCCTCACGTCGAGAAAGGCTTTGTGATGGAAGGGGGCGCCATCTGCATGGAGCTGCTCACGCCTCGCGGATGGGCCAGCGCCTACACCATCGAGGCCGTGGTCATGCAGTTCGCGGCCAGTCTCGTCAAGGGACAGGGGCGGATAGCCAGAAAGTGCAAGAACGGCAAAGAGTTCAACCGAAAGTCGGCCGAAGCATCCTTCCGAAGTCTCGTCAAAACGCATGACAAGTACGGATGGGTCACGCCTCCTCTGGCTGATGGTTAAACGGTTACAATAGGTAAATTATAACTCTTACTCTCCAGGTCACGCGATCTTTAATTCTTTGACGGGATGTTCCCTTTTAGCAACCGAAACACTGTGATAACTTGAATGTTTGTCTCATATTAATTGTAGCACGGCTCGAACATTGCAGTGACGTACAATACCATCGGAAGAGATAGTATTGAATTGAGTTTTTGTACCACTCACTCTTAACTTAATAAAATTGCGATGACAGTTGTTGCGTTCACTTTGTTGATCTTAAGGCTGTTAGGTACCGGTCTTACAGTATTCTTACAATAAGAATAAGGTTTTTATATATGCAAATAATTAATGAAATAAATAGTTCGGGAGTCGAAAATGATTAATGATTAACGAGTCGAAATAAATAATTCTTGTTTGCAATCAATTTTAGAGAAAATAAGTTTACTTTTTAATTTGAAACTACAATCTGAAAACAAACTAATAAAAATTAATGACACCCAATATTTGTATTCAGAAAAGATGTTCAAGGTTAAAAGTACTTGATGAAATCGAGTTGACAGGTTGAGAATTCCACCACTTTCCGTTACGACTGACCCTTTGAGGGACCGTAACAGGGAGTCATCACAAAAGAGAATAATGTCTCTCAGGTAGCTCACAAAAGACCTTACAGATTCTTTCTGCTCAGATGGGGAGTGATGAACTCATCTGAAAAACCGGAAAGAATTTTCAACAGTAAATACTTAAAATATCCAGGTGGCAAATATGGGCACTCCTTTACCTTTACTTTTTGTCTTATTCACAGATTGTAAATTATGTACAGTGCAAATTTATAATAATTATGTGATGTCTCATTCGTAAACGTATCTCCATGAAACATTAAGATTTTTGTTTGCACACACACACCTTATTATAATCTATATAATCCACCTCGGCCCCCTCCTCTTTCGAGTATCGGCCATGAAACACCTGAAGACCAGTCACTACGTAGCAAGAACCTGAATACGCAGTAAAGGGTTAATTTCCCAAGTTCGGATGCATTTTCAATTGCTGTGGGGCTGAAGGCTGCCGGATATACAGTACAGATCTGCAATCCACCCAAGGCACCCCCAGCCCCCATACCTTATTATAAATATAAATACCTATATATATAATATTCAACTCTTGTTCCCCTCGACCCTCAAAAAAAAACAAAAAAAACGACTAAACTTTTTCCGGAACTCGTAATTTTTGTTTGCCAATGAGGGGCACTTATCAATGAAGACATTCGCCAACAATCCGCGAGATCCGCTGGTTTTTTCAATGAGGGCAACCAACACCACCCCTTGGTGCCATCTCAATTTTGACCGAGCACCTCTAGGGGCGACATCTGGGGGGATCGTACCTTATTCCACCGTGTCTGACCTCATATAAGGATTTCCCGGTCTACGGATTTAACGTGCCCATATCCGGCCTGAGACACGAAGGTATTTAATGGGATTTGAACCGAGAACCCCTTGTTCCAAGCCCAATGCGCTACCATTAGTCTACCTCGGGCACTCGTAATTGTTACTTTGATAATTTTTTGCACTGGCTAAACACGGCATCAGATTCTTCCCACTTATGAACAATTCTCTTAACGCTGCAGAACACTGAAAACATTATTGTCTGAAAGCATTTTGAATCATTCTTACGGCACGGCAACTCTTCTGTTTTTCAGTTTCTCTACAAGCTGAGGGGCCCTTGTTTATGGCTTCTAGAAACCACAAGTCAACCCTTAACTAGAGGTGAGGTGTTCAACAATATTGAGGTTCAGTGCCTTATGTTTGAAAGCCCATAAATTTTCTAATAATTGTTTATTCTGAGGAATGTATCCTCCTCCCAACCTAAAATATATTTGGATTTAAGATTTGCCTGCTTCAGGGACTTGTAAAATCACACCGCTTTTACAAAAATTTCTTTTAGGTTTATTAAAAAAAACCAACCAGAACTACATTAAATTTGAACAAGGTCGTTTTTATGTATTTTTTTGTTAGCTTGTTTGTTTGTTTTTCTCGCGATTCTTTTATCCACGTGGAAGCTTTCAAACGAAACACGAAACACTGTAGAAAATTTGCATTTTTTTTCGCGAATATGAATAACCTTTACGTGTTAAAAAGTAGCCTTGGATTTCTTTCTCTGTAAAAAATAATTTCTGTGTACCCAGATTTCTAGCACTAGTGTTTTTTGTTTCTTTCTTTCTTCCTTGTACTTCAACTTTTTAGCATTCATGGCAGCTTGAAGTAATTTTGTTACAGTTAACATTTTCAAAAATATTTTTTTTTTCAAATTTCGGCTTTGTGTGAACAGTTTCTATGGACTCTGGAAATCAACAGAAATATTGATTTTGAATTTTAGCGGTGTCAAAATTTCATTATTCTTTTATAATAGGGTATAAAAAACAGTAAACTTGCTAAGGGCATTTATTTGAGCTGCTTATCCCTTCAAAGAGAATGGACTTGATAACAGACCCTGATTTTCCATTAGGCCCGGTAGGCCTGGGCCTAGGGGCCCCCAAAATTTTAATTTTAAAAGGAAAAAAAAGAAATAATTCCCAATTCAAATTTTTTTAAATTTTACCCTTTTTTAATAGCATTTTATTTTATATATCCTTTGAAATTTGATTGATTGATTGGTTCATCATATGTATAGTTATATGTATAGTTCATCATATGTATGTTATAGTGTATATAAGGGATTAATAAGTTTTTCTGGTTGCATTGTATTGGTGTTTTAATGATAAAGTTAATATGTCGTATTGTTTTTTGTTATTTGATAATGCTCTAGGCTTCTGTGCTTCAAATAGCCAATTCTTGGTAAAATGGCACTTTCACAATGATTCATGATTATTTGTTTTGTGTGTAAATTTTGGAAATTTTACTCCCACATCAGTGTTGTACCATCAGGTCCCCATCCTGAGTTGCGCCTATAGTCAAGAATTTTCTAAATCGGGCCCTACTTGATAATCACCTAAATAGAATTCCAAGCTTCTTAATGTCCACGATAAAAATATAAAGGGTAGCCACTAGTTACGAATTTATTAATAGTTTTCTTCAAGCCAAAAAGAATTGGGTGTGATAGTCTCGATGGACAATTCACAACTGCGAGGATTATCAAACTTTTTGGTATAAATGGGGGAAAACACAGAAAATTCCAGAAGACCGTCACAATCATTTGTCATAGAAATTTGTCACAGAAATATTTCAGTGAAATAGCAAGATTTAATGTTGTGTTCAACGTGTAAACATATATTCAGAAAATAAAAAACAGAGGAAAAATAAGCTTTTTAAAATTATACCTTACAATTAATAGACAAACTTAAAATCAAAATTTCCTGAAGTTTACTATGCTGTTTATTGAAAGTGAAACGACATAACAAAATTTATCTGCTGAAACAGAATCCCCCAGCCCCCCCAATTATTAAACAATTTCAGCAATGTTTTTAATTTAATTTTTATATATTTTTCAAGACGAATTCATTTCTGAAATTCATGTGATATAAGCTTTCATTCGAAATTTGATGCTTTTTGTCTATTTTTTTCGAAAAAAAAAAAATTATATACGGAAGTAACTTTTAAACTCAAGTTAATTGGTCCAAAAATACAAAATTTATCCAACAAAAACTAAACGTTTAGAATTCACTTTTTTATTAGTAAAAGTCGCTGGCTGTTTCTCTAAGCTTTGCTAAAAATAAAATATTTTAAAAGTATAAAAAAGCAAGAATTGTTACCTGAAACGTTCCACTCATATACGAGTATTGTGAGGGTAATGATGTGACCTTCGTTAGTGAAAGCATCGACCTTTAACATTTTTTCTTCTGTATGAAGTCAGTATAAGCTGGTTTTCACTATTGGAAAATAATTTTAATGACTTCAAAGAGAAACTTAAAATAATAATAATAATAATGAGTTCAAAATGTTGAAACAAATCACCTTTCTTTGAAGAGAAAATTTTTAAATTTATAAAAATCCTTATACTACTATTGAACGTATTTTCGACCGTAGGCGAAGTAATTAAGAGTTTTTTTTTTTTTTTGCTATTTGATAAGCATTGGTGATTACAGTTTATAAGGTACGAGGGACGGTAGTTCAGTAATTAAAGCGATCCAAAATGACTGCGTTTTATTTTTTCGCATATACTGTGAGCAGATTAAATCTTACAATACCTGGAATCACAAAAATTAATTAAAGATTAATGATAGAAAAAATTTTAAATAATGGGTTGCATAAAGGAGTTTAACAATAAAAAATATTAGTATACGTAGGGATACGCAATTTTTGTATTTATGAAATAGATGCGAATAAATGCGAAATTTGCCGATATGAGCGAATAAATGCGAAAATTATTTTTTTTAACTACTTTTCGGCGAAAACTCGGTGATAAACGATTTTTTAAGCGAAAGTAGGTAATAATAGTAATAATTTATTAACACAATTGTGTATCTACGACAATCCATGGTCTTTAACTGACAGATCTCCCTCTCGGAATTGTCTTATTTCTTATTTCTAAACATTTAAGGAAGAGAATGTGAAGAAAACTACAATGTTAGATTTAAGAATTTTGATACTTACTTAACCAAGTAAGTAAAATTGAGATTTCCTATAATAAATGCGAAAATTTTGAATTTATATATATATATATATATATATATATATATATATATATATATATGCTAGCTGAAAACCCGTACTTCGCTACGGAGTATATTCAAATTAAATCTAATAGAACATACTAAATAATATAGTGCAATTAATATAGTACAGTTTGAGGAACATTTCTTTTACTGTATGTTAATATATTTTTGGATAATGTCCAATCGTCTACCGCATTAGCATAGAAATTCTTTTTTGTCTATTTCGTTGTTATGCACGTGACGCAAAATTAAAAGAAAAGAAACTTCGTGATCAGCATTTAATAAATTAAATTCTAAAAATTAATTTTTAAAAATTCACCAAAACTCAGAAAATGAAGGTAAAGATCGAAAAAGATTTTATTTTAAAGGAATTTTTATAATCTCTCTCGTGATATAAATTTCATAACCCTCGGATTATTATTCTACATGCAAACTTTAAAGACTATTACAAAAACAGCTTAAAAATTTAATTTAAAAAAATCTAAGAAGAATTTTTCAAAAATTTCTCTTAGTACAACCCCTACACTATAAGAAGAATCGTACATGCAAAATTTTAACCCTTTATATCCAGTGGTTTGGTCTGTGCGTTGTCTGTGAGTCAGTTATTGAACTGTTTTATATATATATATATATATATATATATATATATATATATATATATATATATATATATATATATATATATGCGCGAATAAATGCGAAATTTTATATATTGTAATTTTTTTGTTGCGAAATTTACGTACCCTTAAGTGTAAGTTATCCATGTTGACCAGAATGAGTAACTAGTACCAAAAAACCTCCTACTCATATACTGCTACTTGGCAATTCAGAGAAAGTCCCCGGCTACCGCTCTAGTCGCGATGTTTTTAACAAGCATTTCACGAAATGTCACGACTAGTACATTCCCTACAGCCAACCTCTGTGTCGGTTCGTTTACTCACTTCAGATCCTTTCATTTGTTCGTGTGCCAGATCTAGGAAGTATTTGCATTAATTCTCGAAAAGTAAGAGAAGCAAGGGGAAAGTAATTAGTGAAATTATAGCTTTAGTGTTTCAGTAGTTTTCGAAGAGAACCCCACAAGCTATTTGCTATTATCCTGAAATAAATCCCACGATATTGTTTTATTTGAGGAAAAGAATTTGTTCTAAGTTAGAGGTGAATAGACGCAAGACAAAAATTAAATTTAAGAAAAACAGCGTTCCGCGGAATCCTTGAACAATTGCGGAACTTTTGTTTTTATATTCTAAGCTCCAGGTGTTATGGAAACTGACTAGGATTCCTGACAAGTCCAAAACTATTTATTTCAGTTCAGAAGTTTTGAATTTTTTGCGAATTTTATTGAAAGAGCGAGAAAGATTTGTTATGGGGATGCGAATTTTTTGTCCATGCAGGAATTTTTGCCCATGCTGTTTTTATTTCTCATAAGATCAAAACAGAAATAATGGTAATTTGCTAGGTTATACTATATCATTGTCTTTTTGGTTGCGTAATAATGTCACATATATTTTTTCTTTTTTAATATGATATCAGGCTTCTAATTCTCCTTTCATCTAGATAGAGGAGCGATGTACCCCAGTATATAATTATTGTGTTTGAACATCATGAGTTGGCTTTTACTGGTGTACTGGTTATGCATAACAACATAACCCAGCTGCATGCTTGTAACGTTCACTCTAGCCCCTTGTGAAAGCAAGATGTTTACCAAAAGGTTACCTAAATTTTAAAGGAGTGCAGAGTAATGTCGTTTGGGAAATTTTATCGAAAAAACAAACACTGCTATTTACGATTGCCACGGGATTAGAGGATTTGGTATATGCATAATTTTTGTTATACTTTTGAAAACATGTTTCTTTAAATGAAATCCATTATTTTGGTTTTTAATAGTGAATTAATGTAAAAGTGTGAAAATTAAATTTTGCTTTAAATGCTCTTCGCATCATAGATTATATGAAGAGCAGAAGTATTTTTCACTGATGTGTCATAAATGATTTTCCCCTTTCCCAAAATTTTAAATCAACCATTAATCCAAATAAAAATAGCTATTTTATCAAATAGGGCACTAGACAGTTTAATGAAATAATTTTTTAAGGAAAGGTAGCAATTCACGTATAGGGAGAGAAATGAGTCTGAAATGAAAGAAAAATGGGGAAAATTTTGTCCATTTACTAGTGCAAGCAGTTTTTCGAAATTTTAATGATGAAATATTTTACTTAACCGTTTTCATTAAAAATAAACGAAAATAAAAAAATGTGTGTGGGGGATTCTTAAATCTTAATTAATTATAATCTTTAGAAACATGTAAACGAAGGACGAAAAATAGTTTGAAAACTACAAATGTAACACAAAATCGGCGCACGTAAAAAGTTTTCTCAACTCTAAATTAAGTGATATTTACAAAATCTGTCGTCTTTTCAGTCATTTTACTATAATAATACTCGTATGAAGTTCCTTGAAAATCTGTTTTATATGCCCCGAAAAATCCTCAACAGAAACAAAGTTATTTGTAACCGTTGGTATGCCTAATTTTGAATACATTTTTAAAATTTATTAGTAAAGCAATTAAAAATGCTATAATAAATTGCACCGATAAACACAAGAGTTCATTTTGTGTTCATTCGAAACCTCGAAATTCTCAAAAAATTAAATTCGATCTCGTTTTTTCAGAAACAACGCAAAAGCTTCAAAATGTTTTTAGTGGTATAAAATTTTATAACACATCCTCGCTTTTAAAGAAAGGGTTTGAAATTTATTAGAACTGAATATTCGAAATTTTATTAACATTATATACACATAACGCAAGACTCGTATTATCTGTATAATAAATGGTTGGCGTTTCGGGATTAATTAGACCGAAATTAGCTTCGCCACAAAGAAAGAAAGCGAATGAAATCTTGTAAGAAATTCCTCGATGGTTTCAAATTTTTATCTCCGACTTTTAGACATTCTTTTGTTTTCTGTCTTCCCGATGCGCAAGAACCGTGATTGTAAGCTTGTAGAACCAAAACTTTTGCTAAATTCAATAGGTCATCACTGTTGTTGCGAAGACAATAAAAATGCAATCAATATTAAAAATTGATGGTAACTTGAAAGATTGTACTTAGTGTGTTTTTTGTTGTTTTTTTAACTAACATGGTGGTTATAAAAAAAAAAAAAAATCAGGTAGTCTCTTCTAACGAAACTACCGCGGGTTATTAACGTAGGATTATTTATCGTTGCTTACCTCTTTTGTATGTATATATGTATGTATGTGTTATGTATCTATATATATGTACACATGTTTATATGTATATATATATATGTGTATGTGTGTGTGCGTGTCAAAATTTTGACGCATTTTGGTACTTTTCTGTTTAACTGTTTACTGCTTGCGCAAGCGATACAGACTGGGTTTGGCCCGCTGCCAAAATTATAACTCGCGACGCAGGACATCTGATATTTTGCTTTCCGGAGGACTGTTATGGAGGAACATAATCCTACGTTTAAAAAAAAAAAAGGCGCATTGTGCCTTGTCTTAATATATGGAGGGTTTAGAGTTAAAGTGAACCAATTCCATGACAGTCGGTTCTGATAAAATTGATCTCAAAGTTGAACAATTATAATTAATTCACCATTGATTGTTGCTTGTATTTTCTGCTTCAGTAACATAGTTCCAGTTTTATTTAAACTATTTTATTGATATTGTGTAACAAAATACTGCTGATATTGAGGCACTATAAAGAATTTGGGTGGAAGCTGGACTTAGTTCACTTTCCCTCTGAAACTTTATCCTTTGGGAGATTGTTATCATTTAAAACACTTATGTAAGCAGATACTTTTAGCACGGGTCATTACTATATTTCTATTTTGCCCAGTGCACGACTCTGAACATAAAATTGTGAGTTCGTAAGTTCGTGTATTTTCTCTTTAATGCTCGAAAAACAAGAATAAAACCCCTGCTTCCTGCTGTCTCGTCTCAAACATACATCTAGCCAGTCGAATCATTGTAGCAGTAAACCAAAATTGTATAAGTAGACATTTCTTTTGTAGCGTGCAGTAGAGGTTGAAAGTTTTGGAAAGACAATGTCTTTTGAAGATCAAGTGTGCAAACATAATTCTCATTTGATGCTGAGTTACTGTGACCTTTACGGACATGTCTTGCTCTCTCTGCACGAACTCAATGCAGTTCCTTTTCCACTTCAAGTGTTGTTTTATTTCAGGATCATACTTACTTTTTATTTTATGCATAAGCTTATCACACAACCTGCAAGTGTCTTTTGAAGGAACCTGAAAGTGTAAATTGAGTTTTTTCAAAAACGCTTGATAATAGTATTTCTCTTTCAATGGCTGTTTGTTTTCATCAGCACACTTCGCAACGTGGAGATCGTACTTATTTTTTTTTTATATATATATTATGGTTAGGATGCAGATACTTTTTGTTGGCATAACCGTGTCGTCAGTAGTAACTCTTGTAGCAATGGGAAAGATTTGATGTAGTCACTGACATCAGAAACATTAATTATTTTTCAAAGTTGCCTTACCCCTGCTGTCAATCACTCAAAAAAATTCCAGGTAGTCTATTCTAACGAAACTACCGTGGGTTATTAACTTAGATTACTTATCTTTCCTTACCTCTTTTGTATGTATATATGTATGTATCTATATATATGTACGTATGTATAATATATATACATATATGTATGTCAAAATTTCGACGCATTTTATTACTTTTCTGTTTAACTGTTTACTGCTTGTCCAAGCAATATAGACTGGGTTTGGCGCGCTGCCAAAATTATAACTCGCGAGGTACGGACGGACGGTTTTAGAGTCTAAAATTTTCCTTTCCGGAGGACCGTTATGGAGGAACGTAATCCTACGTTAAAACCTCTTTTCTACTGTGGCGTCTATACAGTCTTTCCTAACTTATTCTCAATATTCTGGGAGAAAATTCTTGTAAACTATCACATTCTCATCTTCATAACATAATGAAATACTCTGGTTTAGCTGAACCACTACTATCCCATAGACACGATTTCATAGTCTTTGAGCTCTGTACTAAGCCACGCAAGTAAACATTCTGTTTAGAATAGTCTGACAATTTCCTAAATGATATAAATATATTCTCCAAAACTGACTGTGAGGTAGGTTTAGGGCAATGAATTAAGTTAAATCACAGAATACACTTATCACCCTCCATATACTCTAAATTGTTACTTGTGACTAGTAATGGACGAATATAATCAGTGATTTGTTGAATCTAGCTATGCAACTTACGACTTGGCAGTAAGCTTTCGGGCTTGAGAGCATTTTCTCAAGCCCGAAATCTGCTGAGGAAGTGGCTGTGAAAACGGGAAAAAGGAGAGAAATTTTATTCTAAAATTATTATTACAGAGTGTCTGTAGAATTATAAATTTGAAAAGAGAAGATAAAACTTTTTACTCAAAAATTTTAAAGCCTTAGGCGGAAATAAAGCTCTATTCTAAGAAAAATCATTTAAGTCTAAAATACAAGTGTTAATATATGAGATATCTTTTTTCGCTTTCAAAGGTATTATATTAATTTACTACAAAGAGCAAGTTGTATAATTTTTTTCTTAATATAAAATGTCAACAATACATTTAAAAATTGGGCTACCATTTTTATCTAATTAAAAGTTTAAAAGGGAAAAGAGGTTCTGAAATTCAATTTCGTAAAATAAATAAGAACCTTGGTGAAAGTTTTTTTCTTTACTAAAAAGTTCAAAATGTGAAAGGGAGTTTTCAATTATTTTATCAGTTATTTTAATTTATCTCCCCAGTAATAAATTGAGAAAATTAGGGAAAAGGATTGTTTGATAAAAAAAATATATTTGTAGTTCAAACTTTTTTTTTTTTGTTTGCTGCTTCTCTGCTCTTATTTTTTAAGTTGTTTCATGTGACAAACATTTTAAAATAATTCTGCCAAGTCGTAAGTTGCATTGCCTATTGTATTTTTCACTCATAAAATATTAATATATTTACCCCAGAAGAAAATATCGATTGGATATCAAACCAGTATGGCTTTTGAAGAAAATATCTTCCTAAGAGAACCGAAAGCATTTCCAAGATATCTTTAATATTTCAGTAACATTATGCTGTTCTGTTATTGTGTTAATTATTTATATTCGTTTCTCTTTTGAATTATGACTTCTGGCTTGACTTCAGATAATAATTCCAAGCGATGATTTAAAGATGTTAACATGCATTATATGCCTATTATTTGAACAAATTATACCCATAATTCAACAAGATGAGATTATTAGATCTTTCAGGCAGTTAGACAACAAAAAAAATTGTGGTTAGATTCCAGTGTTATGAGTAAAAACAATTCATATAAACAGACGACATGCTATTCATTAAATATCCATACATTTCAGCATACACGTCATATAAGGTATAGAATAGAGATTTATCTTTCTCTTAATTCTGAACCTCCCCTTTTTTATAAGAGGAATGCTCAAAATGTAACCTAATTCTATTGATTGATATAAAATGGTAGAACTTAGAAGAACGCCGAAAGTTGTTAAATATAGCTCCAAATGGCAGTATGCGTCGGTGCATAGAAAGCATTTTCCTAAAGTATTTCCGTTTCCCGGAAATACTTTACCGAAAGTACGACTCCACCATCTCTATCGCCCTCTGTAGGCAATCACTTGTCGTGTTTCAAAGATTTTGGACTTATATTCTTGGGTATTAAGAATTATTTTTTCCAGCTTTTGCCTTAGAAAAGGTATGTGCATTGAACTCCATCAAAATCGTTTTCATATCATATGCAGATAAACAAATTTATTTTTCTTTATACGACATTGTTTGAAAGACTAAGGTTTTCTTTCTGAATCCCTCATGCAAAACGAAATAACGTATCTTAAGCAAACAAACTCCTGTACAACAATTTAACATCCCCATATCCCCATGTTGTTTCCGTCCAGTCGGTGCGAATAAAGACAGTTTTTTTTTTTTTTTTTTTTTTGGGGGGGGGGGTTTACAACCCTCTATTCTGTCCTCTCTATTCTGACTTCAAGCATATAAATTTGCCTGCTATATTATAAACCTGCTATATAAGAAACGGCTCTGCTATAGTATAAGAAAACCACTTACTTTGGTTTTCATAGCAAATTTTAACGACAGCCATAGGAAAAAGTGGGGAAATTCAGTTTGTAAATAAGAGGGGAACATTTTTAGCTAGTTTATCGGAATGAAAATTAACATAAGTTCTACATAATACTTTTTGATCCAGCAAAACCGTTCGCAAAAACCAGTGAGTTCGTGAATTTAAGACTTGTAAAAACGCCAGTCCGTTGCGTCAAAAATTTTCAAAGGATGCGGGATAGATAAGGCTGTGATGAATTTGCTGTGCATGCTTTTTATATCATTCCTTCGAACATACTTTTTATGAATACAAAGATGGGGGGACATTCAATTCCGGGGGGGGGGGCAATCCGAGAAATCTTAACTTAAAGGGCACTTATAACGATAGTTAAAGGGATTTGCGTTTTGAGAGTACAATCGCATTACTTTCTTAATGTCCCTCCTTTGAAATCGGCACTAAACTGCAGGTCTGAGTTTAGCCCTCAAGAGATGACTGCTGTGTTCCAAAACCAACTAACCAAGCCTCGTTGTATATGATGTTTCAAATTAAAGAAACCGTACAGGAGTAAAGATATCTGGTAGAGAACTGATGGATATAATGTGGTCATACTTGGTTTATGTATGTTTTCATATCGTACGATAGGGATGTATGAAAAACAAGATCAACTAAAAACAATAGGCATGGCTTTTTCTATCTCATGTCGTATGACAACTTTCAAAACAAAGACTTGAGCTTAAGAATTAAGACGTATACTTGAATGTTCACCATGACTTACTAAATCAGATGTCTCGTGTTGTCATCAGGGCCCGATTTAGAAAATTCTTGACTATAGGCACAACTCGGGATGGGGTCCCCCTAAAATTGATATGGGAGTAAAATTTCCAAAATTTACACACAAAAAAAATAATCATGAATCATTGTGAAACTACCATTTTACCAAGAATTGGCTATTTGAAGCATAGAAGCTTAGAACATTATCAAATAACAAAGAGCAATACAACATATTAACTTCATCTTTAAAACACTAATACAATGCAACCAGAAAAACTGAATCCCTTATATACACTATAACATACATATGATGAACTATACATATAGCTTTACATATGATGAACCAATCAAACAAATTTGAAAGGATATATAAAAATTTGCTATTAAAAAGGGTAAAATTAAAAAAAAATTTTGAATTGGGAATTTTTTCTCTTAAAATAAAAATTTGGGGGGGGGGGGGGCTCAACATTCGGGGGCCCCTAGGTCCTACTGGGCCTAATGGAAAATCAGGGCCTGGTTGTCATCGACCTTGGCATTACATAATTATACTGATTTTAGACACTGATATTAAACATGAGGAAGCCGTGTGATAACTAATTGTTGGCATTATTTTAAAATGCTTTCTAATAAAGTAGGGAGAATTTAAAAAACCCTGGACCTAATTTCAATGAAAACAGATGTATGGAAAAAAATTGGGACCAGTGAGAATTTGTGAGCGTTGTAAGCATTTTCGATCAAAAGTCAAGAAAATTGTCTTCCTGGTCTGAAGAATAACAGACTGCACAAGACGTTGTCATAGCAAGGGCAATAATTTTCCCATTTTCTTCTTCTTCCAGTTTTCCTGGAAAAGGACGATTTATTTCCGATTTTCTGAAATAAAGTGGAAAATATGGGGAAAAGCGAAGAAATAAGACCGGAAGAAGCATGGGAAATATGTTCAAATATTCACTTTTTACCCAATAATGTCTATCGATTTTTGCCTGCACTCAGAATTTGACAGTTTCCCTCCAGCCATATTGATATTTTTGGACAAAAAATTCTAGATATTTTATTAGGGAGTCATTTTTTTTCTCTTTAATGCTTGTTCCGTTTTTGTGCATTACTTCGAAAGATTTTACTCGTATCAAATATAAAATAATACTAACAGAACATTACAAATGTATTTTATATTCAGCTTGAAGTCTTTGCATTCGCTGTATTGTGCACACAAATAAGGTGATAAAAACAGTGTTTCGAATTGTGATAGACTCGAAAACAAGAATTCTAGCTCCATACAAGAAGGAAAAACCATATATACATATATAAACACACCATATATACATATATACATATATAAACACACATTATATACATATGACCATACATACATACCATGACCATATATACATATATAAACACACACACACACACATACTATATATATATATATATATATATATATATATATATATATATATATATATATATATATATATATATCTTTGAAGCCCGGTATAAAGGGCTTAAGTCAAAAACAGTGATTTAAATATCCCAAGTTATTAGCGCCCTTTACACGTACGTTCTTTCCCGCGTGAAACCACGATCCCGCGCGATTGACTGCACGTGTGAAGGTGTCGGAGAGGAAGGGAAAGCTGCTTTGGAGCGTACTGCAAGTTTTCCCGCGCGCAATCCCGTACGCTCCAAGCACTCTAAGAGCGTACGTGAAAAGGGCGCTAATAGCACGCTCTTTTGCGAGTGCTTGGAGTGTGCGCGCAATCCCGTACTCTCCAAGCAATCGCGAAAGAACGTACGTGTAAAGGGCGCTAATAACTTGGTGTATGTCAGTCAGTCAGTCAGTTGCGGAACTGTTTTATATATATAGATATACAGAGAGAGAGAGAGTTAGTTATTTATACGCACGTAATATTTGGTGGTTTATTATTAAAAAATCACTTTATACATGAACCAACATTGCTGCCTATGAGGGGACAGAACAAGGACATCCAAGCCTTAGATTCGAACTCGGGCCCATTCCGTAGAATCTGTTGACGCTAACTACTATGCAAAGTGGACTTGATTATAAACATACATAAATACAAACGCGTATATCTATCTATCTATCTATCTATCTATATACACATCTATATACACATCTATATATATACACATCTATATACACATCTATATACACATCTATATATATACACATCTATCTATATATATATATATATATATATATACACATCTATCTATATATATATATATATATATACACATCTATCTATCTATCTATATATATATATATATATATATACACATCTATCTATCTATCTATATATATATATATATATATACATCTATCTATCTATCTATATATATATATATATACACATCTATCTATCTATCTATATATATATATACACATCTATCTATCTATATATATATATATACACATCTATCTATATGTGTGTGTGTGTGTGTCGTGTAGCACAGTGAGAAATATTTTGACCGAAGGCTTTTAAATAAGAACTATTCGGAAACTGGTCAGTAGCATGGGTTATGTCGCATTTCAAAGATGGTAAAGACCTTGAAAATTCGCAGAACACACCAGGACGTGTCCTGGATATTAAATGGATACTAGTTCGTACCCGTCAAAACATGACGGTTAGATAGTAAATAAATGCACCACTACACAAGTTATACTCAACACATCATTGCCAAAAGTTGAAAATCATAATAATGCGCAGAAACAAATGAATATGTTTAAGCGGCCTCGTGCTTAGTTAGTATCTAAAGTCAGATTTAAAAATGAGCATGCGTAGAAAGCAATTTTTTTAATTGTAAATTATCACTAACTAAACAGCACGAAATAAAAAATTTCCATCAGGTTTTATCTTATATTTCACAAATATAATCATCATAAAAAATAAAATGGCAGAGATCTAGAGAAACTCCTCGGAATAAACGTGTTTATCATTAAAACATCTCACTGAGCATGCGCAGAAACAGTCAGTTTCTAAAGCCAGATTCAAACATGTCACTGAGCATGCGCAGAAACCAATTTTTTAATTGCAAATTATCGCTAATTAATAGAAATTGCGGTTTCAAAAACAAAATTTGACAAATCTGCAGATTACAATTTTTCGTTTCAGACCAAAATGGAGTAAATTGATGCAGTAGTTTTCCCTCACGGGTTGCCCAAAAAGTCGGCTTAGCAACTTAAATATATAGATGGGTATCGCCCAGAGAAAATAAATACCATAGCAAGTGTGTAAAGTTTATCCGGTACATCCGAATAAAAGTATCTAGGGATCTTTCACTGGTGATGTTCAGACTTCTAATTAATTGGGTTAAATTTCAATGTTAAAAATGGCATGATGATGTCATTTACAAAGCCTATTTAGAGGATTATTATTATTCAATGAAGTTCATTAGATGGGTGTTTTGCTCCGTTGCTTAAGAAAGGAATTTTAATGGTATCAAAGTGAGTTAGGAGGGAATGTTAGCTCATTGAATAGTTTACTAGTAAAATCTGCTGGACTGAAAATGAGAAAATGTTCCTAAATTAATGCTGGGAAACTTTCAAACATAGAAAGAGAATTTGTACACATCTATCCATATATATATATATATATATATATATATATATATATATATATATATATATATATATATATATATACCCGTTGGCGGATCTGTTCCATTTCTATGTATTCATGCTGTATGAATATGAAAGAAATATTGGAAGATTTGAGAGGAAATTAATGTTTTATAAAAACGTGACAAGTTACTTCAAATACACTGAAGTGCCACTGAATTAGGGATACCTACCTAGTAACGAGTTGGGCCCCCTCTGGCCTTGCTAACGGCTGCCACACGATGAGGCATAGAACAAGTTTCTGGAAACGTTCCACGGGAATGGCTTGCCAAATATTGGCTAAAGCTGTCCATAATTCAGTAAGGTTCTTTGGTGCTGTGTGATGTCCTTTCACGCCTTGTTCCAAAACATTCCAAAGATGCTCAATAGGATTTAAGTCTGGGCTTCTAAAATTCCATTACCGTGCGGATAACAGAACAGCATAAACGGATGGAGGTGATCACCCAGCAACTCTACGTACCGAATTGCATTGAGGGAGGTTGGTACACGCACCAAAGATCCCAAACTGTGCCACGAAAAAACACCCCAGACCATGATTGAGCCACCATGCCCTTGTACAGTTCCAGCCAGGCATGCAGGATCCATGGCTTCATGAGCCTGACTCCATATTCTCAGCCTCCCGTCGGCGTTAAGTAGTCGGAATCGAGACTCATCACTCCATGCTACTCGTTTCCAGTCCTCTACACTCCAGTGTCTGTGCTCTCTTGCCTAGGCAAGACGTGCAGCCCGATGGCGAGTATAGAGCAATGGTACTCTCGTAGGTCGACGGCTCCCAAAACCCATAGCGAGCGTTGCACAGTCCGTTTACTGACTGTACGACTGGCACCGACATTAAACTGGGTGGTAATTTGAGATAATCTTTGGCTTCGCTGGCTACGTACAATACGCCTGAGCCGTCTCTCACCACGCACTGTCAAGGCTAATTGTCCTTTGCAGTTTGCCCGATCGCTAGTTTTTTTTTCCACCATCCATGTATTCTTGGTATACTCTTGACATTGTCGACCTTTAAAATCCTAGCTGTCATTCGATTTCGGAAATTGAATGGCCCATGCGTCGCGCACCTACGATTTGTCCGCGATCGAAGGCGTCTAAATCAGGCAGTTTACCCATACTGGCAATTCAAACAACTAATTCAGAACAACCACAGTACGCTCTATATATGCAGTTACCACAGCACCCTCACTTGCGCATACATGATGCGCAGCGCTACACAATTTGCATAGGCTTTGCTATCCGTAATTCAGTGGCACTTCAGTGTAGTTATCTAATGTGGCAAACATTAGATAAATCCTGAAATTCCTTACAGACAAATCAAATTCTCTCATAAACACGAAATTTTACTTACCCCAAAATGTTCATTAAATCCATTGTCCATATAGGACAGGGTGGGCACCCTTGGCACGCGTGCCAAACGTGGTACGCCGATGAATTGTTTCTGGCAAGCGAAACAAGTCCTTGCCAAATTTATTTTCAATCAGCACTTGTCGGCTGACACAATAGCCAACAGGTGCTAATTGAAACATGGTTGCTCTTGTAACACTACCTGAGTGTACTATCGGGACTGGAATGTGTAAAGCAGTTGTGAGCGAATTATCTACTCGACAAATTGACATTTCAAAAGTCGCATCCGCTACAACAGTTGACGCCCCCATCATGACTGGTGTGAAGGCAGGATTTGTAAATCTGTTTGCAAAAGATGTTGGTCATCCACTGATAGGTTTTCATTGCGTCATACATTAGGATGTTTTATGTGAAGAACTGGCTTAAATGAACTTCAGGAATTGATGAAAACAGTTACCAAGGTTGTTAATTACATTTCTGCTTCGGATTTAAATAGAAGACAATTTCATATTCTACTGAATGAGGTAAATTTCGTGTATAAAAGACTGAAAGTGTAAAAAAATGTTCGTTGGCTTAGTCGAGGTTTGGTTCTGAAACCATTTGTTGAATACTTAGATAAGATTAATCTCTTTTTGAATGACCATGAAGTGTCTTATCAAGAATGGTCTGACATCACGTGGGTTTGTAAACTGATGGTTTTTGCAGATTTCTGTGAACATTTAAGTGAATTGAATATTAAGTTACAGGGCTGTGGTAAGACACTTGATGTTATGTTTGGTTACATAAAAGCATTTAAAATGAAACGAGGTTTTTAAGAGTGGTGTAGATAATGAGAGATTTAGATACTTCCCAAAACCAAAGAGGTATATCAATGGTCTGCGAAAAGGTGACAGAAGAGACCGCCAAAGTCTTCAAAAGCTGTTTGTAAACATCATCCAGTCAACTATTGGCAGTTTGTTACAGGCTCTGCTAAATTTAGAGAACTGAGAGACAGCAAAATTCTTTACGTTTCCATACAGTATTAAACTGGACGAACTAAACTTTCAAATGTTTTCTTGGATAGACGTGTGATTTTGAAATGCAGTGGATTGAATTTCAGAGTAGCTTAATTTGGAAGCAGAAATTAGTTGACCTTAGAGTTGACATGGAAAATATTGAAAAGGAGTGATTAGAAACGGGAGTAACAGAAAAATGCGGAAAATAAAGTATTAAGGACTTAGAACACTATTCCAAAAAATAATATCTGTTTAAAATACCTTGCAGCAGCAATACTAGCCAGATTTTCGTCTACATATGCTTGTGAATCTTTGTTCTCAGTGATGAACTTTCACTGAGAACAAAGATTTCAGTGATGAACGTCTCAGTGATGAACGTCTCGTAACAGGAGTAGCTTGACGGATGAAACTAGTAATGCATGCATATATCTCAAGATTGCTGTATATAAACCCGATATGAAATCTCTACCATCAATTTTTGAAGCGGCAGAAATCCCACTGATATTATATAAAACAAGAGTCAACAAGTTTTCTGTCTCTAGTTTTATCTGATGTTTTCTTTTGAAAATTTCAAAGGTTCAGGGTTGCTTAAATGTAGTTTTGAAGGTAAATAAATATATTTCTTTTTTTATACATCATTTATAAGGGATTTAAAATCAGCAAAAGATTATCTGTAATAAACTTTTACTGTGTTTTTAGTCATACAAATATATGATTCGAAAAAACTAATGACTGCTTATTCGAAAAAAAATAACAGTGTTAACTTTTTTGTGTTGATGCTAGTAATAGTGAGTTTAAATTGTGTTTAAATTGTATGGCAGTTAAAGTTATACTTACAGGCTAATAAAAAATATCCACCAAAAACTTTTTCGTAAAATCCTGTCATAATGTTTTTCATTCAGTCAGTTTTACATGATTTACATAATCACTTACAAATAAAATATTAAGGCATCAAATAATATATTCTCAAGAAATTTCGGTTGGCACGTGGAAATTTTTCGTCAAAGCGTCGGCCAATTTTAGCACGAACTCTCAAAAAGGTTGTCCACCCCTGATATAAAGGAATAGCACTAAAAAATGAGGAAATGGGATTTTCCAACACTTTTATGTGCTCTGAGTTGAAAAATCGCGAAAATTTGAGAATAGCAAAAGGGTATGTTCTCGCCTTGGCTAATTACGGGGCCGTGCAACAAGTACTTCGATTATTTCTGCTTTATTCGTTGTCTATAATTGCTTTATTTGTTAGCTACGATGGCGTGTGTGTCCCTTGCGTGGGTTGGTGGCATAAATTTCTCCCTCTTGTTCTTTTTCCAACTGTCTCCACTTTCATGTGCCCACTTCTGCCACCGCCTCCAACGACGTTCCTCTAGAATTTTCTGTTGTTTCCCCTATTAGTATCGAAAAGTTTGATAATTCCCAATTTTGTGAATTGTCCGTAGAGTCATTCACATCTAATTGATGCACCCCAGCCTGATAAGGAAATATAAATTAGTTCGAAACTAGTGGAAACCCTTAATTTTTATTGTTAATATTAAGAAGCTGCGCGGACCTGTTAGAGTCTCTGATTCTAAATCAGTTGAAAGGCTTTCATCAGGGAAATGCAAGAAAAAGTATGACTGATGCCTCAATCGTTAACAATTGCAATCTTTCTTCGTGATTAAAAGATTGTGAGCGGGTAATTTTTCCGCATTTTTTCTTGTATGTGTCTATGTGTAATAATCGTTATACGCTTTTAAAAAATATACTTGAGCAATTTGACTTTAATACGTACATATTTTATCGTCACGTTGATTTCTATGCAAACTATACACAGTGCGTGCAAGCGTATGTGCTCTAAAAGCTCACAGGTCTAAAATACGCCTTTTGATTATCGGATAGGTTGCTTTCCCAAGAAGAAAAAAAGTGTCTGGTTAATGATTGAAGGAAGTGCTTATATGTTTATTTCCAATATTACTGCATATGCTTTGGAAGCGTGTGCCATAATATTAAAAACAAACATATTGTAAAAAGTGTGTATGTTGTAATATTGTTGCAGTATTAGAAAATGAAACTGAAAACAATATTTTTAACGTAATTTCTCTCCGGTTTATCAATTTCTATTCTCGTAATGGCCAGCCGTTGTTTCCTTTTTTCACTACTACGCAATATAGGGAATGCTAATCTTAAATGTAATTTCCCTCAACTGTAGTTTTATATGATTTTACTTATTTTTAGTTTCGTAGCATGAAGCGATTAATCTTATCATTGCTATTTCGACTGATCTAAGATAGAGGGAGGTTTCTCAAAGGAACTATGAAAAGACTTAGCTCATTAATCTGGGCAGCATTTATCACTGTGACTGTGTATTATGATAACATGGACAAGCGTTCTACGTCAGGTCACATAGATTTATTCAGAATACAAGAAAACCTTACCACATGTAAATAAATTCAGATAACATTTAGGCCGCAGCTAAGTTAATTGAAGGCTCCATTTGTTACCAATTACTGAAGGAGAACGCATTTGTATCGAATTATTGGAAGGAAATGAAATGTATGTGGCGAAGGATAAATGTTGCAGACAGACAGGAAATGAACGAATTTCGTTCACTTTTCTAATAATATTCCAGCATATGGAAATTTAGAAAAAATGCAAGAAGACCTTATTTCATATACGCTTTTACAAGGAACTGCACCAAATTAAAAGAATGAGAAACGGGAAACTGATACAAAAAAAATATTTCAGTATTAATTATTGTTTTGTTTCAGAAGTTTATTTTTAATTTTTTTATTATTTTTTTCTAGATTTAGTTCAAATTCAGTTAGTTTCCATGCCTCTTTTGAGTAGGAATTTGAGAATTTGTCTCGTTTTTTCCCTCTTATTCTGCTAAATGATGATCGACTCGTTAGGTCCTTTAATTCAAAACTAGGCGAAAATCCTATCGATAAAAGGTCTTAAAATTTGAAGAGTTAAACAAGGGGACAACTCCTGAGACTTACTGATGGTCAGTTAAGTGAAGAAATGTCTAGAAAATATCCCTTTCCAGAAGACCGTTCAAATGACGTTGGGTAACTATATCGCCCTCGTATTCCGGTGTTAAAGGTGATAGGAAATATTCGTTTTAACAAGGTTTCCACGGGATCTTAAAGATCGGAGAGGAAGTTAACTAGTTTCTTGAAAATACAGGATATTTTGAAGTCAGTTAGAGACGATCAAATACGAAAGGGTGGGAAAATACATTCATTTAATTAATTTTTACTTTTGTCTAGTTTTTATTCAGAAGTTTTAACTCAGGCTATAGATAGTTCCCTTAGGTTGAAAATGGACTCAATAACAATTGTTGTGCATGTCTCATAAGCTTGCAAAGTGAGACAACAATGAAAATTCATCGAGTTGTCCGATTGGTATATTACCGCTTCGAGACGTGATTTCAAGTGCCGCATCTATTGCAGTGGCGCCTGACCACTGAAAAGAAGGGGGCGTCCATTAATTACGTGAGGCGATTTTGGCAAATTTTCGACCCCCCCCCCCCCCCCGGTGAGATGTCGTGAGATTTGGTTCGACTCCCTCCCCCCCCCCTAATCTCACGTGAGATTTTTCAAAATGCGTATTTTTAGTGTAAATACGTTAATTTGTGCTTGATTGCGTTGGATTTATTTAAAAAAAAACATTTGCTTAATTATTTTTAATTAAGACTAGTTAAGACTAGTATTTAAGACTACTAAGAACGTAGTCTGGAATCACAGTGAGAAAATCGAATAATAAATTACTTAAATAGGAACTACTAAAATTCGCAAAAGAATATTCATTCTAATTCAGTCCTCGGGGACTCATGTGTGGTCTCAAGAGAGACTACTGGAACTATTGTGTAGGATTTAGCCATATTTTAGTGTAGAAATATGTTTTACTTAATATAACCCAGTTTTCTCGCAATTTTACACTGTTTCTTGCGGAAAAAAATTACATGATATTTGTCGAGACCCCCCCCCCCCTTCTCTCCTCCACGTGAGACTGGGTGAGATTCGGCTCGACTCCCTCCTCCCCTAAAAGCCTCACGTAATTAATGGACGCCCCCGAACAATAAAGCGATGTTGAGAAGCATATTATCGATATTTACCATGCATCATAGTAAAAATTTTTACTTTTGTCTAGTTTTTATTCAGAAGTTTTAACCCAGGCTCTAGCTAGTTCCCTTAGGTTAAAAATGGACTCAATAACAAGGTTTGTGCATATGTCTCATAAGCGTGCAAGGCGAGACAACAGTGAAAATTCACCGAGTTGTTCGATTGGTATATTACCGCTTCAAGACATGGTTTCAAGTGCCGCATCTGTTGCAGTGGTGCCTGGCCACTGAAAAGATTAATAAAGGGACGTTGAGAAGCATATTATCAATATTTATCATGGATCAAAATAAAAATATTCGGAATAGTCGAGTGACTGGATAAAAAATATAATAATAGTTAATACGCAAAGGCCAACATTCTTTGTTGAAAAGACGATTATGGGGTGTGTCATTAAAATTAGCGTTTCTTTAGCAAACGATGGGATGGTTCAGATCAGCTCATGATTTGTAAGCTCGGTTTTGCTGCTCGCTTCAAGTAGAGGTCTTAAAACTGCATGCTGCCTTGGTTTTTTATATGCCCCTTTTCCTTCCACATTATATATATATATAATCGCCGTTGTCTGTGTATAACACTTCCAAGCTGTACTCAACTTTAAATTGAAGCCCTCAGTAAACAAACGGCCGGTTAGGCCTAATTTCAATTTCAGATGTGGATCAGAATTTTTTCTTACCTAAAAACATATCTTCTCCATCAAATCACGTTTGTTCAGCCTATTTATTTATAAAACATTCAGAACTAAATAAAAATTGGATGTTTTTAGCTGTATATTTAACAGTTTTTAAAAATCTGTTTACTTTTACGATGAATTCTGAAAGTAAACAAACTTGAATGAATCAAGTAGCTCAAGTATTCATATCGCGTAGTGAGCTGTAAAAAACTGGATGGCAGTCTACTACTCCAATCGCATGAAAAACTGAATAAATAAAAAATAATGAAAGGGTTTGCTTCTACAAGGTGTGGATTAAATGCAATATTGTTAGATAATTCGGGATATTTTTTAACTTTCATATACGTTTTCCATTATGACGTCATTATTAGTATTATGACATCAAAATGACTGGTTACCTTCTAGTTTTACTTAAAAGTGCAAGAGAATAATTAAACACAAAAAAAAGCGGATCATTTATGATGCCCAATTGTGGTTAGAATCGACAGCACAAACAGAGAGAAAAAAAAAAAAGAAATTTTAATTCAATGTTAGAATCTAAAATTTTCCTTTGAATCTTAATTTTAAAATGGAATTCAAAACTAATCGCATACATGCGCACACTGCAAAAGTTATTTGCATAAATTTTATTTCTTTCTCTGATCGAAAGCTCTCATATACAAATTAGTTCGTATGTTAATAAATTTGACACTTGATAACTTTCTAGATGTTTGTCCATTGACTTTGAAAGCAGTTTAAAATATGTCCAACAAAAAAGGAAGTTAAACCTCCAAAAGCAAAAAAATGTGAGCGAAAAAAGGTCATAATAATCTTTAGCAAAAGTGTAGGCAGAAGTGGCTTGCTGTGTACGCGTTCCCTCGATCTTCTCCTGATAATGAAATCAGTTTTCGGTTTCGAAATTCGAATTTGGACTCACTATCATTGATGGGGAAATTTTAAGGCTATTTTTTTCTGGATTATTTTTGCGAGTAGAGGTGCTTATTTTTCTTATACTTAAGGAAGTATTTAAATTTTGGATAAAGTGGCATTGTATGATTCTGCTTTCTTTTTAAGTTGCTACAGATTGCCCTATGAGTTGCCTCATGCTTTGCAACCATTTTTTTCCATTTAACCATGAAAAAGATGTGATATTTCATAGATAAATTCTTTTTTTAAATATAGTAACTTTATACCAAGAATGGGGATATACAGGCTTATATACTCACCCGCATACGTGGCAATCATGTTTTTACGAAATTTATGGTTGCAGAATTTCATCAGCTCTAAGTAATGATGTCATTTTGGCGCATTACAGGAAAAATAAATAACGAAGCTATCGTAATTGCCACTGATGGCAGCAAAATTAGATTGGCGTAAGGTTTTGTGTTTCAATACTCATTATGTGTACGAAATACTCCAGTTTAAAGTCTAAATTTAACACCGTATATTTATATAGTACTGAGTATAAATATAACACACCAGCATTAAGAATATCTCAGAATAACAGCTCTTTGGTTTGATTTCATATTTTTTTATCCTACACCAACCTTTTCAACAACTGTACTAAATTTTGTAATATACTTAAAGCACAAAATTTAAAATTGTTCCAATCATATAAATATCAGGAAAATAGCTATACAAATAAAAGATGTGGCACATAGATTGTTGAGAAATAAAAATTATTCTTAAACTACAACATATATCTAGAAAATTTTTAAAAAATCCATGGTGATTAAATTTAATTATGACTCAAATTTTATAGACAGTCAGAATCTTTTAAAATTTTTATTCAATGACTTTATATATATATATATATATATATATATATATATATATATATATATATATATATATATTAATTAGGCTGAACCTAGATCATGAGCAGTCATCAGTTATTTTCGATTTTTTTCTTTGAGGATTTAATATTTTTTTTTCATGTTACATTATTGTTACTTGTAATAGGGTATAATTCAACACTGTACTTCGCTATATATGAAGTAATTCCTATCCTATAACCTTTTCCTTTAAATGTATATATACCATTGAACTTGAATGATCACAATGAACATTAATTATCGGAGTATTTATATTTCAAATGAAGATAGTTCAGCAATGGGTTGTTTTACTGCCCAGTAATACATCTGATTTCTTTTTTGCTCTATGAGGTAGTTTTATAAATATAATGCGGAAAAAACCTGTTCTAGGGATGTTTTACTGATATTACTTTTAAAATTGACTATTTTTCTTAAAGTTATTTTTGAAAGTTATTAAAAATTATCAAGTATTTTAATTTAAAGGAATTGAACGCAAGGAAATAAATTTGGCACTAACACTGCACGAGAAATATATTATAGTTTTCTACAGTCTTATATTTACTAACTTCTAGATATTTTCAATTGTCAAATATTCTGAATCAATATAGTTGGGGGGGGGGGGAATTTTTGATATAATGTCCTTAATTTCAAAAGCGGGGAATTTGACGATATCTAGCACAACGAACCTCAAAGACTCGCAAAAACTTTCCAAACCATTATGAGGAAAATTCGAATTCTCTCTTTTAACATCTTTTTAAACAAATCCATAGGATAACATGTTGGACTTTATTAAAATATCTCTTATTTAAAATTCAATGAAATATAATTATAACTCAGATGCGGTTTAGTAATGCAAGTTTAAAGTATTTAATACTAAAGATAAACGTATTCAGTCCTCTAAAAACTGATTGCAATCAAAATTATATAAAGTTTCTCGCTTAAAAACTTACTGGGAATAAGAACTGAAACCTGTTTAAAAAATTGCAAAGTCCACAAAGAAATTTTTTTAACCCTTTGTTCAACAACACTTTAAAACGGAATTCTGTTGCCATGGGAGAGACTACATGCAACCTGTGAGGGTAGATTAAGTGTGGTCAGCCAATCAGAGTCAGGCTATTATCACTACTCTTTCCCTCAAAGAAAGATTGTTATATTACCCAGTCTTTTAGAATCGTCATACTCACATCGACCCATATGGTCTAAATTACGTAACAACCTTGTACTTATATAGAAAATATTTTGCATTACTCTTAAATTTTCTGTACGAATTGAGAGGTTTCAGTGTAAAGTCAGAAAGTCTTCACATGTTTCCTAGAGCTTTCATTACAGAGATTAGCAGAATTGTGTCGCCCATCTATTTTTCTGAATAATACGGTACTTTCCATGCCAAGAAAATACATTTGCAAGATTAAGATATACTTATAAAACATATTTTGCGTCCATAATCCATTTTCTGGGGAAGCAGAAGCTATGATTAAAAAAATGCAGTACTTCATTTTGTTACTGCAGTGGCACTAGTTGCTAGATTTCCTAGGAAATCAATGAAATGCAGCACACATCTCAGAGACCAATTCACTGAAGGCCCTCTATTCTATGGTATTAACATTCACAAACAAACAAAGCCTGAATAGGTAGTAATCGATGTGAATCAAACAAATATGAACTTATCCATTTTTCATTCCTGCGTCAAAATCACTAAAACTGACCTTTCTTCCATTCTTCATTGGAGTACGAGTTCCGATAGGGAGTTCATAAATCTTCATTTAACGACAACGTAATGTTTGGGAGCGTAAGAGTTTGGGAGCATCAAGTTTAATTAGAAGGCGAGAATGCCGTGTGATGAATTTTCGCGAGAACGTAGCTTTCAATCTTCGTGGATTACTGTCAAAAGTTGCTGGATGATTAAAGGCGAAATGCTTTCGAAAGAATTTGCATCCACAAATGCAGGAAGAATTTTTGTAGAGGGAAATATCGTTTCCCTGTTATTCATCAGTGAGGCTAAATAAAATTGAATGGCATTTATCGCTTCCTATTCATAATGCAGCCCTGAAGATTTGCAGGGTATAAGGGTGCAGGACCCGTAAAATTTGGAAAAAAAAAACATGAATCAAAGGATTGAAATCTGCAACCGCATATTTTTTATTGATTTAAAATTACAATTTACAATAGAGGCCAACAAAGCTCATACTAGCAGACTGAAAGAATGACAACGGAGTACATTCACAGCATGTCTTGCAATATATTTTTTGTATTTAGGTAGCAGTAAAATTTTGAATGTTGATAAAACATGGTAATATACATTATAGTACTGTAGCCAAAAAAAAAAAAAATAAAAAATACTATTTAATTATTGGTAGTAAGCTTCCGAATAGTGAAATCCGCGGAAATCAAAGCTCGACTATGAAGTTTAAAGGATCATTCAAATTGTTGACAGCCTTCTCATCTATTTCTCATTTCCTGTACCATAATGTATAGCCGCAGGGATAATACTTGTCATTTTCCTTCAGAATACACATGTATTTAGTTTTTACGCTAACAATTTAATCGCTTAATTCTGTACAGGAACTATTGTTGCTCAATCTCAGCTCCAGAGAAAATTCAGGATAAATGTTTCGAGATATATTTCAGCAGATTTGACGTTGTCATGGAAACTGGATCTAAACAGGCTGGCGTGACATTGAGAGACATATCAACATGATTTAACTCTAAATCTGACCAATGAATGGTACATCCGTAGCTCCAGATTTCCACCGTATGACTTGGCAAAGTTGGAGTGTAGGTGTAAGATATACGCAGAAAACCCTAAGCTAGTGAAATTCTTGAGCCCTGATCGAACGTGGAATAGCTAATCATAAAAAAATATCACTTTCACGGATAAAGTCATCAGAATAATGATGAGATTAGACAATAATCTGTAACGAGTATGTTCAATATTCGTTATAGAAAACAACTATGAAAGTCATTAAAATAATAGATTGCGTAGTACGTGGGCTTTATCTTGTTGTAGAAAAAGTTATTAAAGTTTTTTATGTTGACTGTAAGGTAACTTTTCTTGCAAGAATTAAATATGCTTAAATCAAGTCATATTATTTTATATGTATTAAAAGCGGGCTTGTGGCGGCCCTGTGGTACAGCGCGCGCTAGTTTTCGATGCTGAGGGTGCTCGGATCGAATACCTGTGTTGCGCCACGAAAATGCCTCTGTTTGTGTTGTCCCTTCACAGGGGATAATGCTGTCCGCCTATATGGTTCCCCCATAATAAAATGGACAGTAAACTGCGGCCTAGTATAGGCGAATGTTTGACAAGTGCCGTCGCATAGGTATATGTATATATATATATATATATATATATATATATATATATATATATATACCAGCTGAAAACCCGCGCTTCGCTACGGAGTACATTCAAATTAAATACAACGGTCAATGTATGCAATTAATGCCAAAATAAGAAGTATATATATTTATAATAAATGCGACGATCAATGTATACAATTGATGTAAAAAATATATATATATATATATATATATATATTTATAAAAAAATCGCAAGGGATATTTATCTTTTTAGGATAATATCCAATCGTCTGCTGCATTAGAAAGAAAAAGAATATTTTTTTGTCTATTTAGTTGTTATCCACGTGACGATAAATTTATTTAAAGTACCAGAAAAAGAAATCACGTGATCAGCATTTAATAAATTAAATTCTAAAAATTAATCTTTAAAAATTCACCAAAAATCAGAAAATTGAGGTAAAGGTTCGAAAAAGATTTCATTTTAAAGGAATTTTTATGACCATTCTTGTGATATAAATTTTATAACCCTCAAATTATTATTTTAAATTCAAACTTTAAATAAAGTTACAAAAACAGCTTAAAACTTTAATTTTAAAAAATCTAAGCAGAATTTTTCAAAAATCTCTCTTAGTGCACCCCTACACTATAAGAAGAATCGCCTTGCAAAATTTCAGCACTTTAGGTCCAGCGGTTTGGTCTGTGCGTTGTATGTCAGTGAGTCAGTTACGGAACTGTTTTATATATATACTAGCTGAAAACCCGCGCTTCGCTACGGAGTACATTGAAATTAAATACAACGGTCAATGTATGCAATTAATTCCAAAAAAAATAAATATATATATTTATAATAAATACGACGATCAATGTATACAATTGATGTAAAAAAACATATTTATAAAAAAATCGTAAGGGATATTTTTATGGGCAAAATAAAGTCCAATCGTCTGCCGCATTAGCAAGAAAAAAATATTTTTTTTGTCTATTTTTTTTTGCACGGGACGATAAATTTATTTAAAGTACCAGAAAAAGAAATCTCGTGATCAGCATTTAATAAATTAAATTCTAAAAATTAATCTTTAAAAATTCACCAAAAATCAGGAAATGGAGGTAAAAATTCGAAAAAAATTTCATTTTGAAGGAATTTTTATGATCTTTCTCGTGATATAAATTTTATAACCCTCAATGTATTATTTTAAATGCAAACGTAAAAAAAGTTTAAAAAACAGCTTAAAAATTTAATTTAAAAAAATCTAAGAAGAATTTTTGAAAAATCTTTCTTAGTGCACCCCTACACTATTAGAAGAATCGCCGTGCAAAATTTCAGCCCTTTAGGTCCAGCGGTTTGGTCTGTGCGTTGTATGTCAGTCAGTCAGTGAATGAATGAATGAATGAGTCAGTTACGGAACTGTTTTATATATATAGACTAGCTGAAAACCCGCGCTTCGCTACGGAGTACATTCAAATTAAATACAACGGTCAATGTATGCAATTAATGCCAAAATATATATATATATATATATATATATATATTTATAAAATATATATATAGATTAAAAGCAGAGAAAAGGTATTCTCTGTGTGTGTGGAGCAACCTGTCAAAAATTCACAAGGATTAGTGAGATTTGCAGTAAAAAAAAAAAATTATTCTTTAAGTGAATGAAAAAGTTTGATATTAAAGACATAAATTCCGTTTCTAGATTCAAAACTATAATTATTTTGTAATATTATATTTTTGAACATAAGTACTAGGGCGTTAACATTTTGAAAGAGTTTTTTTTATGACAATCAATGGGTCATTTAAACTTTCTTTTATATAATAGCCTTCCATTAATATACGCCTAGCTGTTCCTTTTCCTGCCTTTCTATCTCAGACACTAATGATTGCAGCTAGAACTGTTCTCAGTTTACACGAGTCCGCTTAACTGAGAGTAATTTTTTCAAACTATCTTGTTATTCTATCGGATTATCTTGTTATTCCATTGGATTGAAGTAATTACTTCAATAAGACAAATTATTTTTGAGAAATTTTGAAGAAATTTCTTTTAATGTATAAGGATCTGGGGTAGATGCTTGCTGAGCTTGTCCAGTACTCTAAGAGAGTTTTATTTCCGTTTGTCTTTCTGAGAAATGTTTCGAAATTTAATAGAAAGTATTTCATGGAAAATAATTGTACAAAATAATAAAAATAAATTTCGAAATAAATTTTAGGTTTAAATTTGTCATGGAAGCATTTATTTTTTTTTTACGAAATCTTTTCTAGTGATGAAATAAAATATTAAATCTGTTTTAAAGCGATGCTCGTCAGCTAATAAATCTTAATTTTTTTACTTTTAATTAGAGACGCGAGGTTGAAGGGGGAAGGCATTTTTCTCTGATGTGGTACGGTTGCCGAAAAATATAACTTAGTAATTGCCACCAATAAGTCCGATCACTCACATCAGTATTCTTTAATCTATATATATAAAACAGTTCCGTAACTGACTCATTCAGTCATTCACTGACTGACTGACATACAACGCACAGACCAAACCGCTGGACCTAGAGGGCTGAAATTTTGCATGGCGATTCTTCTAATAGTGCAGGGGTGCACTAAGAAAGATTTTTGAAAAATTCTTCTTAGATGTTTTTAAATTAAATTTTTAAGCTGTTTTTTAAACATTTTTTACGTTTGCATTTAAAATAATACATTGAGGGTTATAAAATGTATATCACGAGAAAGATCATAAAAATTCCTTCAAAATGAAATCTTTTTCGAACCTTTACCTGGATTTTCTGATTTTTGGTGAATTTTTAAAGATTAATTTTTAGAATTTAATTTATTAAATGTTGATCACGTGATTTCTTTTTCTGGTACTTTAAATAAATTTATCGTCACGTGCATTCCAACTAAATAGACAAAAATGATATTCTTTTTCTTTCTAATGCAGCAGACGATTGGATATTATCCCAAAAAAATAAATATCCCTTACGATTTTTTTATAAATATATATATATTTTACATCAATTGTATACATTGATCGTCGCATTTATTATAAATACATATATATATATATATATTGGCATTAATTGCATACATTGACCGTTGCATTTCATTTGAATGTACTCCGTAGCGAAGCGCGGGTTTTCAGCTAGTTGGGTATAAATTTGTTTCTTTCATTGTCATCAATTCCCGCTGGGAGTTATTTGCATAATTAGGACATTTTAAAATCCTTATTGATTTAGCTTATTATTTCAAATTTTTTTGCCTTCATAAGGATGGATAAAGTTTTCGAGTTACCTGAAGTTTCGACATCTCATTAGTGCCAAATTTGTGAAGCTGATCATTCAAGAAATTACCGTTTTATAAAGCATATCAGGCTAATTTTTAACAAAAACATATATTTTCATGAATTATTTAGTACAGTTTATATATTTTCTTAATAATTTCTTAGATTTGAGAGGAGGAAAGAAAAACATTAATTTCTAGAGGTGTCAACTGAGCTCAAGTACAGTCGATTCCCGTTATAACGAACTTCGAGGGACCAAAAGTTTTGTTCGCTTTATCCGGTGGTTCGCTATATCCGAACCGTTAAGAAAAATGCTAGAGTTCACAAAATGCATAAGTAATTAGTTGCAATGTGTATTCAATAATGATGTATTAAAAAATGATAAAATCTATTGAAAATGATCATTAATGAATTAAATCGACTAAAATCGATTACATTAAACTGACACAATACTAATTATTAAATTTCGTACAGCAGGAAAACGGCGGGACCAAAATTTTCGTTCGTTATATACCGGGTTTGCTATAACAGAGTTCGACTGTACATTTCTTTAACGAAAAAATAGCATATAATATTCATTACCATCTGTTCTGTTAAAAACATTGATAAGGCTCATGAAATGTCTAGATGTTCAGGTTTATTTGGAAGTATAAATGTATGACTCTGCATTCTAAAATTATGCTACAACTCCATTATCAGTGGAGTCAGGTGAACATAACAAGTGCTTATGTTATCGGCCTGCAAACATTAATTTGGAACTCTCACAGTTCGCTTAAACGCCTTTTACTACTCCAGCTGCTGACGGGTACTGAAACATGATTTAGCTCCTCTCACGCTAATCCCATGCGTTCTAAAATTACGTGAGATGATGTCCTATAACGAAGAAAGCTGAAAAACCGGAATTATAGTTCGTCACAGATTGTTAAATTTAAAAGTAGCTCCCGAAACATGCTGCAGTTATGCGCTTCCTCATGTTTCAAATGCTACTTTTAAAATATATTGATGGATCCGAACAAGAGAAGCGTTGCTTACTCTGCTCATGATGAAGAAAGCTGAATTTCGTTTTGTAATTAGAGCTCAGCTCCATTTGCAGTTATTTATAGTGAATTTCTTAAGCCTGCTTTTTCCTTGAAAAGCATTGTCGTTTATTGATTTAAGACTGTTAACCTGACTTACTTAGTTTTATCTTGTGCATTAATCAATACACAGTTTTATCTTGTGCTGTAATTTGGGTCTTTACAGATGGCAATATACGTTTTTAAAGGGGGGTTTCCAGCGCAAGTAAAAAAAAAGGACAGTTTACTATATTGTTCTCATAATTTAGTCAAATACACATCGCAAACAATCTGAGGTCTACATGTAAACAAGGAAATTGAAAATTTTGTCATTGATGACTGACATCATGTTTTTAGAAGGTTGCTTTTTTGCTTCGTTATTTTTCTAATAAATTCGTAATTTTCGATTATCATAATACATTCTTTAATCTCTGAAAGAATGTCATACACAATAGCAAAAAGTTAAAACATGATAAACTTTTGATAGCCCTGAATATTTTAAATTTGTCGTAAAAAGCAGATCAATAAAAAATCGATATACACAGACTTTCCGTCTAATCCTTGAAAAATATATAACAAGTGTGACATTAAATCTTTGTACTTCCTACTCAAAATGGTGGTCATAAAGTCTCAATAATATTAAAGAAGTAATTACATTATAAATACGAGAGAAAAGTGAATTCCCCGAAGCTACTTAAAATTCTAAGTAGAAAATTAGAAGCGGAAAAAACTACGAAAAATTTTTATAAACTTTTCTTTGAATGCGTTATTGGTATTGCATTGCATTCATTGATCGGTGGACGCAATTTAGGAACGCGTTTTCGATTAAATTCTCTCTAAATTTGTTGACATATATTTGCTTTCATAATTCCTTTCCCAAATAGAATCTGTTCTATCGCTAAAACTTATGAGATACTGTAAGGAAAAATTATTCAACTTCTCCTGTTTAAGAAATCGATATTTCTTTATTTTTCGTTAGGCTCTCTGGGAAGCTGTTTGGTATAAACAAAGTTGCTAAGCTGCTGAAGAAGTAAATTATTAGGATGATGGCATAAAGTATGTAAAACTCCGTTGGCGTATGGCGATATCATTGATATTTAAGAAATATGTATACACCTAATATGTCAATTACTTTTATTAAATCTTTATTTTTTATCTGTTTTGAAATAATCAATTTATAATGTGATCTAGTACTCGGCAGTGATGAGGATAAAAACTGAGGCAGTTTGGCATAAAAAATTGTAAGCAATTATAAATTGAATTGAAATCTAATAATTTTTGTGCTTCCTAAATTCATCAAATTTAAAATTATCATCACGTATGTACACTCTTAGTCTAACTATACCAAAATTGCTAAAAGATATATACATTAACATTATCTTCGATTTCAGTTTAGGGGCCTTTCAAGCATTTGGTAGGCACATTTTTATTCATTTTGGACCCCTTTTCTCCCTTTGTAAGCAAAAATAAGCAAATGTCCGATAAACCTCCATTTTTTTTTAATTATTTTTTTTTGCTTGCGTAAGATTTGGCCAAACAATTTTTTTTTTCAATCATTAAATTTATTGTAAATATCTAAGTAAAAGTGTATAAATAATAAATCATTGACAGTAACCATATTGAACAATAAATGAAAACAGTCATAATTATATCACAGTTGTAAAGGCTTTATTGATTCTTGGAATGTAAATAATATAATACAAAAGTAAGTAAACATTTAAGTCCAAGATGCACTACTGAGGAAGAATCTGTCATTACTTTTAATCTGTCGACCAAGTCCCTCTAACCCATGCTTCAAAATCATCAGTTATTACATTTTTACTGGGTTGCCTTGAAGTGTGACTGGCTACTCTCACGGCATCTAACTTTTCATCAAGCCACTCTATATCTTCATCTCCACTCCGAACTTGAAGAATACACATAAGCTTAAACAGGAAATCCAACGTAAATAAAGCACAAATAGCAGTAAGATGCAGTTATTTTGCATACTGCCGTTTCGAAGCTACAAAGGAGCTTCTAAACGTTAGCTTCAAAACGCCCGTATGCAAAATAATTGCATCTTACTGCCATTTGTTCTTTATTTACTCTGGATTTCCTGTTTATTCCTCGAGCACAAAGGTTTTATCTTTTCTTTTCAACACATAAGCTTATTGGCAAGTCATGTAGCTATAAGAACTGGACGTACTAGTGATTCTTTCTTGAAACTTTCAAAAAATATCTGGTATAATTTTGATCTGTCAATGTTAGACGACATTTTCTGCTATACAATACGTAACCTAAAGCAAAAACCTCTAAAACAAGAAACGGCTCTATTGAAGGATGCGGGCTCTTATGATCACTGCAAACAGAACAACTAATTTGCTGTTCTGGATGGTAAGGGAGTAAGTGATTATCTCACTGATTTAAGGAAGAATTGAATTATCTCACTGATTTAAGGAAGTCTCAATTCTTTAATATATTTATGTTGCTGTTGTTTTTACCCCTTGTCTGGAAATATATTCCAGACCATGTCCATATAGGCTTCCGGGATGATGGGTGCAGTTCAGGTTTATAATGGCACCACAAGGGTCCGACTTAGCCAGGTACTATACATGAAAAAATGGTCTCGATACATGAAAAAATGGACTTATACCACTTTCAAAAATAACAGCTCATATGTTAAAGCCATTTCAGTTTAGACATATTTTTAATTTTTCAGATCAAATAGGTTCAACTGGCAAGGTCGGCCCTGCCCTTTAAAGTATGCTACCCTAATGACCTCTTCTAATGAAAATTCACAATTCACTTTACCAGCACTATAAAATTTTCCAATTTTCCGCAATTTGAATAAGGAAAATTTTCTTCAAACTTTAATTTCCCCCTCTTTGAAATATTTTCTCGTAACTTGGTTTTTGTTAGCCATATTTTTGCCAGTTTAAAAGTTACTAAAAACGGGAAAGATGTTTTGCTTGGTTCCAAATTTATACCTTGGAAAATAGACTTCAGAAATCAGCATTTAAACATTTCAGATTATACAGAACATCACGGCAGCTAATATTTCAAAAGGTATAATAGTTCCAATAGGTAATATAGTGTTTAAAATTTCCTTTCAATTGTAACTGCAGATGTGTATTTCTCCCCATCTGTTTCTTGTAAACACTGCCTTTTCTTAGACTAAACCATTGCCAATCGGCAGAAAAACACCTGTTCGACTCTTCCTTGGGACAAATGCCAATATTTGGCGAAAAGTGGGGGATGTTTGGTTGACAATCTCTTCCTCTCTCGTTGACCTTCGCCTTAACGTCCCACCCCTCAACAAAAAAGAACTCTCCCCGAGTGACCAGTTTCTCGGGGATCTTCTCTTCAGAGGTAACCAGTACCACCTCAATTTTGACCGAGCAGCCCCCAGGGGTGACATCTGGGGGGATTGTACCTTCCCCACCCACTGACCTCAAAGGGCTTTCCGGTCTATGGATTTAACATGCCCTTATCCGGCCTAGAAGCGGTAATCTAATTCCTCCCAAAGTTATATCAATTGTCCATGCAAAAAAAAAGAAAAAAAAGGAATTCGCGCTATTAATATGTTGCGCAAAAGTTTTGTAATGTTTAGTCCTATTTTGCCCTTCAGCTGGACAGAACAACTGACCCACTACTTTTTTGATTTTATCGTTATTATACGTTATACCCCTGCCTGAGACTAGGGAGTCTATAGCACCATGTTCTCTTTCATGGAAACAACCATCTTATCCTTATCTGTCACTACTATGACAGTTTATTCCATATCGCTTTGCATTTTGTATGTGGACATGAAAACATTTACCATTAGTTAATCACACTTGAAACCTTCTTCTCTTAGTCGGATAGTCTCCTTCTCCTATTTATCCCTGAATAAGAATACCTGCATAAAACGAAATTGTGTATAACCTTGTAAAGGATTTAACTTCAGAATAAAGTAACACCTCCTTATCTCATTCTAAAGTCATAAAAAGGAAACAACTTTTACGTTGCAAAAGACAATAAAATAGGTGATTACAATGAAGCTGTATTAAACGGATCCCGCGACACTGTTTATTGTTCTACTCAAAGTTTCGATTATTACGGAACAAGGTACGTAAAGTGTTTATTAACTTTTCGCTGAATACGTTATTGCTTTTGCATTGACTGATCGATAAAACTATTTAAGCTTGAATGTTTTATTAATGTTTCAATTAGTTAGTTCACTAAGCGGCAAAATTTGGCTAAGCGATCAATATACTCTTAAAATTAATTTTTCTTCTAAAAGAATTACATGAAATCTGATAACTGATATTTAGTAAAACAAACGATGTTTCATTAAGGCATTTTTTATTAATTTATTTGCCTATTACAAATAAGGTTAATTTTCTCATTCAAATACATAAAATGTTACACTCATTCATGAAACACAGTATACAGAACGTAAACTACTTGCGACTTTATTTTCAGTCATTTGCGGACAAAATAAAATTAAGATCTGATCATATGCAAAGTAAATAACACCATTTTGCTGACAAGCTTCTCAATGAGGGAAATAAAATCCCTTACAAAAAATTAATAGAATATGACGTACGCAAAATGAAATCTAATATCCTCATCGTTTAAAACCAAAACGCTGTTTTTGTGTAATCAGACAGCAACAAAGGCAAGTTGATGGAATCTCTAGATTTTCTGTATCTGTAAATTGAAGTATGTCATATAAGGAATAGCTTTTAAATCTTATGAAGTATGGTTTACGTGTTGATTTTGGAAGACCAAGAGTTCTGAATAAACTCTCAAATTGTCGAATAATCAGAACTGATTCACACCTTGGAAAAAAAGTTTCAGGTAGTTTCTTCTAACGAAATTACCGCGGGTTATTAACGTAGGATTACTTATCGCTGCTTACCTCTTTTGTATGTATATACGTATGTATGTCTTATGTATATATGTATCTATATATGTACTATGTATATACCGGGTGGTCATAAAGAAACTTTGCTGATATATGGACCTTTAGCGGCCGTTCCATTCAACCTATCGAGATGAGATTTCAGATACAGTTATTCAAAGGTATGAGCTCGGGATTCTGTAAACGGCAACACAGTGAAGCTCAAGGTTACGGTTATAGGTATAGAAACTCGAAATTTTCAAATGGAAACGCCCATTTTTTCCCATCGCAAAATGCCCAGCGCATGCGAAAACCCTAAAAAGCGTTGGAACGGTACGCGTATCACAAAAAACGGACGCGTTATGCATGCACAAAAAACAGCTCTGCGAACGGCCAACAAAGACACGATCGGGTGCGCACGGAGGAAATTTGCATATGACAGAGGTTAGAAACCAATCACAGAACGCCGTTCGCCAGTTATTCAGCGTAGAAAACCGATAAAACGCTCTCTGATCGTGTTTTTGTTAGCCATTCGCAGAGCTTTTATTTGTGCGTGAATAACGCATCCGTTTTTTGTGATACACGTACCGTTTCAACGCTTTATAGGGTTTTCGTATGCGCTGAGCATTTTGCGACGGAAAAAGTGGGCGTTGCCATTTGAAAATTTCGAGTTTCTATACCTATAACCGTAACCGTGAGCGTCACTGTGTTGCCGTTCTCAGAATCCCGAGCTCATACATCTGAATAACTATATCTGAAATCTCAAATCAATAGGTTTAACGGAACGGCCGCTAGAGGTCCATATATCGTTTTTGTAAGCCGTTCGCAGAGCCATTTTTTGTGCGCGCATAACGCGTCCGTTTTTTGTGATACACGTACCGTTCCAACGCTCTTTAGGGTTTTCGCATGCGTTGAGCATTTTGCGACGGGAAAAAATGGGTGTTGCTATTTGAAAATTTCGAGTGTCTGTACCTATCGTAACCATGAGCGCCCCTGTGTTGCCGTTAACAGAATCCCGACCTCATACCTCTGAATAACTATCTGACATCTCACCTCGATCGGTTGAACGGAACAGCTGCTAGAGGTCCATATATCTGCAAAGTTTCTTTATGACCACCCGGTATATATATGTGTGTGTGTGTGTGTGTGTGCGTGCGTACAAGGTACGGCCATTAATTTCCAGGACTAATCTAATAATAATAACACCAGAAAATATGACATGAAATACATACCCATTTTATATGTTTCGAAGTAACTCCCACATGCCGTAATGCAATTCGGAATGCTCTTTAACGTGGGACACCGTTTTCCTGATTGCTTCGACATCCTCAAATATCGTTCCCTTCAACAAATCTTTCAGTTTTGGAAACTAGAAAAAATATGTCGGTTCTAAATTCGGAGAGGTTACTGCATCTCCACGACCTCATGCTGGGCTAACTTGCTGAAGGGAATAATATGTCGAAGCCATAAAGAAAACGGTGATGTCCACATTAAAGAGCATTCCGAAAGAGGACGTTAAAAGTTGTTTCCGAAACTTGTACAGCCGAGCACAGAAGTGCATTACGGCGGGTGGGAGCTACTTCGGAACATATTAAATAGGTATGTATTTCATGTTATATTTTCTGGGGTTATTAGATCAGTCCTGGAAATTAATGGCCGCACTTTGTATGTATATCAAAATGGTGAAGCATTTTGGTACTTTTCTGTTTAACTGTTTACTGCTTGCCCAAGCAATACAGGCTAGGTTTGGCACGCTGCCAAAATTATAACTCGCGACGATGGACGGTTTTAGCGTCTGAAATTTTGCTTTCCGGCGGACCGTTATGTTAAAAGGTAGGTCAAATCCTACGTTAAAAGGTAGATTCATGAATCAGATAATATATATATATATATATATGTGTCAGAATTTAAATGGGGAAAGAATGATTACCCAAAATTTAAAGGGGGCTTAGTAATTAATTTATTGTCGTGGCGTAATTCGCCACTATTATCATATCTTATTTCAAAATGCATCGAGAGAAATCGGGGAAATTCCCTTTGGATTGATTGACATCCGTGGTCACGCCCATGGTTCATCTCCGGTGCATGCGTCACAGAGCTCTTGTGGGTATGCGCGATGACTTTAGATGGCAAAAAACAATAGCGTGTCATATATATATATATATATTATAGTTTCTATTACTATAGTTTGGAGCGCTACGGTCATTTTTTTTTTGCTAGACAAAGGCTATTTAGACCGGGACCTACAGCTTAAAGACGATCCCGAACGGCTACAAACACCCATGCCAAGATTGGGACTCGAACACACAGACTTTGGTAGCGAATGCAGTGCCCTAATCATTCGTCCATCGTCCGGCCGAAAAGAAGTAGAAGGGTTGTTTTAAAATGCATAAGACTGTCCTAAAAGTACGTCCAGTCTTAGGACTCTGAAGTGAGTTTTGAAATTGCAAACATATTGTACGAAAAAAAAAATTATTCAGGTAGTCTCTTCTAACGAAACTACCGCGGGTATTTAACGTAGGATTACTTATCATTGCTTACCTTTTTTTTTTTTTTTTTTTTTTTTTTTTAAACGCATTTTGGTACTTTTTTGTTTAACAGTTTACTGCTACTGGGTTTGGCTCGCTGCCAAAATTATATCTCGCGACGTCGGACAGTTTTTTTTTCTCTCCGCGGGGTGTTATTAAGGAACGTAATCCTTCGTTAAAAGAAAATCTGTGCAGAATTAAACGCTCCAGGCTTGCAATTTCCGAAAAGTTCAGGTTGCCAAAACGTTCATATCATAGATCAACGAATGGAAAAATCAAAGTCTTTGGATAGAAAAAAATAACCTCGTAGTTAAGTTACGAATAGATTTCTGTATACTCGTGTGCGCGCGGTATTTTGAAATCAGAGCAAATTACCCCTAGAAGGCGACAAATTAGGGGATCACAGGTTGTCTGAGGAACAATAAGATACAGCAAGAAATGTGACTTAACATTTTAAAAGATATTTTTAATACTAAAACCTTTCAGAATTAAAAAGAAAAAAAAAATGATGTTATTAAAAGTACGAACTTTTTATAACAATTCTGTATTGAAAGATTTCATTGACTGTCGTCTAATCTGAGGTCTAATTGATTTTAAAGACATCGGAGTTGCTGTAATTCCAAACATCGTTGCAAAGCTTCCACCAATTAAAGTTTTACGAAATAATTTTTAAAAGAAAAAGGAAAAATAGGATGCGTATATGATCTTTTTCCACATGATCAGAGAGTAATGATGCCCTAAAGTTTAATTAAAACCACTAAATTTAGGGCTCCTAGACGTCCTAATTAATCTTATTTTATTAATTTCTTTCTCTGAGTCACTGATATTGTCTCTCAATTATAAAGTTTAAAGGAGAAATCAAGCGAAATAACTTAAATAGCATGACATTCTCTGTTTGATTAAGGACTTAATAATTCACCTGTATTTTACTAAATTCAGGATTATTTAACTATTAATAAATGTCCTTATCTTCATTTCTCAGTGTGTGTTATAGAGAATATCTCAAATTTTTATTTTATCTCTCAGATGCGTGGGTTTTGAGTCACCTAGTCTTGATGTTTACAAATTAGTCAAAAAGGAGGTCAATGAAAGCTCAGAATGAAAGTCAATGAAAGCAACTTAAAGCATTTGGTTCTGAAAATAATCAGAACTATTTTTAACACTTGTTAAAAATGTAAAATACCCAATCTGAATGAGGCAGTTATCTCTTTCTTTTAATGTTTATAAATATGTTTTTGTGTATATTCTCTATTATAAGATCTGGCTGACTTTTGTTTTTCACATCTGAGGGTGCCAAGTTCATTATTTCTAAATTTAACTTTTAGTGTCAAGCCAACTGTTCTTTGATATACATATATATTCTTATTCTTTTTTGTTTAACCTTGTATTTAAACATCTCAAATGTTTGGTCGTGCCCAATTCATTCAAAAAATTCAAAAAGTTAAAAATAAAATTATTATATTTCTTAAACCAGGTCTTTATGGACAATAACCAATCCATAACATTTATGTAGGTAATATCAAACTTTGCTGTTTTTCTAATGTCACCAGACAAATGAAAATATATATGTTTACAAGGAGGTCATGAGCACGTAGTGAAATGATTAAATTGCGATTACGTTAACTTGTCATATATTTTGTATTTCAACTTAGATATGTAACTTCGTCACAACTAATCATATATTGTCTCGGCTGCTCAAAGAAGAAAGACAACAGAATTAAATTCAAAGAGAAATTCCGAGCTATTCCGACTAAAAGGAATGGAAAAAAAGAAGGAAATCAATTCATTTTGAAGTAACTGAATTGTTTGCATGTCAACTTGAGAAATTTTCATTGTCTTTTAACTCAATTGGATGACTTCGTTTGAAACTCAATCATGCGTTGCTTTGATTTCGAAAGGAAGAAAAGCGATGATGGGCTCTTCAAAATAAAATTTAGAGCTACACATGCCAAAATAATGTGCTTCCAGATTACAAAGCAATTGTCGATAAATACATGAAAATGGAATGGAATATATAAGAGAAAATTACTGCAGGTGTACGAAATGGAATATTGATTTTTGTAGTCATTTTTATCTAGGAATCAAAATACATTTAAAAGGAATTGTGATCTAAAAAAGGGGACAAATTATTAAACTTGAATAGCTATGTTAATTACTTTTTCGAACACATATCCATGTTAAAAGAGACATGTTATCAAGACGTGTTTGAGTCATGATATTTCAATAAAATGACTACATAAAAAAGGATGGCTACCAGTATTTTTAAATCAACAGGAAAAGATGCCTACTTCAGAATAGGGTGTATCCTAAAAATACCATATAATGTAGTATGACTAATTGCTTTATACAAGATAAAACATATAAATATGAGATAAATAAATGTATCTCAATCCAGATGTCAGGTGTCCAATTTGTAATTGACTCAAGATAGATAATGTAAGGAGATGGATGGATCATGAATATTTGTTTCTATTTGCCTTAGGGGCATTGACGCATGTAAGCTAAGCTGTCATTAATTTCTGTTTACCTCGCTCATTTATTCATGTGCTCAGAAGGATGTTTCCTTTGACATGTAAAAATTTAGATTAGAGATAGTTTTCAAGGTTTTATGTTTCAGCAGTTACCGTCACACCTGAAAAACAAGAATTTTAGATTAATTTCGGGGAAATTAAATTTTGTGACGTACCTATGCTAAGATATATATATATATATATATATATATATATATATATATATATATACGGCACTGGCTAAATTATCAGACATTTGCTTTTGCGCCAGTAGATGACGTTGTATGTTAAGAAATAAAGCTGCTATCGTTGGAAAATGTTAGTGTGATGCTTGAACGTGTTTAAGCAAGGTGTCGTGACATGGATTCGTCTAAACAGACCCAGTGAGCGGTTATTCAAGTTTTGATGGCAGTAAGGGTTAATGGAGCCGAAATTTATCGTCGTATGAAGGATGTGTATGGGCATAAGTATCTGTCACAGTGTACATTGTTCAGATGGTTAAGTGAATTTTGAAAGGATCATGTGGCCACAGGACATGCCGAGACCTACTGAAGCACACTTGACCATCCCCATGGGATCGATTGCTGCATGGGCAAGATTTGCTGGCGTACTTACGCTGGGAGGTCCTCAACCATCCCTTCTGTAGTTCTGACCTCTCGCCCTGCGACTACCACATCATCAGCCCACTGAAAAGGCTCCCAAGGGCCGTTGGTTTGCTAACGATGATGAGGTCCAGGACGCCATTCAAGACCAGTTTTGTAGACGACCACGGATAGTCTTCGCTCGGGGTATCCAAAATTTAGTGCAGCGCTGGGACACTTCTTGAACTGACAAGGCGATTATTTGTAGTGGGATATGTAGCTCATGACTATTACTCATATATGACTATTACTTCCTCTGTATGTATATATATATATATATATATATATATATATATATATATTGCAACATGCATTCATATACATATGTTTATACACACATAATGTTTCAAGAAGCTCTCTTTTCCAGCAATCTGAGAAAGCACTCTATTTAGATAGTTCAGCAGTTTCTTATCGCGTTCCTTTCTTGGTATGTAAGGAAGGTAAAGCAGATTTTCTTGCTCTTCCGCTGTTATCACCACCTCTAAAATCTTTTATTTTTTAGCTCTATAGTTGTCGTAAGTTTTTCCAGTAATCTCTATATTCTTTTGTTGGCAATTATCTGTTTTCGTATCAAATAGATTAATCTTTCTGAGTTCTATGTAGTATACTTAGACATCACACCTGGACACATCCACCAACCTGGGTCAATGCTCTGGGATGTCAAATGTATACACTGAAACTTCTCTAGCTGGCCACCCTTCTAAACCACCATATTTTGTCAGAATCGATTAAAGACTCCATGCAGCCAATGTTATGGAAGAAACCCCTTTTCCCCGGCCACCCCACAAAATGGCCGCTTTTGTTCGGAACAACTACTGGCCGCCATAGAGAAGTTTCATTATATATATATATATATATATATATATATATATATATATATATATATATATATATATATAAGAGCCAATTACAACACTGCAGCATCTGCATATCATGCGCTCAAACGACTGGTCTGGGATGCATTCATTGTCAATTTTACCACGTGAAAGAAAGAAGGTTTTATACCTAAATATAATGAGAGCACTTTTTATTTCGATATAATCCTTGAAAGGTAAAACGATCACTCATATCAAGTTCGCTGACCGAGGAATTTCATTCGCAAGGTAGAGAAGGAAAAGAGGCTGTACGTCAAAATGGTGAAAACTGATAAAAATAGTAAAACAGAAGTAGCTACTAATATGTCTACGCCATATAGTCCACGTTACCTTTGGTGCTTTACTAGGTCCTTTTTATTATGATTAAGGTCTATTTTCTTCCGTTGGCTGTTTAAATGCTGTTATCTCTTAAGTTCGAGAAACTTTTTACGATAGTTTATTAAAGGAGAAATATTTTCTATTCGAACTTCTCGACTATTTCATCATTTTTAATGTACAACAAAGTTGTGTTACAATTTAATGGGTATTGAACAGCTCGTAAATGTACAATAATGAAGTATTGTCTTTTAGGGTGGAGTTTTTTTTTTTCAGAAAACTTTTACGAGATACTAAAGATATTCAATTTTTATTATATAGTTGAGCCTTCTACAGATTAGTTTATCTGGATTTTACCAAAGCAAAATGCCAATAATTTTCCTTCCCATTTTACAATATATTGGAAATTTGAGAGCCGTCAATAAAGTTCCAAAAATAGTTCCAGACGGGAAATTGATTTCGCGAAGCAGTCAATAAATTTTATTTCCAGATTTCAGTACATCTATCTAAAAATTATAATTTTTTATTATGTTTTTTGAACATTAAAATATTCAAATCGTAATACGTTTAAAATAAGTGGTGAGGATAATGTTCAAGAATGTTATTTTCTCAAAATCTATTTTGCTTTGAACTTCTTGAGATCTATTTTATTTATTCATGTCGTAAATGTTGAGCTGCAGTAAAGAATTGTTTGACTTTTAGGTCGTGACACATCTATAAAACCTAATATTTGTTTTAGCAAAAATTCATTTTTAAATTCCACACCTTATATAATTCTTACTCAGTCATTTATAGTGAAAATATTTTCTTTTAAGAAAAAGTATGTATCATAGAATCTTAGACCATTTTTAAGGTTTCGAAGAAGTCTAAGTAACTAATATAATAACTATACATTTAATAAAAAAAATTCCTTTAAAATATACGGTTAGGATTAATTTCTGTGAATCTATTGATAGTTTGTAATATATTTTTCATAAATAAGAAAATTTATCACTTCGGAATAGATTCTTGTCCATGGAGGTATAACCACATGTTCAGTAACTAAGTGCATATCGTATTTTAAAGTCATTTTTCCTTGATTCGATTATTTTTTTTAATTTTGTTTGTTTTGCTTCTAACTTACTTGCTATTAAAACTGATCTCACTGACTCATTGACATACAACGCACAGACCAAACCGCTGGACCTAAAGGGCTGAAATTTTGCATGGCGATTCTTCTTATGGTGTAGGGGTGCACTAAGAAAGATTTTTGAAAAATTCTTCTTAGCTTTTTTTAATTAAATTTTTAAGCTGTTTTTGTAACTTTTTTTAAGTTTGCATTTAAAATAATAATTTGAGGGTTATAAAATTTATATCACGAGAAAGATCATAAAAATTCCTTTATAATGGAATCTTTTTCGAATCTTTACCTCGATTTTCTGATTTTTGGTGAATTTTTTAAGATTAATTTTTAGAATTTAGCTTATTAAATGCTGATCACGGGATTTCTTTTTCTGGTACTTTAAATAAATTTATCGTCACGTGCATAACAACTAAATAGGCAAAAAAAATTTTTTTTCTTTCTATTGCAGCAGACGATTAGATATTATCCAAAAAAATAAATATCCCTTACGATTTTTTTATGAAATATATTTTTTACATCAATTGTATACATTGATCTTCGCATTTATTATAAAAATATATATTTATTTTTTTTGGCATTAATTGCATACATTGATCGTTGTATTTAATTTGAATGTACTCCGTAGCGAAGCGCGGGTTTTCAGCTAGTAAAGATATGTAAGATGATTTTGGAGTGTACTCGTTCTTTCATAAGTTTCGAAAACACGGTTAAATCGTAGTAATTTTTTTTAAATCGCGATTTATTTAAAATATTCGATAATATAGTGCAGAGTATGCGTATGTGTGTGTTAGTAATATTATTTGATGTACAATTCAATACGTTAAGAATAAAGCAGTGTATTTACTGAAGATGAGGGACTTGATAATCTATTTTATTGTCTTTTATTATTGTTTTTTATTCTTTTGTTCACTTCGGGTGTTAAAAAGGTAGTGCAGCGACATATAAAGATTAAGTTTCTCCGATAATTACAGAGTTAAGATACTACAAACAGGTGGAGGGTAGTATAAAAATAATCTATAACGATTTTCTATGAACCTCCCAAAAATTTTATCAAAAAATCCTTTTTTAGTCCTTACTGAATAATCGAGTAAAACGGAAACTGTAAATCCCTCAAGATAAATTAATATTACTTAAGTCACACGTGAATTAACTAAAGCTGGCTGCATCAAAATTTGGAGCAACGAAGACCAGAGTTTTACGAAACCAAAAGCATCACATAAATCAACCATAAATTAACCATAACTGTGGTATCTCCATAGCACAGTATACGTATTGGCCAAAGAAATACTTTTAGTCAAATACATGCTGCTCATATATATATATACAGTCGAACGTCCATATATCGAACTTCCCTATATCGAAATTTTCTATATATCGAACTCTTAGCAAATCTCCATGTTCATTACATGGAAAAACTGTTTCTATATATCGAAAAAATCTCTATTTATCGAAATTTTTTTTCACGACATATTGGGAGATTTTATTCCACTTTAGAATAAAATCTCCCAATTTTTGGCGTTTGAAACAATACGTCGTGGACTTCAATTCGCGGAAAATGTCCCGATGAAGTTTTTAGTGAACTGAATGAATGCGAGCATTTCTTTGATGAACTTTCCGCGAAACTGGCTGTTAAGCGAGATATTCGTAGTTTTTTTTTTTTAAAGAATGTAACTGTGATCACTGTAACCACCGCCTGGATTGTTTGTTTAAAAGGTATATAGTACTCAATAAATCTTTCATATTAATTCATTTTTTAGTTATTAACTTTCATTTAATGTGATTCGCATATAAATTAGAATTTCGTATACGAAAATTAGCTTTAATTTTAATGTTATAGGAGAATTATGATAAAACTAAGATCAATTCTATATATCGAAATTTCTATATATCGAATTTTTTTCCGACATTTTGCTACTTCGATATATGGAGGTTCGACTGTGTATATATATATATATATATATATATATATATATATATATATATATATATATATATATATATATATATATATATATATATATACTAGCTGAAAATGTGGATGTTCGGCAGCACGTGCATTACAGGATTACGAATGATAATAAAAGGTTTTAAGGGGACAAGATACCTTTAACCTCTAGTTTTTAATTTTCAATTTCTAAGCATATATATAAAACTAGCTGAAAACCCGCGCTTCGCTACGGAGTACATTCAAATTAAATACAACGGTCAATGTATGCAATTCATGCCAAAAAAAAATAAATATATATATTTATAATAAATGCGACGATCAATGTATACCATTGATGTAATATATATATATATATATATATATATATATATATATATATATCATAAGGGATATTTATTTTTTTTGGATTTTATCCAATCGTCTGTTGCATTAGAAAGAAAAAAAAATATTTTTTTGTCTATTCAGTTGTTATACACGTGACGATAAATTTATTTAAAGTACCAGAAAAAGAAATCACGTGATCAGCATTTAATAAATTAAATTCTAAAAATTAATCTTTAAAAATTCCCCAAAAATCAGAAAATGGAGGTAAAGGTTCGAAAAAGATATCCTTTTATAGGAATTTTTATGATCTTTCTCGTGATATAAATTTTATAACCCTCAAATTATTATTTTAAATGCAAACTTTAAAAAAGTTACAAAAGCAGCTTAAAAATTTAATTTAAAAAATCTAAGAAAAATTTTTCAAAAGTTTTTCTTAGTGCACCCCTACGCCATAAGCAGAATCGCCATGCAAAATTTCAGCCCTTTAGGTCCAGCGGTTTGGTCTGTGCGTTGTATGTCAGTGAGTCAGTTACGGAACTGTTTTATATATATATAGATTTTATATATATATATAGTAGTTTCTGCATTTAATTTTTAAGGTCATATATGCTGATATTTGGAAAACCTCTCTATTCAATATTGCTTAAATATGTTTTGAAAACACGGCAAACGATTTGAAGAACAATGACAAAAATTTCTAGGATTTAGTTCTCTGAAATGAAAGCTTTACAGACCTATCAAATTTCATGATCTAAGATAAATTGTTCTGGAATCAAACCAATTGCAGATGGCAAAAAATGACTGCATTCTCATAGCTGCCATTTGTGGATTTTACCATGACTATAACATCTATTTTGACATAAAATAATATCAAATTCTTTACTTAAATGTCCCCTTTGGGTAAATTTGTCTCTCGTGATATGTAGTTAAGAGCCCGTGGATGTTTGTTAAAAGGCACAGTATGTGTAAAACTGAAACAGAAAAGGAAAGCAAGTTCATAAGGTCATATTCTTGAGATATGAAAAACTATTATTTTCCAAAAACTATTTTGCGTAAAGTATAAAAAATGAGAGTTGCTCTTGAAAAATAACAGCTGAGTATTTGTTCTTTAAAAAAAAATAAAGAAAGAATTCAGCAATTTCATACTTTTCTTTCAATGATTTTCAAAAGAATGGAGACCCATACTTTTCTGATGAAGTATGTAAAGCTATTTGTTTAGTTGTTTTTATCAATGAGTGTTTTGAGGCTTTGATGCTTGTGTATTTAAAATTTTTAATTTTCTCTTTCAGATGGTGTGAGAGGAATCTCTGGCTTGTGTGTTCATCCTCCAACGATCTAATTTTGGTATCGATGGCCACCTTTTTGTGATTCTAAAGAAATATTTATTTTAAAGAGTCATTTTAGTCACGTCATTACTCACATGGTCTTGTCGATTCTGTTGAGTTTTTTCATGAATTATCAGTATTTTTTGCAAGTTTTAGGATTTATATAGTTTATGGATTAATCAAACTTTTGTCATGTGCTCATAGTGCAAGTTTCATTATCTATGTAACCATTATTGAACGTGCAGTATCAATGTTTGTTGATATTGCAAGAGTAATGTGTAATACGAATTACATTGTTATTGTATTAAAGTTTGTTGAGTCATGTTTTGTGATACATAAGCTGTTCCTCATGTAATTTGATTTCAGCACTTTTTTGTTGCAAAGCGTTTTTTGTTCTTTTTCTTTCTTTCTTTCTTTCTTTTTTGAATGAGTGAAGGATTTTTTTTTATTTTTAAATCAATAGAAAAGAATGTTATGATACATGTTATTACAAATATTACATATGATCTACTACATAATATTAATTCGAACCTCCTAAAGGTCTGCGAAAGGAATATCTCGTTAAACATTTAAAAAGTATTTTTTTATTTATCTTCACACTGTAAAAAAGAATGGTTTAAATAGCAAAACTATTTAGTCGTTACTTTTACCGCCCCACTTATGCTGTTTCAAACTTATGCTCTAAAAATGCTTCTAAGTGTTATTTATATACTTTAAACTTTTTCTTTATTTTTGCGAGAATTTTGCTAGTTCATATAGCTTGGAACATGTCAGATTAAATCTATTAATCCTGACATTTTCTCTTATGTGCGGTTAATTTATTTCTATGCCGTTGTTTGCTAGTCTTCTCTTCATGTACAAAGTCCATGCTTTTAACTGCTATTTCTACAAGAGGAGGGAGTCATGCTAAGACTTTATTACCATATTTATGTTTTCCTTGATTGATTATAGAAACGTCTATAAGTTGCATTTAACTAATGAAATGAACTTTGAGATATGCTAAGCTGAAATTCTGAAAGGAAGCTAACATCGAAGGTTGTTCTGCTTACTCATCAGAACTTGATTTTTGTATACTCAAATAATTAAAGCATTTTTTTTTTTTATCTGTATATGGAATTTGTTGCTGAAAATGTTCTGCATTGTACACTTTTTTCATTTTGCTATTGTATTCAGTCATTTTTACAGTGTGCATAAAAATAGTTTGAAAATATTGAATGGTATCCTTGTTTACTATTAACAAACACGTAATATATTTATATAAATCTTCATATATGTAGATGTATAAGTAGAGACACGGATAAATTCCTTTAATAGGTTTCAAAATTCCAGAGAACTCCAAAGAGAGAAACTTTGATATCAATTTCTTATTACTAAAGCATTAAGAAATTGTGACGATGTAAATAAAATTTCCTAAGACGCGTGATCTCTCCAAGTTTTAATGTCCAGTGATGCAGGTCTAAAGGATTTGATCGCGAACTGAGGACTGAACTTTCCTTCGATGTAGAAATCCAAGGTGAGATGCAGCTTCAGGGAAAAAGTGGCGACATTATTTTTAGAGCAGTATAGAAAGAGAGTTGAGGAGAGTTCTAATACATATCATAAAGTATTGTTCTTTCAATTTATTTGGTAAATTCTTTTTCATTTCATATGGGTACGGGGGAAAATCTCAATTATAAATAATACGTTTTAAAATCTTAACAAGGAAAAATATAAATAGTAATTAATATAAACACAAAAATAATATAAAGGTTTATCTCCTATATTTCTTATTTTTAAGATCTTATTTTTACAGGCGTTTCCATAAATCTGTATACCATCTGTAGTTTTCTTCTGTAAATGTTTTGTTTTATACTCGGTTAGAATGATCTGGGGTGCATAATATTCTTACATGTCGCCTGCTTTAGCATAAGTTCCATTATTTTTCTCTGGTCTGAAAAATTAGAACCCTCTTTTAAATGTCTCGTAATCGCTGTTAATGTTCTTGCATTGTTAACTGAGGGAAATAAATGTCATTAAAGCTTGGAGAGACTCCGAATGGAATTTTGACAGGAAAGAAAAATGCGGCGTTATACTGTTGCAATGAAACAATAAATATCTGGAGATCTTCTGCCCTTACTCGCTCTGTATAATGTATGCATACGCATAATACTAGCAGAAAATATCCAAAAGATTGGTATTTTAACAAAGAAATGTTCAATACTCATACAAATAAAAATTCAATGATAAATAACCACCGTGGAAAGATTTAGTGCATCTAACTGATAATTGTATTTTTAGGTTGAATATCAGATTAATTTAACCTGGAGCAAACGCTGAATTCTCAATTCGGGATTTATAAGCATATACCTTTCCATCATAAGATAATTTTTTCTTCACTTAACAACTATAAAAGGACTGCGCAGCAGAATATTTAATTTATCTACTTGATATTTATTAAGAGAGAAACGGATGAAAGAAATATATTTAGGCAAATTTTTAGAGAACAAATATTTTTTGGACATTAGACATTAATTTTTCATCCAATGAGAAAAAAAAATCACGGTTGAAAATTAAATCATTATTGCAAAAATTTTGAGATGCAGCACAAATCTTCTGATAATATTTGTAAAACATTAATATAATGAGTTAGCAATACAGAGTTTAAGAACATAAAATGATTCATCTAAATCAGAAGAAAAGTTTTGATCTGGGTACTTTTTCAAAGGGAGGTTCTCGTTAGAAAAATAAATCTCATTAACAACTTGCAGATTACGACTCCCCGTGTAATATAAGAATTAAACATCAATTAAATATACTGGTTCTTTTTTGAGAACTGTGTACCATTATTCACTTGTAAAGCTAACTCAGTATCAAATCATCATATAAATAATTACCATAGCTAACGAGTTAAACTTACTTCATGACAAATTCATTCCATTTTATTTCTATACACACTCAAAAAGGTATCTGTACAGAAACTTAGAAGTCTAAACTGTGCAATATATTGTAACGGAACAAAGAAATAATTTATCAGTCAACTCTTTGAGGAAAGCTAGAATCCCTCTTGATGAAGGACTTTAAATTTGGATACAAGAAATATATTACATGTATTGAATTACTTATCTACAGAATGTATTTTCCTCCGATATTAAAGTGTATATGATTTGTTGAAATGTTACTCATGATACCAATTTCAGTAAAAAAATTTATGCAGTGATATATGTTTTTACTTACTTGTTGCTCAGACACTTGTGAGCCTGAAATAATATATTCTTTTTTGCACAAGCCTAGGGATAGTAATTGTCCAATTGTATGGTTGTCAGAGTATTTTAGAGGATACATAACACCACTGTCATGTTTTTCAAAGTATTTACGTTTTTTCTATTTAGCCAGGATTTTTTTCCGCATTAGTTTTTATTTACAAATTATTTTTTACATTATTAATAGAAATATACCTTGAAGGTTGTAGATATAAATGTAAATACTTTGATTTATATAGTACGATATTTATTCTTGTTAAGTTTAATGACAAAATGTTGCATTCGAGTTACCAAGTGTTTATCTTCAATTGTCAGTTTGAAAAATTAACAAAGCTGAAAATACTTGAAAACGAGTAAAGGTTTGACTCTTTCATTTGGAGAAATATATATATGTAAACAGTCGCATACAGTCTATATTTTGTAAGGAATTTAAAAAATGCGAGAAAAATTCAATTTCAAATTTTTATTTTAATAAAAACTATACAATTTCGGGACTAAGGACCGGAAGCTTTCCAAAAATAAATACTTTTGTATTGTAATGTACTGCAAATTCATTTTTTCTTCTCTTATTCTTTACCAACCTAAAATTAACTGTACGTTAAGAGCTTATTTTTTGTGCCAAATTTCCACTTTTATCCATCCTCTCTATCAAACTGTCCATTTTACACGCTTAAATTCTGTAAAATTTCTGGGGATTTTTTTCTAAGTTTCACAGAGAACACCTGCTAAATTTAGGGATATTTTACAAGAAAATCTTGTCCATTAACCGTAGTTTTATGTGTCAGTGTATACATATGTATAAATTATATTTTTAACATTTATGATGTATTTTTATATTTGTATACGACTAAGTTTCAGAATTCATAAAGGGGAGAAGAAGATCACATATTATCTTGTAAGAAAATTTGTTATATCTAAATTTTTCTGATTTATCTACGTTGAACATTATATACCTGCAAATACAATTATAATTTTCTTTCAAGCCACTGTAGTTTTATTTATTTTTCCATGTTAAAAAATGTATAAAAATATAAAAGAAATTTTAAAAAACGTAATTAACGAAACCTTTTGAAAAATAATTTGCCTATGCACGAATAATTTTGATCATTATTTGAAATTCTTCCCTGTATCTTAAAGTTTATTGGGCCTCGGTTACAGTACTTAAAAAAGGCTTTTTAATATGTACAGTGTTTTTGCAACTAACAGAGAGAGGATATAAAATACCTGTTGCATGTAATCGAGTTTTAGGGGCCATACTATAGATGACGACGTCACAAGATTTCCTACTTTGACTCTTTAATGGCTTAAATGTGAAATAGTGGCCAACAAAATTGCATACAAACTCATTCATACTGATTAAGTTACTTTTATAATGAAATGAAGATCTACTAAGTCATGACACAAGGAACTTTCAACCATTTAACAAATATAGATGACTTTAACAAAACCCACAAGTATTACTCTTGAAAATTCCCTGTGACAAAAATGTCTTTTAAAACAACGGCAATCTCTACGGTTACCCATATCGATACTGTCCTATTTCTTATAAAAAGAATGGCTAAATAAGGTATTGATGAAGCCCGGTGGCGTAGTGGTTAAAAGCGTCAAGCTGCCATCCCACAGGTCCAGGGTTGAACCCTGTGACTAGGCAAGGTCGACTGAGCCTTTCATCCCTTCAGTGGGTCGATAAAATGAGGACCAAGCATGCTTGGGAACTAAACTCTGGGGGTGTGACAAAAATGTCTTTTAAAACAACGGCAATCTCTACGGTTACCCATATCGATACTGTCCTATTTCTTATAAAAAGAATGGCTAAATAAGGTATTGATGAAGCCCGGTGGCGTAGTGGTTAAAAGCGTCAAGCTGCCATCCCACAGGTCCAGGGTTGAACCCTGTGACTAGGCAAGGTCGACTGAGCCTTTCATCCCTTCAGTGGGTCGATAAAATGAGGACCAAGCATGCTTGGGAACTAAACTCTGGGGGTCCCACGCCAGGTTGACCACCTGACTGAGACATATGCTGTATGGCACCCCAAACCCACGGTTACGAAAGCGGAGATGGGTACCGCCGGCCCTGGTCCACATCGGACTGTTGCGCCGTGAGTTTAAGTATAAATAAAATATTACCAATAAAATAAACTTGTCCTTTTTCGTAATAACCCTTTATAAGGAATAAATTCTCTGCACGAATTTTCGAGACACACGAACATAATAGGCACTGCATCACTCAGGTATTTTCCAAACAGTTAAGGATCAAGAATAAACAAGAAAAATAACAATTTCACAACTGGACCTACTTTATACTCTTAATGTGGTGGTAGTACGTATTTTGCTATAATAGGAGGTCTATCATTAAGAATACTTCAATCTCCTTGAGAAACGTTCTTACTGTCCTTTGAAGTAGCCACCACTCTAATACAGTGATAAATAAATAATAAGAGATAAAAATATGGCCATTCCTATCCAATATCTAGTATCTGTGTGAGATTTTCCCCTTAACTTTGTCTTCATGGAAACAAAGATGATATAGACTGAAATTGATACCTCTTAAAACTTACAATTTTGAAACATCAATTTCTCTCGTGGTACTACAAATCAGCTATCATATTCGATATCAAAAATGAGCAAAACCTTTGCAAGGTAGGAAGGAGGTAGGGTACACAGCTCAGCGTCTTCTTCTCCCCTATCTAATTGTAAATGAAAATTGATCACAACTTTCTACATGAAATATGCTTTGTTAATTTTGAAAGATGTGGATTTTTAAGATTTGGAGAGTTGATTTTTTCAGAAATCAGTATTAAGCAAAATGTATTATGAATGAGATTACTCTCCTGGTCTGACATGACGCATTTTGAGAACATGCACGTGAGATGGGGAAATTTTAATATTTCAGTTACTATCTATATTTATTTGTAAATTAATGTACTAACTTATATGTAAATGGAGATATAAAAGGTGATTTTAATTGTAAACAGTACTTTGAAATACTGCAAAAAAAAAAAAAAAGATGCAGATAGGAATAGCGAGAACTTAAAATGTGAGCAGTGTTTATTTTTTAAATTCTGTTAAAAGAGTTCGTGTAAAAAGCACTGTACAAGAACGTTCTGCAAATTTTTAATAGTAGTGCATCAAAACCTGTAGTGTATCAGCTTTTTCACTTGAGATAAATAAAGTTATAAGGATAAGGTGAAAAAGATTATTACCATTTTAAGAAGTACTATTTTCAGTATCGAAAATTCATACTTTTAACTAAATGTTTTTTTATTTAGTAGAAAGATGGATTTGTAAATTATATAAACTGCACTCTTGCTTTCAATCATATTATGTTGAGCACAAACATCTCATGGTCATTATTTGCTGCATAATATACTTTCTTGCTAATTATAAAAATGCGATGTATAACTGTAAAATATCATCATAATGATTCTTTCTTTATGGGTGCTGTACATCACTGTTATGAATATGTGATTAATATTAAAATAAATTATAGTGCAATGAAGACATTATGAAAAATTTATTCATGTTTTAGAAACATTTTTTGAGTGTTATACATGTTACATCGTATGGAAAAATTTACAAAATTAAAACAAAAATTTTCAGAATAATCAGTCTAGTAAATGTAGTACTGAAATAAATTCTTATATTCGTAAAATCCCAAATATAATATGTCATCATTAACTTATTCATTCATACTCCTTTCAATGCAATTTGTTTCAATACAGAAGGATGGGCACAGTTTGCGGGCTTCGCTTCTTATCACAAAGAAATTCTCTGCTCAAGAAAATTTTGAAAACACATAAAAAACTCGCTAAATTGCATAAAAACATGGAAAGATCGGGGATCAGCTAAAAATTGCGAAATGACAGGAAAAACTGTCATGAACTTTTCTAGTTGATGTTTCATGAACCATACATTATAGGATTCTTACGTCTGATCGTTTATATTCCATATAAAAGAACATTTATACTCTACATTTTAGTCTTTCTTGCAAGTTATTGTCTCAAGTTTCATGGCTACAAGCATTAAGTTATTCCGTGTTACCTAGCACCCAACGGATAGTAAAGTTCGGGGTTGGTATGTAGAGCATGGATACCTAGGGTCTTTGACAGTTGGACCCTTAGGAACTCAGGTATATGGATAGTTGTTGGGACTCTAAAGATTTAAGCTTATGGCTAGGAGGATTCCTCCAAACCCAAAAAAACTCACTTCCTGTGTTCAAAAAAAAATTTTTTTTTAACGCGAATCTAGGACATTAAATTTTCTGTCCTAAACCGCTTCTTTGGAACTACATTCGGATGCCAAACATGTTGCTTTTTACCATTTCTCTTCCTTTGAGTATGGTAAGAGCTTATCATGAAGAAATTTACCCATTGAGATTCCGACTAGTTTCGATTAATTTTATCCTGAGCCCACCCAGTTAGTAAATAAATGTAACTAACTCAGAAGGGACGTAAGTGCTTATCCTGAAGAAATTTACTCATTGAGATTTCGATTAATTTTATTTTGAGCCCACCCAGTTAGTAAATCAATGTAACTCCCTCAGAAGGGACGTAAGTGCTTATCCTTATGAAATTTACCCATTGAGATTTCGATTAATTTTATCCTGAGCCCACCCAGTTAGTAAATTAATGTAACTCCCTCAGAAGGGGCGTTATAGACCAGAACCAAGATTTGAACCTGGGCCCACACGAGGTTTCCTTGATGCGCTAAACACCAAACAATATATATGGACAGCAGTATATACCATATTATACGGGGAAGCTACTTTCAAGGAAAAGAAATTTGCTTCATTTTATATTAATATTTAAAATATTACAGTTTAATACTATGATTAAATAATTATCAATAAGCTATACATATTTAAAACTGAATATTATACAATGACTTCTAAAATTCTACTTTACTTGGGTGCTGTGGTTTCCGGTCTCAACTGACGAGATAGCAGATTACTGGGACAAGATTTGTATTCTCATTCAGCAGACTAGGGATGCGACATCGACGACAAAACATCGATGTTTTGAAACATCGATATTCAATATTAAAACATCGCCCAAAAACCATCGATGTTTTTAAACATCGATGTTTTAGAACTGGGCAGAATTGAGTGATGAATGGAGTGCCTTGACCATCAGGTTTTAACTTCTGTACGCAAGATGTAATGTAATCAATGATAATGTGCTCAATAGTTAATATTTAAAAGCTAGGTAAAAAATTGAGAGTTAAAATTACTTTCAAAGTACAAAATTCATAGTTTAACACCTTCAAGAGTTGAAGGGTAAGAGAAATTTACGATTAAGAATTTAAGTTAGTATCAAGATAAAGATTTAATTGATTAATTCAATTAATTTAATAATTAATAAGAGACAGGAAGAACAATTTAACAAGTTTAGGATAGGTGGTCCTCAGCAAAAGAAGAAAAAATAAAGGCCCTGTTCAGGGTCATACAATTCGTAACGAGATGATTGCAGAATTCCACGGGGAAAAAAGAAATATCAAGATTGTTTTAGAACATCTATTTTTTAAAACTTGTTTAGTAACCTCTAACATTGTTACTTCGAGTAGTATTGGTAGGGAGATTTAATTTTACTCTCTGATTGGGCTGACACAAATGACATAAACTTGGTTGCTAGAGTCAGCGCATATCACAGCATTTCCACGATACATTTTATTACTTTTACCAGAAAATCGAGGAAGAAATTATTTCTATAAAAGCAATTTATAGGACCAAAACCATAAAGAAAAATCCGTGTTATTTTCTAATTTAAATTGGTTGAATGTGAAATATAATTGTCATGTTTATTTACAAGTTGGAGAATAATTTACTTTCAGGAGGCTTCAATAATTTAGCAAAAAAAAAAAAAAAATTATGAAGTTCATCTCTGTAACACAAGAGAAAAGGATTGGTTTCATATCAGTAGAGTATAAGGCAAAATCATTTAAAAGAATTTTTGAGTTTGGTGCAACAGAGTTTAATATAAAAAAAAATTAATAAGAATAATTTATTAACAAATCTTTTACTTTTAAATTAAATAATACAAAAAAAATTACATTTATACCAATTTGAAGTACTGATGCAAAACCAGGATATGGGGGAAAACTGAACAAGCTTATTTTTTCCTTACTGGAAATAACAATTATTGGGGCGTATAATTATTATATGCCCTATATTTATTATTTACAGTTTTTAAAAAAGGGAAGTTTGTTAACTTTTGCCCCCTTAACCCTCCAGCGGGCGCACCCGTGTACAGAGTGAAACATTTTCGTAATTTTGAATGGTTTGTTTTTACATGTAAGGTTTGAATGTTCTAAACAGTTTCTATTTTTAGCCACAGGTTTGATTTTTTTACCCTTGTATTCCTTTCCATTCATTGTTAGTCGTGATTTAACCGTGGTAAACCAACGATTATACTGGAATTACAGTACGACAACAGCAGGAGTTGATGTAGTAGATCAAATGTGAAGCTATTACACGGTATCCCGCATATCACGAAGAAGGACAATCTCATTGTTTTTTAGGTTTTTTGGACATAATAGGAATCCATTCGCAAGTTGTCCTTAGATCCAATAAACCGGACAGTTTTGAAATAAGGCGACTGTGTCTGCATTCTTTCGCCTTTAATTATAAATATACCTCAATATTATAAACATTTTATATCTTGTCATAAAACGCAAAATTATTATTTTCAATTTAAAAAAAAAAAATTCATTATAAAAGGAATAATCAAGGTTGAAAGAGATGTTGCACTTTGTGCCACGCGCGCCTGCTGGTGTTCCAAAAATTGGCACGCCCGCTGATGGTTTAAGTCGACTTGTTTTTTTCACTAACTATCCCACCAGCTAGGGAAAAAACTCTTTCTGATGGGACGGATATCGCCATTAACGACAAATACTTACTTGCAACTTTAACCAATGTAGGATTCTTATAATTATAATTATCAGAGTAAAATGTGAGTAGGTTGTCTTTTAGTTTTAAAACAGTATGTAAACCAAGTACAGTCCAAGGACGCAAAGTCAGATATTCACAGGATTTCCGAGCGGTTTTCTTTCAATCTCCGAGTATGGAGCAGTCGATATGTAAAATCACCCGCCTAAGTTAATGGGGCGATATCCCTTTTGGGTTCCACATGCAGTGAGGGTGTTGACTCGGCTTCACAAGATTCTTTTCAAATTGAACATTCCAAACTTAAAAACAAACTTTCTTTATTTAAAACAAACAAATTCGCAAGAACACCAAAGCACTATTACAACCTCTTCTCACACCGAGTAATAACATCGTAAAACTCAGCAATATCTCTCGAAGTTGCCACTTCAGTAAAAAAAAATAAATAAGCATGCAAATGACTCCAAGTGTAACATTTCGTCACACTGGTAATAATACTTTATGGATGCCGGCAGGTGGGATAAAATATAACAATTCCCTCACAATATTGGTGAAACGTGCAAAGTTCAACTGTTCTCGCGGGCACGTTTCCTGGAAGTTACACAGTAGCTTTGAAGTAAACTGCAAGTTCGGGCACCAAATTACCTGTGTCAAGTTCCTTCGACCTCTTTCTTACACTCCAGTTATCTTCAACCATCTTGTGGTGATCCTCAAAAAATCATGTTCTGCCCAGAATAATAAATACGTACATGTAGATAATATTGTTAAGTTTTAAATTTATTTGGCACGATGTTAGAAAAATTGGTTTACTTTGAGATGAAGCTGGTGTTGGAGACAATCGTCCGCCCTCAGAATCCGATGATTCACTCTCTTCCTTGATCTTATTGTTAAGTTTCTGATCCAGGTACCCAATACAGCCTTGTCTTGGAAGTGAATATTTTTAAACCGTGGATCCAATAAAGATGCCATTGCAAAAAAAATCACAGTTCTCAATGCCACCAAATCTCTTATTGCATTGAGCTAGAACACTTCTCTTCAACTTTCTTCCTAGCTCTGAATCGCGTGACACTGCATTTATTTTATTACGCATCATTTTTACTATCGGTATAACACAGCTTTGCTGTCACGAACTTTTCTCCTGATGCTTGTGCTGTTCCGAGTTCTATACTTTTGAATAATGTACAAAATTCTTGTAAAAACTCCATGTCCGTGAATGAGAGCATTGGCGGAGCAAATTGATTGGCGTTAACAATACTTGCAACAACATCTCTCAACTGAAGGAATCTTTCTAACATGTGAAAAGTCGAACTCCACCTTGCCGATACACTCTGAATCAGCATAAGTTCTGATTTTTTTTTCTAAGTTCATCACTTCAGACCACGCTATTCTTGAACCATTTCACAATGGTTTTCACTCTATCTATAATTGAAACATCGTCTGGTAGGGATTGATATGATTTTCATACCATTAAGTATAGAAAATGGGTAAAACAGTAGCTGTGCTTTTTTTTCCAAATGCTTTTTCCACCGCACTTACAATATTACTTCCCCCGTCTGTAACGCCAGCTGTAACTTTCTCTGGTGTGAATCTCCATTCTGAGCCCGTATCTGTGAAATGACTAGCCAGATTTTGTGATGTGAGATTTTAATGTAAATCATGAACTCCGAGAATTACAGACTGGAGTGCCCAATTTTCGATAAAATGAGCTATTACTCCAAGAAAGCTTCTCATCCGTTAAGTTTCCTTCCAAATATCTGTTGTGAGACACACATCTGAGACATTGCTCAATCACTCTTTTAACATAAATAACACTGTTTCGTACTTCTGATCTATCATTAAAACTAATGTTCTTCGTGATGGAACAGTATACAAATGCACAGTTACATTTAACAAGTGTTTAAAACCCTCGTCTTCAATAATTGAAATCAGCTGAGAATCTCTACAAATCATGTAAAGAATTGTTTGAAAAACTTTGTTGTGCATATCGCCATCATCTTTAAAAGAAATCACATTTGTGAAACTGTCTTTCAAAGTTTTTGGATGGAACCTAGGAATAGAAGAATACGAACTTACGGTTTTTTCTCTATGCTCCGTTTCAGTCACCAAAGTGTTTGGAATGGCTAGAGCCGCAGCAACTGGATTGTGTGGTTCCCTTTTTGCCTTGCACTTCATTGCTGACTAAAAATTCTCGTTGTAAAGATCGCCATATTTTGCCTTCAAATGTCCAGATAAATTCGTGGTATTGCCAGAAGTTTTGAGGGACTTGGCAAATATTGCATTTCGCCAATTTGTCAGAGGTTTTGCAAAAATATTTCCAAACGGTACTTTTGGGAGGCATGTTACTAGTAATATTAACATTAACTTATATAAAACCAGAAAAAAACAAAAGCTTAAATGGCCGCTCTCGTGTTTATACTATTTATAAAATAAAACCCCATGGAAGGTTCTGGAGTGTCAAGAACATTCCAAGCGCTCTGATTGGTTCATTGGTTGTTGATTGCCATTTGTCTCGTTGCTGGGGAATCGTGCCCCTTTTGCATTCGTCCTTTTCAGAATTCAGACTTGTGTGTATGTGTGTGTGTGGCTTATTCCACCCGCTCTACCCGTAGGCTAGACCAGGTCCATGAGGCCAAAAGTTACTATGAAATCGTTAACAAGCAAATGGTCTCTATAAATATCCTCCTTGGCAAGACCCAGGCAGTCTAGAATATGGCCAGGAGAGGCTTCAGCAGTATTGCATTTAAAGCAAAAAGGGAAAGATTTTTGCCCCTGGTTGTAAACAAGACACTTTAGTGTCCACTAGCAAATCTGCTAATGGTGGTCTGCATCCTTCTGTTGCCCTTGACATTAAGGGCACCACCAGGAGATTTTCGGTCGTACCAGTGGTGTGTCGGAGGGGTCTTCCATAAATGCTGATTAATTCAGACTTACATATACTGAGTGTGAAAATTATGCTACGTGGGTTTTTTTTTTATTATGGTACTTTAAAAAAAACATCGAGACAACGTAAAACATCGAGCATAAAACATCAATGTTAAAAAAACATCGGCTTCAATAAATCGATGTTTTGAAAACATCGACATCGATGTCGCATCCCTAGCGCAAACCTCTGCACAAGACACTCCGAAAACAAGCTGACCTTGACCTTTTCTAGTACAGTCGAGCCCCGTTATAGCGAACCCGGTATATAACGAATGAAAATTTTGCTCCCGCCGTTTTCCTATTGTACGTAATTTAATTGGTATTGTGTCAGTTTAATGTAATCGATTTTAGCCGATTTAATTCATTAATGACAATTTTTAATAGATTTTATCATATTTTTCATACATCATTGTTGAATACACATAGCAACTAAAGAGTTATACATTTTATGAACTCTCTAGCATTTTTCTTAATGGTTCGGATATAGCGAACCACCGGATAAAATGAACAAAACCTTTGGTCCCTTGAAGTTCGTTATGACGAGGTTCGACTGTATTACTACTAAAAAAAGTGATAAGATATTTTTAAATAATGGCATTACGAGGCTTGATACGCTATGTAGACGCTGTTTGTAACCTCAATTAAAAGTTGCATTTAGGTTATTTTAATCTTGTTATCGTATCGCTAGGTGCGATTTTTAGCCTTGCAACTTCTATATTTTCTACTCTCCGAAGGGATATTTATTTCTCTCACTGTCTTTGTCTACAAGCACAGTTTGACTTTTAAAAAAAGAATAAATAAAAATTATTCCCCTGCAGAAAGTACGGACACTTAGGACCTGTTCACGTAGGAGTCCGGTAGCGGAAGCGTTAAAGTATTGAAATATATTTTACCAATGGCAAACCTCCAAACGATTAGCAACGACATTTTTAACGCCTATGATTGGTTTATTTCCGTCTCAGCTCCATCTTTCCTTTTACGCTTCTGCTACCGGACTATGTGAACAGGCCCTTAGAGTCTGAGAGCCTACAAGTTTTGGAAGTAACCGCATTTAAAACTGTATTTTGGGGTTATATCCTCACAGCAATTTACCATCTACAAATATGCGCTCTATAATATTGGTTTGAATGGAAATTTCAACGTTTCGCATAACTCTATTGGCCTCGTTTCTGGTGAACTTTTGATATTTTTGTCAGTATGATCGAGTCATTTTTAAGAACAGGCGTGACTAAAATAGTGATGACCCGGCATCACTACGTCGCAAATCCCTCTGCTCTTCAACAAATCATTTCGAAGACTTTTGGTTTATCGAGACTACGGCCTTGTTAACACTGCTTCCAGAAGGGTAATGCTTACTCCACACCAACGGTGACAGCAACGAAAGACAGACACATTTTGCCACCTGTCTCTGTGGCTGTCATAAAAGCCTTCACACCGCTAGGAGAAAAGGCAATTTATTTGCGCATGCGCATAATCTTCTCTTTCTATTCTGATTGGCTGTCGAGCATGGCGGCAGAGACAAAAGTTGAACTTTTTCCTGCTTGAGACCACAGAGACCAGAGACGGAGACAAACCGGGGGAGTGAAAATTTGTTTGTAATACGCATGCGCAACGACGAAGATACATAATTTTCATCTCCGTCGCCGTTGGTGAGGAGTAAGCATAAGCGTTAAAAATTTTAGCCAATCAAAGCTCAACGCAATGATGTCATCCGTACCGTTGACGTTGACTCAAGTACAGTGTTAACGGATGGATCAAAGACTACGTGTTACATCAGACCACTCACAGGTCAAGTCAACAAATATCTGCTAATTGTCAAAAATACAGGAGCAACCATCCACTAATCAAATACACTCGACGCTGTTCTTAAATGCAAGCAATATGAACAGTAATTTTTTTTCTCGCTTCCAACAGAAAGGCGTGACGCTATGCTCCAGAAGCAATGGGAATTAGATTTTAGAACATAAAACATTATCTTATGGGGTGTATTGAAAAAAAGGCTTCAGGTTCCTACTCTCTAAGAATGCTCCATTCATGTGAAAACCAAACAAGAATTTATGAAAACATTCTTTGAAAATATTTGTTGCCAATTTATATCAGAAATACTTATTCAAAGTTAATAAATTTTGTGATGTATTTTTGTCGAAAACAATGATTAAGAGGAATTCCTTGTAATGATTATAAACAATCTTTTAAAAAACTTTTGAAAAATAATTTTAAATTAAAAAAACATTTGGAAAAACTATTCTTTCAAAAGCAAAGCCAGTGATCAATATTTCATTAAGAACACGACAAATTTAGGATAAAAATTAACAAGACCAAACAAAAACCTCCTTCCTGAGCAGATCATTTGCAAAGTTTTTCTTATTTTCAAGGTACCTCTTATATCTAGCCCCCCCCCCCCAAATCGGAGAATTTATTTTAATTTCTTTGAACTGTAATTCTGTAATGATTGTCTGCCCGATTCAGATTTGAACACAGTCTCTAAACTTTGAGATTCTCACACGAAATTTGTTGAGTACGCAAAGCAGAAACGCACAGCTTTATTTTTATTGGTTCTTTTTTCAAAGATATTGGTGCGGATATTGGTGTTCTACTAAATAAAATTTTCCAATTATTAGTGGAACTCACAGTTTTCCAATAAGATTCTTCTCAAAAAATTGTCTATCATGCAACTAAAAAAGATTTAAGGCAATGAATAGATTTCACAAAAAATTCTGGCTCAAAACAGAATTGTTTAAGACTATAATCATTAAAGAATAATATAATTCTTAAATAGTGGGAACCGGAAATATTCTAAGATGGAACGTACCGCTGAGAAGGAATCTATGAGGCTTTGATATCAAAATGTTGGTCCCATTTAAACATTAAATAAGACTAAGGAAATGTCATCGAAAATTTCTATGAGTGTTTCGTGGAAACGTTCAAGTACGTTAAAGAGGCGTGTTATCGATTTTTCTTTCTTTGCTAATTAAGTTACTTTGTGCTCTTAACCTTTAATCTTACGCTCGAGGGAAAATTTCGATACTAAATACAGTTTCAATTTTTTCAGGAAATAGCTTTGACATCATCACTATATATTGAAATTTAAGTAAAATTCCAAGAAGGAATTTGCTTTTACTGAAAATTTATAATAGTATTTTTTTATTCTAAATACCAAATATATCGTTCAAAGATTCTTTTTTTCCCTTCTAATCGAGTTGAAAGATTGTCTAAATATTTTCAAATCTATATGTTTAAGAAATTGCTTTAATAGAGGTTTTATATGTACAATTGCTATGAATAAAATTAAAATGGTTGAACTGAGGCAAATGAAATTTAAGGAATGAAGATAAGAAGTAAGATATGTAGAGAATATTAAAATACTTATTTCAATTTTTTTAAAGAATTTCATCATTTTACTTTACACTTCTTTTAAGATGGGGAAATTTTACCAACTTTACAAGAAAATATCGATAACTTTCGAAGTTTCAAAATTAGCTTCAAAATGGCATTTAGCTGCAGTAACATTTAAAATACTTTACTGAATAACGTAAAAAAATATATCATCTGTTAACAATCAATGAAGATTTTTTTTCACAACGTGGTAGGCACTTGTCCAGAGGCATTCGCCCATACATAAACCGCGAATTTGTTGGCTACTTCATTATGGGAGCACCATTTAGGTAAGCTAACACTGCTTCCTACAACCCCTACAAACCTCCTGGAGGAACTTTCCGACCTGCGGGTTTAACAGGCCCATAAAGTAATGGAGATACTAACCGTGATTTCAAAATTAATTTTTAAACAAAGTCTAAGGTGGTAAAAAGTGTAAAGGTTCTTCAACTCAAATTTAATTAGAAAGTAAATCAGATTGGGTGAGAAAATTATTCTTGTAGGAAGATGGACACAGTGTAATAAAATTTAAATTTCATTTAATTCAGTTTTTTTTATATGAACTTAACTAAGTAAAAGAAGATTTTAAAAAGATTAGATATTAAAAAATATGGGTTTTATTGTAACACATTTACAAACAAACAGATTAAAGAGCTATTAAACCATTCACAGGCCAAATAATGGTGACAAAGGCACACATAGAGGACGTTTCCATTCCTCAAGAACTGTCAAGATAAGAAATTAATTACAGAGAAACAGATAAGTTCGAATAAAACTAGAATGAAAAAAAACCGAGAAACTATTAGGAAAAGAATGAAAAATAAGTGGCAAAATAGAGTAAATAAATAACGTGAAAAAAATTGGTACATCATTGCCTTCCAAGCTACATTAATATTCGGAGTAGAGCTATTCTCATTATCCAGACAGTCAGCTTTGCGAGTTACGAAGAAACTTTCAAAGCCTTTGATGCCGCAAATGAATCCTTGATGTAGTTAAAAGAAGTAATGCGTAGAATGTTTCCGTCTTAATACGCAAATCGTTCGTGACTTATAATTGAGTTCAACCAGAGTAAGAAATAAAATTTGACGATTTAACTTAAGTCTTTAATTTTTCGAAAAGAAACAGTTGAAGAAATAAAGTGTGATTTTTATAAAAAGGAAATGAAAGTTTTCAAAGCCCTTTGCAAGCAAGTGATTAAATAAAGAAGTGGTGGATTGGAAGCATAGATAAAAAACCAAACCTACTGCTCAGTGTATAAAAAAATGATAATATTAAAAGAAATATCTCCCGTGTAAAAGGCGTTCTGGCATGCGAGGAACTATGAAACGTGGCTGAGAGATCATAAAGGTATGAGGAGTAATAATTCCTTCAGATGTAGGCACAATCTTAAGTATATTGAATTAAAATGTTTAAATAAATGTACTCAGACATTTTGAAAGAAAATGTCATTGAGAAGCGCTGTCAAATTGTCTTTTGGAAAAACACTTGTTGGAATCGTACCAAAATTCACAACAGTTTACATCAGAACAAAAAGAGGTTCAACTAATAGTTAGACAGGACGTATTGAGTTTTATGGCATTTTCATAAAAGCCATTTAAATAGCGGAAACCTATCTTTGTCCAAATACTTTTCTCATTTCACGTTTGTTTGTAATTTCAATTTTAAAAATTTTAATTATGTTGTAAGCAGTATAGAAAGCTGTTGGATACGTATACGATATTTTTTCAAATTTTATTGCTATTTTCTTTGTTTAAACATAGAGACTATTTATTTATTGATTACATTCAGCTAGAAAGTAAGGAAATTGTTTTAATTCTCTGTATATAAAAAAAAGAGAAAGAAAGATAAATACATAAGAAGGCAGACAGACACATACTCTCTCACACACACACACACACACACACACACACACATATATATATATATATATATATATATATATATATATATATATATATATATATATATATATGTAGTGTTTTTTTCTAAAAAAATAGGTGGGTATACTGTACTTTCTCAAATAAACGTGCGTATTTTTAGTAACGTGTTTTTAAACGTCACGTCACAGGGGAACAAAAAACTCGCAATTAAAAAAAAGAAAATTTTGTTATATATTAACAATTGATTCGTATGTTTCTTCAAATTTCGGTTAGGCCAAAATAATACTTTAAAAAAATGTCCCCGCGTCCCCCCCCCCCCCCCAGAGAAAAAGCCTTGTGTGTATATATGTGTATATATACACTCATGGACAAAAAAATTAGCGCACCAAGAAGGAGTCGTCAAAATTAAACGAAATTTTACATACGTAATGACTACTTTGATATAAGTCAATGATAAGAAAATCAAAGAAAAAGGATAATTTATTTCAGAGAAAAAGGCAAAAGAACGGAGGAGTTAATACTCCGTTGGACCCCCCTCTAGCGCGAATGCACGATGCGATACGATCGGGCATTGAGTCATACAAGTTCTGTATGATGTCTTGAGACATTTCGTTCCATATTTGCTGTAACCTTGCCTCTAGTTCGTTCAAACTCGTGGGATGCCCAACTCGTCGTCCCAAATGATCCCAGATATGCTCGATTGGAGACAAATCTGGGGGTCGGGCAGGCCAAGGAAGGGTAGTAACAGTGCGGAGACAGTCTTGTGACACCCTTGCCGTATGAAGCCGAGCATTGTCTTGTTGAAAAATGGCTCATGGGAGCCGTTGCATGAGTGGCAACACATGTGGTTGCAGGATTTCATGAACATACCGCTGGGCTGTCATGGTGCCACGGAACAATACTAGGGGTGACCGTGTATTGTAGGCAATGGCACCCCATACCATCACACCAGCTGTGGGAGCGATGTGTCGCTGTACAGCAAAGGCAGGATTGAAGCGTTCACCACGGGCTCTCCCCACACGAACACGATTGTCATCACTGCCGAGATTGAATCTGGATTCGTCGCTAAAGACGACCTGGTTCCATTCCGCTGCAGTCCAGTTTCCTCGTGCGCGGCAAAACTCCAAACGGAGGCGTCGATGGGTGGGCGTCAAGGGCAGCACACGTAATGGGCGCCGAGATACCAACTGTCCTTCAGCCAGGCGCCTTCGTATGGTTCGAGAAGACACAGAGGCCACTAGTGAAGGTGCTACCTGTGCCTGGATGGCGGCCGATGAAGCAGTTGGCTGTACGCGTGCATTTCTTACGATGTGGCGGTCTTCTCGACGACTGGTCTGTCGAGGGCGTCCTGAGCCTGGTCTTCGTGTACATGACATCTCTCGGCTCCAATGGTCCCAACACCTCCTCACAACACAATCAGAGCGGCCGAATGGACGAGCTACTCGCCTAGCTGACCACCCAGCTTCCCGACGATTCTCCCCCTCTCAAACTGCGACAACTGCTTATATTGTCTTCGAACACGGCGTAATGGCATGTCTATCTCAGCTCTTCCTTTGTAAATGATTCAGCACACTCAAACAAGCTTTGGTTACCTGTTTTATACTCCACAGAGTACGATGTTCAACGCCCTCTACCGGCTATACGTAATGCGCAATCACGCTGCATTTCTAATCATTTGCATATCTCCCCGACATGTACCTTCATTGCAAGTTTCGTTACGATCCCGCAATTATTTCTTGGTGCGCTAATTTTTTTGTCCATGAGTGTATATATATATACTAGAAGGTAACCCGTCATTTTGACGTCATAATACTAATAATGATGTCATAATGGAAAAAGTATATGAAAGTTAAAAAATATCCCGCATTATCTAACAATATTGCATTTAATCCACACCTTGTAAAAGCAAACCCTTTCATTATTTTTTATTTATTTAGTTTTTCATGCGATTGGAGTAGTAGACTGCCATCCAGTTTTTTACAGCTCACTACGCGATATGAATACTTGAGCTACTTGATTCATTCACATTCAAGTTTGTTTACTTTCAGAATTCATCGCAAAAGTAAACAGATTTTTAAAAACTGTTAAATATACAGCTAAAAACATCCAATTTTTTTTTAGTTCTGAATGTTTTATCGAAAAATAGGCTGAACAAACGTGATTTGATGGAGAATATATTAGTTTTTAGGTAAGAAAAAATTCTGATCCACATCTGAAATTGAAATTAAGCCTAACCAGCCGTTTGTTTACTGAGGGCTTCAATTGAAAGATGAGTACAGCCCGGAAGTGTTATACAGAGACAACGGCTATTATATTTATATATATATATATATATATATATATATATATATATATATATACCGTGTGCGTCATAAATTCGTGCAAAGTTCAAAAATTCGTAATAAAAGCAGTAATGCTCGGAAAGTTTTTCTGTTTGCACCAATAGGATCATTGGGACATTGGATTTTTTTTCACATAAGAAAAAAAGTTTACAAAAGTAACCGAAAGAGGGTGCTCACACATCCTACTGAGACGTTTTATGCAAATCAGGCAAACACAAACAGAAAATCAAACAAATCGCAATAACATGAGATACTATGCATTTATTTTAAAGTAACAGATGTTCAACATTACCACCAGCACAAGGTAATAAGCAAGAGAGGCGAGTCACTACGACCATTACAGCGAAATGTAGCATGTCGCCATTGTTTGCAGCGACTGTCTGTCGAATAGCATTTTTCCAGAAAATGGTATTTTTCCACAAAGTGGTTGGGCCGGGTACAGTACATACTGTTACTACAGTACATGGGTCGGGCCCTCCACTGTGATACCCTGATTTGCTTAAACGTTTCAGTAGGACGTTTGAGCGCCCTCTTTCGGTTACTTTTGGAAACTTTTTTTTTTTTACATGGAAAAATATCCAATGTCCTTCTGATCCTATTGGCTCAAACAGAAATTTTTTCCAAGCACTACTTCTTTTATTATGAATTTTTGAACTTTGCACGAATTTATGACGCACCCGGTATATATATAGAGAGAGAGAGGAGAAGGTGGGATTATGGACCCTGCATTTATTATGGACCCCCCTTAATATCTGCCCTATGCGCAGGTGCAGCCGCCAATTATAGCTGTGATCTAAAGCCCCTAGGTGGCTGCAATGTATAGTCAAGGTCATTGACCCCAGTTCACTCGCTAATGATGTCCTGTGTCCAATTGCTTGTTTTTCGAGTTTTCAAACTTTTTGGGGGGAAAGTAAAAGTGAATATTTTACATATCTACTAAAATGTTTTGTAAAAACTGATTCCTGGGCCTTATTCTACACGACATGAAGTTCCTTTTGAGCTAGTTCGAAATTAAATTCGATGTAATTCATAATGTGAAAAACGAGTTTGTTTCCAAGATGGCGTTGTTTGAAATATGGACCCCATGGGTGCTGGGATTATGGACCCGGGTTCATATTACCAACAACCGGTTTCGATAATGTAACAATAATGTTTCCGTGAGAAAATGCAATTCCACAGATGATTTCATTGTGATACATTTTATTTTCATGTTTTGTAATCTTTTTCGGTTATTCTGGAAGCTAAGAATGCAAATTGAGAAGAAATCTCCCGCTAGCAAGGACGCTGTAGTGCGCAGAACAAGTTGGGATAGGGTGAAGATGGTTTAGGCTATCTAGAAGCTAAGATGCGGAGAAATGGGACTAAAGGAGGCTGCCAGAGTGTTTGGTATATCAAGAATAACTTAGAGATTATTGGCTTCACAAGTGGATAAGCCAGCAGCAGATTTGGTTATACAAAAACTAGGGTTTGGTTTTGGTTTGGAGCGCTACGGTCAACTTTTGTTATACAAGGGCTAATTAGACCGATACCTACAGTTAAAAGCCGATTCCGAACGGCTACAAACATCCATGCCATCAGTGGAACTCGAACCTACAGGATCTGAACCAAATGCCAGTGCCCCAGCCATTCGGTCATCCCCTGGCACAAAAACTAGGAAGGAAGCCTGTTTTACTAGATTACACTGAAAAAGAGTTAGTGGCCTATTTGCTAGAGAGGGAGTCAGTATTTCACGGTCTCACTCGACAAGATGTGAAGAAATTGGCGTTCCAATTGGCTGAACGCAATAATATCTCCCACAGTTTCATAAACGAAGCAACAGGGGGACACTGGCTAAACCGATTCCTCACTCGTCAGACAAATTTCGATCAGAAAACCTACAGGCACGTCATATGCACATGCAGAAGGATTCACACGTGAGCAGGTGGCTAGGTTAATTTTATTTGCTGAAAGGCTTGTGTTCTGGAAATCATTTCTAGAATCTTTAATGTAGATGAGACTGGTTTAAGTGTGGTTCAGTCAAAAGTTTCCCAAGTCATCGGGTTGAAAAGAAAACGTCAGATGAGAGCTCTGACTACAGCTGAACATGGTTCTCTGGTAACTGTGCATGAGTGCTGGGAGAACATATTTTCCACCAATGATGATATTTCCTCGTAAAATCTTAACGGATCAGCTTATGAATGGAGCCCCATCCGGAGCAATTGGAAGAGCTCATCCCTCTGGGTGGATACAAGCCCATATGTTTACAAAGATGGCCCAGACCAGCAAGAAGCATCGTGCATCTTCGGTGAAGGTGCATTCAAAGATCACACATGAGGAGAACTTTGGATTCGTTGTAGGATGAGTCTACACTGGACTCATTCTACGTGCACCGGAACCGAAGTTGAGTTTTATATTTGCGAATTTTGTCGCCAAAATTGAAGTTTTTTTTATATAGATAATGTTTGATGAGCCAGCTGTTTAATAATATATTATCTTTCTTTCACTTTTTCATTTGAAAACTTTTCTCTTTTTTTGCTTCCAGCTGTTTAATAAATAGATAAATGAATTTTTTGTTAAAAAAGGTGGGGGTCCATATTACCCTCCACTTTGGGTCACCTGCAAGTTTTGACTTTTTTCACTTATGTGACTGTATACTTCTTAAAATTTGATTTAATGGCAAATCCACTTAAGGATGTTTAGATGATAAGTTATGGAAGAGGTTAGAGCCCCAAAATATGAAAATCAGTCTTTGGTATGACCACAGTGAGCCAAAAACAAAAGGGGGGTCCATAATCCCACCTTCTCCTCTCTCTCTCTCTCTCTCTCTATATATATATATATATATATATATATATATATATATATATATATATACACTCTTAGAAAAAAAATACTACGCACCAAGAAGAGTTAATGTAAATTGGACACAAATTGATATGCATACAAGTTTCGACAGAAAATGCAAAATTTTAAAGTTTGGTGGCTAATGAATGAACTTGTGACGCTGCAGGGCATCTTAACTGTGCAACTGGCATGATATAAAATAGGAGAAATTTCGATTCCAGGTCATAAATTCTTTTCTAATTTCATTCCGTGTACTCAGGTAGACAGTAACTATTCTTCAAATGCAGGTACGTGAACAATAAGAGCAGATGTCAGAATTTGAGAGAGGACGTGTAGTTGGGCTCAAAGCAGCCGGTTGGTCTAATCGGTGAATCGCTCGACATTTCGATAGGAGCGATGCCACTATTAGACGATGGTGACAGGAATGGGTGAACCATGGCCTAACACAGCATCAAGAAGGAAGCGGTCGGTCTAGAGAAACTACAAAACGTGAGCACCGAGCAATCGTCAGAGCGGCACTCACAGCCCCAGATTCTTCATTATCATCGATCGTACGTGAAACTGGTGTTTCAGTGACCGCAAGGACCATTCATAGGCTACTCAGAGAAATGGGGTTGAGCTCACGGCGCCCCTTGCGCCGACTACCATTGACCTCTGTACACCGACAAGCCCGTTTGCAGTGGTGTCGGGCACATTCAACCAAGAATGTCACTGACTGGAGTAGAATTGTCTTCAGTGATGAGCCCCGCTTCGAATTGAGCCCCGATGACCAGCGAATACGTGTCTGGAGAAGCCCCGGACAGCGGTGGGATACCAACCTGATTGTTTTCCGCCATACGGGCCGACAACCAGGAGTGATGGTCTGGGGAGCCATTTCATTTCATACCAGGACCCCTTTGGTTGTCATCCGCGGCACCCTAACACCACAGCGGTGCATCGACGATATTCTACTTCCCGTTGTGTTGCCCTTCATATCACACTATCCTGGGCTTACATTTCAGCAAGATAATGCCCGCACGCACACGGCGAGAGTTTCTGCTGCTTGTCTTTGTGCTTGCCCAAAGCTTACTTGGCCTACAAGGTCTCCGGATCTCTCTCCAATTGAGCATGTTTGCAGTATTATGGGCAGGGCCCTCGAACCAGCTCGGTATTTTGATGATTTAACGCGCCAATTGGACAGAATTTGGCTCGATATTCCGCAGGAGGACATCCGCCACCTCTATCAATCAATACCAAGCCGAATAACTGCTTGCATAAGGGCCAGCAGTGTACCAACGTGTTATTGACTTTTTCACTTTGTGAAGCTCTTTCTCTTGAATAAATCATTTAATTTTTCTCAAATTGTAATCATTTGTTGTTCTGTACATGTACATCACATCTACCGATTTTCGTCCCATTCGGATAACTCCTTCCCGGTGCGTCTTTTTTTTTGTCTAAGAGAATATATATATAGTATGCATTGTAGTAGCGGGGGTTTTAAGCAGAAAAGGGATTTTTTTGGGGGGTGATTTTTAGGTAAATCTCCCAAGGTTAAATTTTGAGAAAATCTCTGTTTATGGATTTAAACAGGAAAGGGATTTCTCGTGGGGTGATTTTGAGTTAAATCTCCTAAGGTTAAATTTTGAGAAAATCTCTGTTTATGGATTTAAACAGGAAAGGGATTTCTCGTGGGGTGATTTTGAGTTAAATCTCCCAAGTTTAAGTTTTAAGAAAATCTCTGTTTAAGGATTTAAGCAGGAAAGGGATTTCTTTTGGGGTGATTTTGAGATAAATCTCCCAAGGTTAGGTTTTTTAAAAAAAAAAAAAAAAAAAAACCTCTGTTTAGGGATTTAAACAGGAAAGTTTTGTGAGAATTCATAGAAAATCTCACAGTGCCTTTGGTGCACAGGAAGCGCTCAGTGTGGGACACATATCACCGGCGATACTATAAATAAATGAAAATTTTGTGTATGCATGTGTTTTCTGGAATTGTGTGATATTGTGCATGTTTTATATATTTGTTGTGTCAGCGGCATAACGGTAGATTAAGAGCGTTTATTCTTGTATATGTTGTTATGTTAAGTTCTTTGAAACATTTGTAGTTAAGTGTTTTATTACAGGTTCTAGCGATTTAAATATCATAGTGTATAACTGTTGCGGTATATGTGACAGGCATTTTGGAAATTTTAGTTATGATATTTATGATTGTGTAATACATGTTTAAGGTTTTATTACAATAATTGTGTAATGGTATGTGTTAAATGTTTGAAGGTTACAGAGGAATATTAGGGATTTATGTGTTAGATAAATTGAGTGTACTGAGAGCAAAGTTAGAAATTCCTGACAGCAATTATTTGGTATTCGGAAATAGTATATAGAACCTTATAGTGTTATTATTGAAAAATTTGGGAAATTATGGCAGAATTTACCGAAATGGAGCTATTTCTAGCTAGATATAATAAAAGTGTCCTGCTGACATTGGCAGCAAAATTCGATTCTAATGTGTCGATGTCAAACATAAAGCTAAGAATTATAAGGCAAATTGTAGGAGCGTCAGATTTTGACGAACAATTCGCGAAAAATTCTCTAGAATCAATTTTGTTGGATATAAAAAGAGAAAGGGAATTAGAAAAGCGAAAACGATATAGAGCGTTGGAACTGGCGAGAATCAGAAGGACCTCGGGAATTCGTTAGACCCTGATGTTAAAACTTTAGTCGCGGGAATGTCAGAGGAATTCAAATTTGACAAAGAGTCATTTGTGCGAAGCCATAAAGAGACTATAGCAAATCTAAAACAATTAAACTTTGATCTTGAGAGTGAAGTAGAATTCGGCATTCGAGATGAAATTAAGTTACGTCATAGTGAAGAGTTGTTAATTTTAAGAGAATTTTTGCAATCAATAAAATTTTACGAAGAAATTGCGATTAAACCAGTTGAAGCGGATAGTTTTAGCACAGGGGACACAGGTCCAGAAAATTCGCCTAGTGTGGCTATTCGGGAAAATAAAACGGATAGGTTGTGTACAGGGGACACAGGTCCAGAAAATTCGCCTAGTGTGGCTATTCGGGAGAATAAAACGGATAAGTTGTGTACAGAGGACACAGGTCCAGAAATTTCGCCTCTTGTAGCTATTCAGAAAAACGGAACGGATAGTGGGGTTAGCATTGAAATTCATTTAGGTAAAAGCAGTAACTCTAAGCTGGTGAGTCCTGAGGAGGTTGGGAAAGCCGGAGTTTTAATCCGACCAACTAAATTACCCGGAAAAATTGATTGTAAGGAAAACGAGTCGGAAAATGTAAAGTCGAAAGTAGCTCCTGACGGGACAAAAGAATTGGGAGAATCGCATTCAGAAAGACCGCTCATTTTGGGGGAGGCGAACGAATTGGGGAAAACGGGTTTAGCGCAAGTTTCCGAATCTGATTTTGGCGAAGCGCAAGTCAATTGTCCCTCCTTGAAGTCCCTTTGGGAAAAAGCGAGCGACCCTAAAAACTCCGAGTTTAGCGTGGAAGGTGGCAAGCTAGTCCGATTTTCGGAGTCTAAAATGGGAGAACAAAGAATCCAGTTATGCGTGCCATTAGAGTATCGTATGGGGATATTATCCTTGTGTCATGAAGAAATTTCCGGCCATCTCGCTAGTACTAAGACAAAAGACAGGATATTAAGGTATTATTATTGGCCGAACTGTTATCCTGTTAGTTGGTTAGAGCCGCGTTTAGTGAACCCCGAGGTGGTCAAACTGTGGAATTATAAGTTACGGAAAAAGGTCAGATGCAGAATAGGTTTGTTCTGCAAGATGGATACCCTTCTCCCTATTGTAGCAGAAATGGTTGTAATTGTAGCGACGCATTATGAAACAATTATGGCAGTTATCGCAGGGAAAGCTATTGTATACATTTGCACCTTACTTGAGAATAGTGAGGAAAATTTAGGGCGAGGAATTTCGTGGTGGATTCCCTGGGAGAAAATTAATACCAGGCAAGATTTTGAAAGGAAGGAAAACCATCGAAGTGATAAGGTTAAATTATCAGGGCAGGATTGTCCGAGATCTGAATCTTTCAAAATTTTGGGTTTTGAGTTGAGTGCTGTGAAAGTAATTGAGCACGAAATAGGTTTTCGCAACGCAGTTGAATCTGTAAAGAATTGCGAATGCGTAAACGAAGGGAATAATGGTCAATCAGCTGAGCAATTGCAAAATTTCCTAAGACGTAGGCGAAAGAAAGCATTGTGGAATTGGGTTAAATTAAAAATTAAGGAAATTGGGAATTTACGAGAACCTATGGAGAAACTTTCGTGGGCGGCGGATCAGTACAAATGGGGTGTCAGTAGGAAAATTACTGCTAGATTTAAGCTGAACCGGCACGAGAGAGTTAAGGTTCTCATGAAAACTCCTGAGGATAAAATGAACCAGCATTAAATTAGGTTAGGAGGATGGTTATGAGGATCTTAATGTATAAATTGTAAAATTGTGTTGTTGAAATGTATTAAATTGAGTGTGAATACATAATTTAAGAAATAATGTTATAATTCTAATTGCGATGAATTGTACGACTTTAAATATGTTGGTAATTTCATAGCCAAAGAATTGGATGTATTGTGATTATTGGATTTATTGTGATGAATTTTAGTAATTAAGTTTAATTTATTTGTGCATCCATGAGTAAGATGGCCAATTAATATTGATTATTGATGTATGGAAATTATTTAACGATTTGTATTGTGTTCAACGGTGAAAAGTATTTAAGGTTTTTTTTGTTGTATTATGTCCAATTGTGTGACTGTTCTGTATCGTGAATGGAGACTCAGACGGTTTTGTCTATTGTTAGGTTTTTAGTTCAGGATGAACTGATAGGTGAAAATCCTAATAAATCGTGTAGATTCTATGTTATATGAATCTTAATTTACCAATTGTGGGTCAAGTAATTTTATGTAATTAGTGAAATTGGAATATCAAGTGTAATGGAAGTAAATTGTTTAAATATGTACTGGAACGAGATTTCTGTTCTAGGTGTTGTTAAAGTAGCAAAAGTAATAAGAAACTTCCATATGAAAACAGGGTTGTGTTCGAAAGAAAGGCCCGCTCTCATGATGAGTGAATTTCTTTTTGTCTGGATCCTTTAGTTCTTTGATGGAATTAATCAGAGAAGGATGTTGGGGTTGGAACCCTTATTTATGCTAAACAATTTAAAATGTGAAGAATTTTGTTTGGATCCATGTTTCCATGATGAAAGTAAATTTTTTGTTTGTTTGATATTCAATTCAAGGTTAGGTATCTGATTTAGACCATGAATAATATAAGTTGATCCATTTTGTTGAAAGAAAAATTAAAGATGAAAATCTTGTTAAAACTAGGCTGTAGGAGTCTGAGGTTTCTAGTTGTTGAGTCAGTTTTGTGGACCAACGCCTAAATGGAAAAATTTTAAATATTGTTTGATAAAATGAAAAAAAAATTTAAATGTCCTGTAGTTAGAAAAGAAAAACTGTGAGTCTTTGGACGAGCAGGTTGTAAGTTTAACATTGTGTTGAATTTGTTAGGTACATTGTGTTGAATTTCTTTTGTTGTTGAAGTTTTATGTAATAGTGTTTCATGTCCTGCGTAAAGGCAGTGTCATGTGTAATGTGTGCACTATTTTAAATGGACCTATCAGGAATTAAGCATCACCTGTTAGAGTTTTGAGTCAAACATGCTGTATTTAAAGGTGTCAAATTTTATGTAAACTGAGTAATTTTAAAATGGTATTGAAAATCTATGTGTTAGTCATCGTTTTTTTGGGGTGGGCCAGTGTTGCCGAAGCCCTGTAGTCAGGTGCTGTATACCTGGAGGTGACACATAGATGTTTGAGTGTTTATTTTATTACAATGAATGGTATTTTTGGTATAGTTTCAGTTTAAGTTCAGTGACAATGACTGATAATTTTAGCATGTAATTAAGATGTTAAGTAACTAAATGATATTATAAGTTTATATAAGTGTATATAAGTTTGATTATATAAGTTTGATATCTGTGTTGTAATCTCATGTGCAATAGTGTCATGTATTTAGTGAGGACAGGGTCTGTCTGTTGAGTAATATTTGTTCCATGTGTTACAACGTAGTTAAAATATGTCCGATTAATTAATTGGGGTAGAACTCTTAGAAATGATTGTTAAGTAAGTTAAGATTGAGGAATGTATTGTAATGATAACTGTGAAAATACCTTAAAATGATAAGGCTTTATGTGTGTTGTGTTTGTAACCATGTATGAATTTATTATGTGTAAAGGTGTTGCAATATTGTGTCTCAGACTGAGGGCAGTTAGGGTTTTTAGTGAAGTTTAAAATAGGCGGTTGTGACTCTTTTGAGTTAGGGCTGAAGAAAGCCAAAGAGTAATGACCTCTTGGGAATGGTTTCTTGTGGGCTTTTCTAAATGGACCGACTGATCTTGCCTTTAGCCTTTTTAATGTTTAAAAAGACTTTTAGGGGGGAGGAGTTGTAGTAGCGGCAACCTTTGTTGACACATGCCTCCACTCCTTCCTTGCTATTCTGTGAAATGGGCAGAAAGGTTAAGCGGTGTGTGTGATGTAGTCTACACATTCCGAATGCGGGAGACGTAATTGCCTCCATTCCTCATGTGTTCGGAGAACAATATTGAAAAGGCAAACTGGCTGAGGGTGACATAAAGTTCAGCTGTCTTGGCGGCAGATGATCTCCATAGAAAGACCTGTTAGTAATGTTTTCGGTTCCAGAGAATTGTACATTTTTCAGGCTAACAAAGAACCGATGAGGGGCCGATGCAGCCTTTCAACTCCAATTACGGTAAGGTAACTTGGAAAAACATCATTAACGAGACCGTCCATCAAGAGGCATGGTAGATGTCCAGTTGAAAGAGGACCCGCGGCCGACAAAGAGAACCGACTCTGGGATGTCGTTTCAGCCGGAGGGAAAAACAGCTGAAGGAGCGGTCAGGAGCGAGATGACGTCAGCGGGCTAGCGGATTGTCACGAAGGAGCGCGAGGCTTTTATAAAGGGGGATCGCCGACTCGCCTGGACAGACAGAGAGAGACAGGCAGAGAGAGAGACCAGGAACCAGAGACGATTTTTCGAGATTTTTGACTGGAGGCTCGGGAGCTGTGATTTAGCTATGAGCCTATCGAGTTTGGGTTGCACGTGTAAGGTGCCCATCTACTACTTGTAAATAACAGTGTACATAAATTAATAGTCCAATAAAGGACGTAATGTAACCTAGAATTTCTGGTGTCTTGTGTCACTAAATGATGACGATACTTTTACGAGGTGCTGTGGCCACATTATCACAGCATGTATACATATTCTAACAAAATCTCCTATAGATGAGTAGTGCTAGAGCGAACAGCAAGCTTCTGGCATACCTGTGCTATTTCCCATCGTGAGTTTGACTGAAAGTTTTGTACGGGAAAAGGTGAGATTGTAGAATGGTTCATTAGTGGTTTTGTCAATCAGAGACTGGGCAGCGATATGAAACGTGCCCGTGTCAATGGTTTTATATACAGAGCATTGCTAGAAAAAGAATATTGTCCCACAACCATCAAAACGTACAGCCATACAAAGAAAAAAGAATTAGTGATAGGGGATGAAGAAGTCTATGGATAGACATTGCATAATCGACACATTACTCCACAACAACTGTTCGTGCAAGTGAGTTTAATTGTTGAAAACTCAATATGCACAAGCAACATTTGCTGCAAACTTCCTTTAATGGATTTCTTAAGTCTTGCGGCCGTTCTTAGTGCTTATATCGAACCTCTAAGCGTTTTTCGTCGTTTGGTATGATGCAATGAACATCTCTTCTGAACGCCAGAAAAATGAAAATGGCTGCTATGATGGACTGACGAATCCAACGTACATTTTCCGCTTTCAAGTTTGGAAGTGGCTGTGTTCTTGTTTGAAGCTGTTTTACGCAGCATTGGTTATGGCGGAGAAAAGTGTTTACCAGGAAATTTACCTTATCATCATTGACAATTATTATTCCCTAGAACTCTGCAACATAATTCTACGGATAATGAACCCTATTTTACCAGTATCATAAGGATCCTAGCCACAAGGCAACATCTGTTGCTTAATGGTTTGAAGCTTATGGTGTATAATATATCGGCCTTGATATCTGTGAAAAGAATTTGAGCGCAGAATTCGAAGTTTGGAACATATATGTCCACTACAAAGATTCTGTTACCAGTGGCTTTATTGACAGAATGGAAACATATTCATATCGCCGTTTTCCAAAATCTTATTAAAAACGAAGTTTCTCGGAGGCACTCTATACATTTTATGGCAAAAGGTAGGCCGATTCGTATTTCGCAAAGCATAACAATTCAAATTCCAAAGATATAACAAACCATGTAAAAGCATAACAAAGAAACAATATTAAAACTACGCAAGTTTAAAAGTTTGATCTATGGAGTTTCCCACCAGGTGACATAAAACTTAAATGAAATGAAAAACAAAATGGTAGACCACCTGCAGGAAAGTAAAAGTCTGATTAAAAAGTTACTAAATTTCAATTACAGAAATGTAAAAGAAAAAGAGCAGGATAGAGGAATTTCCTTGTTCGAAATAACGAAAGTTGCTGCTAAATATACAGTTAACATACTTTCCAGTGAAATATTTAAAGCATGCATATGATTTTAAAGCAAATAAAATACAACTCTGTGTCAAAAGACGACCTTGTATCAAATCTCCAAACAGGCACTCATATTGTATTGTGGTTAGCTTATTGAGATTTAGTTGGATTAGGATCAAATCCTGACTAAGGCAGGGATGTTCTTGTGCAGTCCTCTCTTGGCGAGTAATGTTGCTTCCCTTATATGGTGCTCGCGTAATAATAAAGCCAACAAATTCGCGGTGTGTAATGGACGAAATACGAAAAGACTAGTGTTTACCTCGTTAGATTAAAAAAGGGTATTCTAGAAACTACAATATCTAGGTGAAGTGAGAAAGTGCTATTTTACATGTCTTCCCTCACGTTATTGCCCCTTCCTCTTTGAAACAAATACGTGGGTCATGTGAGTTGGATCACAACACCGAAATAAAAATGCTGTCGGTGCGTTTTCCGAGTGAAGTGGAGCAAAAAAGGTAAAACGACAGACTTGTTTCTGTTTGAAAAAGATCATATTGTAGGAGCTCGTTTGGCAGGATCCACGATTGCAAGAACAGAGCAACTCACCGGCTTCTCGAAACTTAACATATCAAAAGTGTTTAACAGCTGGACACAAAACCCACAATCCTTGACTAAAAGGCTTAACTGTGGATTTAACACAGTTAATGAAGCCCGTGAACGTCGTTGTCTCAGACGGCTTGTACGATGGAAAGGGGGTTGCACAGTAGTTGACGAAAATCTTTAATGAAGCCTCGTCTCAACCGATGTCGAAACGAACAAGCCACAGGGAATTGCAAATAATCGGTATAGGGAGTCACGTGCCTGTACGGAAACCTCTCATTTCTGCCAAGAACGAGAGAGTTCGCCTACAGTAGTGTCGGGAAAGGCGTAACTGGACATCTGAAAATTGGGAAAAGGTGATCTGGTCGGACGAATCACTCTACACCTTGTTTCGCGCCGGCGGCAAGCGGAAAGTGTGGAGCGAGCTCCATGAAGCGATGAAGTCATCTTGACCTGTTAGCACAGTTCAAGCCTGTGGTGACTCTGACTTCCGACGTCTACCCTGGCAACTGCAAAGTCCAGATATGACCCCTATGGAGAACATTTGGGACATGTTGGAAAGACACATCCGAAAGACACTCTTCTGCCATCAACCTTACAGGACCGTAAGATCTGTTTGCCCGACACCTGGTATTCTCATGACAAATGCGCTCCAGCCCCTTGTAGAATCGATTCCTAACCACATACGGGCTGTAATTCGGGCTATAGGAGGTCTAATAGAATATTAACCCAAGGTTTTTACTTCATTGGGGGGGGGGGGTGTATGTTATTGAAAAATTATATATTTAAATTTTAACCGTTAGGCTACAGTGTATATTTTTCTACTATGAATAGTTGTCCTACTTTTCCAACTGCGCATTATTGCTCTCTCCAACGGTTAAGCCTCACTATACCGACCATCAGACAGAAGTTGCATTCAAATTCAGGTCTCCAATCCTTGGAATTCTACAACTGACCTTTCATAGTGATGCATATTATTTTCAAATTTTTCCCTCAAAAGTTTTTCTTTACACCTTCTTTTAATGTATGCAATTAATCGTACATTCTCCTTCTTAAATTGGTTTGTTTTGGAGCGATACGGTCAAGTTTTTGCTACAGGAGGGCTAATTAGACCGGGACCTACAGTTTAGAGCTGATTCCGAATGGCTACAAACATCCATGCCAACAGTGGGACTCGAACCCACAGGATCTGGACCGAATGCCAGCACCCGAGCCATTCGGCCACACCTAGCATGAAGAAAGTTACCGCAGTTTTTTCGTAATACTATGGCGGTAATAATTATAGCGGAGTTGATACGGTTCTTTTAATAATTATTACTTATTTTGTTACATACATATATATGCAAAAATAAATCATATGAAGGCGCATATACATAAAAATAAGTCATATACATAAAAATTAAATCATATGAATGAGCAAACAACTCGTCGGTAAAGTCTTAATTTTTAATATTTTTAACTAACGCGAATTTGAAGTATATGTGCTGAATATCGTGAAAAAAATTTTCAATTACAAACAAAAATAATTCCAAACTTTATGAGCACATACAAATCGTTGGTTCGTGTTAATTTTGTTAACGGCAAAACCAACCGTGAGCCAAAGTCTGATAAACATTATTTCTTTTTATCACTGTTGAAGGAGGTGAAAAGGCCTGCCTTATCAATGTAGTTAAAGATTTTAAAATAAAGAAGTTTTCTTAGATAAGCCAGTTTTCATTTCTAAATGGCAGGCATGCTGCCAAAATTCAGAAAACGTTTTTCTGAACGAAACACTTTAATAAGTTTTAGACTATGCCAAATCGATGCTCATCTTAAATTTTAAATCCTGGAATGTGGGTATCTTGATCTCTCTGTCAGATTTAGTTTTCTTCCATATAATTTAGTTTCGTATAGTTGTATAGTTAATGCACTGATCCATCCAAAATATATCTCAAGTTGAGAAATTTTCTAACACAGAAGTTACGGTTATTTTTATTGTTCAACAGATTTTCTTGCTCATACAACACATCCTTTTAATGCAATAATTATAAAAATATTCATCCTTTATCATTAAAAGACATGAAAATTCTATTGGAGGAAAATTCCCCTTTAATATAGCTGTCTCAAAAATTTGGGAAAAAAAAAGAAAAAGAATGAACACCGTATAATTTCAAGAGTATTTTAAGGGAATAATATGAAAAGTAAGAAAAAAGAAAATATGTAAGAAATACAAACCTTAAAAGTATAAATGAGTGTATTTAGGTATTTATAGTCTGAAGCCATATATTCGAAAGCTTTCTTCGCTGACACTAAATATAGAAGGCCCTTAAACTTTGCGGATTAGAGATTTAAAGGTTAGACCAATAATTAATTTTTTCTGGAAATTTGCAGAGTAAATAAAGCTGTCTAATGAGTTAAAATCACAGTCCAAAAAGCAAAGTACCCAAATGGGTACCTCGGGATTCAAATACTGCATTTCAGCTTTCACTTTGGGCTTAAAGACGCTATCTAACTGATGCTGAAATTTAAGCTCTTCTTGCCGAAAGTGATGGGGATTTATCAGATATTGATAACCCTGATTTCAACGAGAATTTCGAATCCGAAAGTGATGAAGAAACGTGTGAAGAAACTGGAAATGCTGTAAAGCCAGTGGCAAGTGTTTCAAAAGAAAAAGGGGAAAAAGTCAAATTGGAAACGTTCTGAGTAAGTATAATGCCTATATTTTTTTTAAAATTTCTAACTGTGAAATAAATTATATGAAATATACGTAATGGAGATACATAAATATTTCTTTATTTTGTTACATTTTAACCCTTTTAGGTTCTCCAATGTGATACTGGAGGATCTTCTCAAGGATGATCTTCCGATAAATGATTCATATAAAGAAGAACCATTTTTCACATCCCAGTATTTTTTTAAATATTTTCCTGGTGATTTCTGGAATTAAAGCGCCGAGCAGACAAACATTTGTGCATTTCAGAAAAAATATGAGCGTTTCACTAAAGCAGATTTAAAAGAGCTGAAAGTATTTGTTGGCATTCATATTATTATGGGTATTTTGCAGATTCCCCGAGAGATAATATGCTGTGGCGTCACGACAAGTAGTAAGGCTATTCTCTCTGAGGCATTTTGAAGAAATTTCACAACTATTGATCCATACCAAGAAAGACAGAGTTCTAATTAACAAACGAAGGCCAAATTTTTAAAACAAAAATTCAACAATTTATTAACAAAAAAAATTAAACATTAGACATTTTCGACATATTCACTTAATTTACTTGCAGATTTACAGTGCGCGCTCCAGGGCCCATTCCGGCCCAAGAAAACAGGAGCCTCACAAAATCACAACAGCTCGGGCCGATGTTCTACGCCGCTCTCCCGAAAAAAACAACTCCAAGCCTCTCCTCTAGGCTGGCAATTCGGGGTCCGTCTTCTTGGAATGTCTGGATTTTCAGAAGGGGTGGAGGGGCCTGCAGCTTATCGGCTGACAGCTCTTCTTAGACGCCGAACTTTACTACATTGCAGAAAAGTAAAGATGACAGCTTTAGTGGCTGCATCTGTAAGGAAAACGGTTTTTAATCCCCCCACGTGTTCCGAACTGTTGGAACCGAACAACACATTCCTTGAAAAACACGCAGCTGTGTTTCAAGCCCTTGTGGGGTCTCGGGGAAAAATCAGACCCTATTTCCAGTACGCTACAATGCTAAGGAACAAATTTTTCGAGTTACGAAATATGTTTCATTTTGTAGACAAATCAGTTATAACGGATGAACCAAAAATAAAAAAATTAAAATAAACTAGACTAAGTTCAGCCAATTTTAGACAAATTTCGTAAATTCTGCTTGTCTTGCCACGAACAAAATGTTTATGCATTGATAAACAAATGATACTATTCTCCGGTCGATGTCCGATGAAACAGTATGTTTAGGAACACGTAGATTTCGCATTAAAAATATCGAAATTTTGCTACAAAAAAAAAAAACACAATATATAAAATTTCGCATTTATTTGCAAAAAAAAAAAAAATATATAAATTTAAAAATTTCGCATTTATTAAAAAAAATTACAATTTTACTTACTTCAATAAGTAAGTATCAAAATTCTTAGTTAAAAGCTAACGTTGTGCTTCACATTATGTTCCTTAAGTCTTTGCCTTCTGTTATTAATTACTATGTTGTACATGCTAAAATATCTCAGCATCTACTCGGTTAACGGAACTATAGAGGCTTTGTATAGCTGCCTTTGCAAAGTTAAGGTAGCAGCATTTCGTAGAAATTAAAATCTGTATTACATCAACAGGAGTATGTTGGTTGACCACTGAAAGTAGTTGAAATACCCTTGACTTTGGCGCTCAACAGACGTTCTTAAATCTACTAAATTATTCCACAAAACTTGATGGTTGATTTTTATAGTCAGGCCCAGATTTCTGCATGGGCAAGTGGGGCACTTGCCCAGGGCCCCCAAAATTATAGGGCCCCTTATTTAGTATTAAGTTGTACATATTTTTGAAAATTTGGTGTTTGGTTAATGCTGTAATGAGGGCAGTGGTGGATACAGAAAAAAATCCTGGGTGGGGCACAGTGTACCCACTATAGTGAAAGCATACTTACATCCATAAGTGTTTCTGGTTTAATTTTTTTTTTGGGGGGAGGGGGGTAATAACTTTAGACTGTGATCAATTTTGAATTTCAAAAAAATTTTCATGAATTTATTTATTAACATTAAAAAGTAAATTAATAAATTAACACTTATTATTATTATTATTATTATTTTCAAATTTTTGACTTGTTGGTCGAAAATTGTTTGAATTTCCTGTCCCAATTTATGGGGGACTTGGGTGAGTGTCCCACATGTGGAAATCTGGTCCTGGAAGGGGTACGTGCCCCCCTCTGGATCTTTCCTTGGAGGGGCCTCCAAAGTCTGCTTTGCCCAGGGCCCCATTGGGTCGAAGTCGGGCCCTGTTTACAGTTGGATTTTTAGGTTCGACTCCGGTACGAACAAACTGTCCGGGTGAAATTCGGAGCAAATCCGAAGGAAAGTGAGATTTCTCAGTTAAAATCCGCGGATGGTCTTACATAAGCAATTATCTCAATAAATTATTTCTATTATTAACTAATTTCGCTTAAAAATTATTACCGAGGTTTCACCGAAAAGTAGTAAAAAAATTATTTTCGCATTTATTCACTCATATCGGCAAGTTTCACATTTATTCGCATATATTTCGTAAATACGAAAATTACGTATCCCTAAGCATTTTCCTTTAAAGCCTAATTCAGTAGGCTTAAAAAGTTTTGTACTCGCTGTGCACAAGGGACTGGTTTTAGATTTTGTAATACATACTGGTTCAAATACAGTATCAGCAGTTGACATGAAATCCTATGGTTTAGGTGGAAGTGTAGTAACGTTTCTAGTACAGTGGCTCCCAAAAGTGTTCGTACACTTACGATTTTCAATGAAATAGGGTTCTGTCCATTAACTAAAATGAATATTTCAGAATGGGAATTTAATAATAAGATCTAAAATCTGTTCTTAACAAAACTACATGAAATATTTTAAAAACATATTAAAACTTTATTTTTAAGAAACCAATAATCAAAAAGTAACAAAAACTTATCTCACAAAAGTCATCGTACACGTGTAAAAAATCTCTACATATTAGTAAATATTCTAATTTTTCGTTAAATTAATATTTAGTAGGATATCCTTTAGCATCCACAACAGCTTTTAAACGTCTGAAAATAGATTGCACTAGTTCTTTTGTAATTTCTGCATCAATGTTCATCCATTCTTCCATCATAATTGTTTTCAGTTCGCTTTTCGTGTGAATGTCGTGTTTTCGTACTCGAACCTCCAGTTCTAACCAAATATGTTCTATTGGGTTTAAATCTGGCAATTGAGGTGGTGTTTTCAAAACTTGTGGACAATTATAGAGACACCAGAGGCGAACGTTGAGAGCCGTGTGCTTAGGATCGTTATCTTGATAAAAAACAAAGTTGTTTCCAATACCCAAATTTTGATATATAGCTGATAATTTTAAAGTGTCTCTTAAAATATTTATATAAACAGCATGATTCATTATGCCATCAATAAATACCAAATTACCTAATCCTGATGCTGACATGCACCCCTACACAAGGACACCTCCACCACCATGTTTAACTGTTCCTACTAAGTTCTTTGGATTAAGTTCCTCATTTTTTCTTCTCCATACAATTATACTCCCATCGGAACCAAAAATGTTAAAATTGCTTTCATCGGCAAATAAGACATTATTCCAATACGTTTGGGGCTTATTTATCATTGATAATGCGAAGGAAAGCCTAAGCTTTCTGTTTTTCTCACTCACAAAAATTTTTTTACGGCAGAACGTCCATGTTATCCAGCTGCTCTGAGAACAAACACGTCGAACAGTTTCAGGTGAAATTGAAGTAGAAAATGTTTCATTAAATTCTGCAGAAACTTTTACAGCACTCGAACGTGGATTTTTTACAAATTTTCTAATTATAGATATCTGATCACGCTTTGTTAACTTTGCCGGACGACCTTTTCTTACCTTGTTTTCGATCCGATTTTCTTCTCTAAGGAGTTTTATCACATACTGCACAGTAGAATGGGATAAATTAAGTAATTTAGCAATATTCCGAACTGATTTACCACTACTATGATGAAAAATAATCAATTTTTGAATGCTGTTTCTTGTTTCTTTACGACTACGAGCCATTTTCAAATAATAAATAAAATATTACGGAGAAGGCAAGCAAAAATTAAAGCCAAACGATATTTTAAATGCCACAACAATTCAAAAATAAAAATAAAGCGTCAGACGATAATTTTTGTTACAATAAATTAATTATGCACCATTATGTTAAACTGGATTATTCAATTATGTTAAAATGGGTTGATTATTGTTAAAATAAATTACATTATCATTAAAATTAAAATTAACTGATTGAATTATTCATTATTGCTTTCTAGTATCATTGCGTTGTGTTATTTTTTAAGTTTAGCATATAAGTTAAAATATATAGATCGTGCAAGCAGTGAGGATATCTTAGACAGATACTAGCACAAATTGTACTACAGTCATTTTTTTGCTTGCACACTTCATTTCAATAACATTTGACACAGATATATTTCAGAAATCACCCAAGATACAAAGTATAAGACACATAAATAAAATTTTAAAAATTCGAAAACAACCGCTCGCCATTTGACTGTAGAACCACTTAGTTCAACATGGAGACAGAGGCAGCAAGAGGGTTTTTACACAAAAGATATACTTATAGCCTACAACGGATGATTCTTTCGTCTGAGTATTCGTTGGCTAATACTTTCGTAGGTTTTCACAACATGCGGTTGACCAAAATTACACTATTATTTCTTGCTGCACGACGACTTAGCAACAGACGAAGCACGTGTTTTTTTAACAAAAGACACATGACCCAAAACGGATTATTCTTTCGTAGGAGCATTCGTCGGGCAACACCTTCGTAGGCCTTCACAACATGCGGTTCACCAAAATTACACTATTGTTTCTTGCTGCACGATGACTTAGCAACAGACGAAGCACGTGTTTTTTTCACAAAAGACACATGACCCAAAACGGATGATTCTTTCGTAGGAGCATTCGTCGGGCAACACCTTCGTAGACCTTCACAACATGCGGTTGACCAAAATTACATTATTGTTTCTTGCTGCACGACGACTTAGCAACAGACGAAGCACGTGTTTTTTTTCACAAAAGACACATGACCACAACGGATGATTCTTTCGTAGGAGCATTCGTCGGGCAACACCTTCGTAGGCCTTCACAACATGCGGTTGACCAAAATTACACTATTGTTTCTTGCTGCACGATGACTTAGCAACAGACGAAGCACGTGTTTTTTTCACAAAAGACACATGACCCAAAACGGATGATTCTTTCGTAGGAGCATTCGTCGGGCAACACCTTCGTAGACCTTCACAACATGCGGTTGACCAAAATTACATTATTGTTTCTTGCTGCACGACGACTTAGCAACAGACGAAGCACGTGTTTTTTTCACAAAAGACACATGACCACAACGGATGATTCTTTCGTAGGAGCATTCGTCGGGCAACACCTTCGTAGGCCTTCACAACATGCGGTTGACCAAAATTACACTATTGTTTCTTGCTGCACGACGACTTAGCAACAGACGAAGCACGTGTTTTTTTCACAAAAGACACATGACCCAAAACGGATGATTCTTTCGTAGGGGCATTCGTCGGGCAACACCTTCGTAGACCTTCACAACATGCGGTTGACCAAAATTACACTATTTATTCCTTGCTGCACGATGACTTAGAAACAGACAAAGCACGTGGTTCCCCGACACACCAGCTATTTAGCCTTTTACGACGGATTGCGCTCACGGGACAAAGTTTGTCGCCACACTCACTGGACACCGTTCATTAGCACACTGAATGAGAGAATTCTCTCTTTCAAAAGAGGCAGTCAAAAGAGCAACCCTGTTGCCACACTCGTAGCTAAAACTCTGAGACAAGTTACTTGAGGAAGGAATAGTGATGCGCCGAGCTGATGCGCATTCATCTCAGTCTGCTATTTGTGCAAACAAGCCAAACTGTGAAAGTAATTACTTTTACAGTTTTAATTAGGAATTTATCCGAAAATATTTCAGTGTACGATGACTTTTGTGAGATAAAGTTTTGTTACTTTTAGATTACTGGTTTCTAAAAAATAAGTTTTACTATGTTTTCAAAATATTTCCTGTAGTTTTGTTAAGAATAAATTATAGATCTTATTATTAAATGGCCATTCTGAAATATTCATTTTAATTAATGGATAGACCCCTATTTCATTGAAAATCGTAAGCGTACGAACACTTTTGGCAGCCACTGTATATGTGTCGCCCAAATGAAAGTGGCACTACAGTTGGTGTGACAAATGGTTTAATGATATTGCTGTAAGTTAGTATACAAAATAAAAAGAAATACATAAAGAACATATAGGCTAGACATAATTGCCTTGGAGGTTGAAACAGATGTCCCAGAGATCCACGAGATGATGGATACCTTGGGTGAAGAAACTCCCGAGTTGGCAGTGGAACCAGTGGAACCGTGAAGAATTGTGTAACATTTCCTTCGTTCATAGACATTCCATCCGCTATCTTGCGAGAGGTGATTTTTATTGCTCACGAGACTGTCCACAGCTGCAATTGCTTCTTGGGTGATAACCCCATGCGCTTGACCTGATCGAACCCTGTCGTCCGTATTGCTTTGTCCGTTTCAAAAATCACTACACCATATGAATACTGATCTGCGTGACATACACTCTGTGCCATACACATTTTGCATGCGACGATAAATTTCTCCAGCACTCATATTTTCCGCCGTTAAAAATTGCACGACTGCACGTTGACAACGTTTGGAGACATCCGTGATACGAACGATACCGTTGACCTTGCTCCTACGCTATCATGCAAGCATCTGTCGTAATTTGACGATATGGCATGCCTTCCCAGCACTCAGCGTTCTCTATAGGGGTATGCGTAGTCTTCAGTATCTTAAAACGATGGCGCAATAACGGCAGTGCCACTTTTATTTGGGTGACCCTTATATCTACAGCAGTGGTGGCTTTTTTCAACCGTGACCCCCTTTTTTTAAAAAAAAATCATACGACCGAAGGAAAATTTATTGTTTACATTATTTTTAAATTAGAAAAAAAATTAACAAAAGAATATAAAACGAAATAAACAAATTTTGAGAAACTACTATTTCAAAAATCAATGAACTGTAGATTTGGGGTATTTATTTAGTTTGCATAATAAGAATTTAAAAAATGTATTCCTTACCATCTACACTTGTTTTTTGTCAAACCTCATATGTCTAAAACTCCATTTTAAATATTAAACGTTTGTATTTCCTTTAGGTAAAAATTAGCAAAAAGTAGAATTAAAAAAGAGCATGATTTTAAAATTATAAGCTGCCTATTAAAACACTGAAAATCATAAACTTCATTTATTAAAATGAAACTAAATTACTCATGAAAAAAAATTAATGAAGGTTGAGCCTGGACCTCAGATAATATTACTTCAATATTTGGGGAAATATTTGAGAATGTCATTCTTTTATTAACATTGTTTGGTATTTATAGCTACTAATTTTGAAAACCCAGTCCCGCACATCTAGGCAAAAGCGTATGGAAGCAATGTAACCTTGTAAAACTGCTTGACATTTTTTTTAACAATATCATACAATTTGTAACATATAAAAAATATAAATAAAAATATTAAAACCATGTAATAATTAAATTGCTTAAAGCCTGTTTTCTTATTTAAATAATTCAGTATGATATAAATTTACTTTAGACTACCCGCGACCCCTTCAATTTTTTTACGACCCCTCCTGTGGATCGCGACCCACAGTTTATGCACCACTGATCTACAGTACCAGATACTAGACCTACTTTTTTGTTTACTGATAGATATTTAATTGGAGTTCCAGTTTTGGATTTTCTTGTAAACAGAAATATTTTGTTAACTGGTATTGTAATGAGTAATACAGAACTGAGGGTACTGCAGCTAACTTTCAAGCTTACCGGAAAGAGAATCATCTTCTATCCGTACTCGTGATGATGGAAGAGCCTGTATAGTGAAATGGAAAGATAGAAAATCTGTATTGATGATGTCAAGTGCATTTGGTATCAATCCAGAAGAACCTGCAAAAGGTGGTGCAAGGAGGAAAAAAAAAAAAAAAAAAAAAAGGTGTTATCCAACCTGCTGTAGCGGACCTCATGGACAGATCTATTTCATATTGCCGCATTGCAACTCAAACAAAAAAGTGGACGATGTGTGATTTTGCGCACTTCCTGAATAGGGCAGTGTGTAAAGCATGGATATTTCACAACAGAATGAGGTTGAAAGAAAAGACATTTTGCAATTAATTGATTTTAGACTTGCAATTGCTGAATCCCCTTTTGAAAAAGAATGTTCTCGAGCATCAGTTGAAGATAAGCCGAATGCTAGAATTATCCAAAATGTTTTTCCCATACCTGGAAATGACATAAGATGGGACAGAGTTGGACATTTTCCAGAGCATTTAAAACTCCAAAATCAAATGAAATGTCTAAATGAAAAAATCAAGAGTAAGATGCATCAAATGCAATTTATTTCTATGTCTCCAGAACATTGGCTGCTTCCTTTAATTTCACGAAAAATAATATATTTTGAAAGTGTGTAAAACCAAGGTACCCATTTGAGTACCACTTAATTAGCTTAATTAAAAATGTTGAATTAATATTTTTTGTTTACATTTTACTTTTTTAGTGGGTTAGGGTAGTGCTAAATGATTAAAAAATATACAAGTTGTCAAAATCCCTCCAATATATTACGTTTCGGTCGCAAGAGGCTAGAGTTGAAATTTATTGATTCCAAAGTTGAATTCAGACATAGATATCCCTATCCGCTTTTTTTGTTATTAAATGCCATTTTCAATGTATAGAAAATTGATCTTATCGCTTTCATCACCTTTTATTTTTATACGATCAGTTTATTTAGATAAAAATTTAAGTTGATTTTACCTTTACATTTGTTTCATTATAAAACTATTCTGTTCCATACTTATCCAGTCTGGCATATATAGCGGAAAGGGAAAAGATGTATGATCACCAGTGTTTCTCCAACAGAGATAATTTTTCTAGGTAATCAAAAAATGCCAAATACTGAATTAGTATTTTCCAGATTAACCATGAAAGATACTTAAATGTCTTAGTTCTATAACATTAAAATATATTATTGTTGAAATTTTTGGGTTGTTTGTCAAGCCGAAGGACTTCATAAACAGTTTAAAGATTAGTTTTTTTCTAAAATTATAAACATGTCGGTACTGCACAACATTAAAATGTTTTATTTGAAAATGTCAGCTAAGCAGTTAGACCTGCAACCATTCAATAAAAGTCAGTTGCATTCTGACCATTTTGGTTAAATATGCTATACACGAAAATTCAAATATATATATATATTTTTATTTTTTTTATTTTTTTGCAGAGGTGGGGGGGGGGGGGGGGAGGTAGATGTGCAGTTAGGGTTGTACTAAACGAATAAATGAACACAGGGCATTTCGCGTTTCTACTTTAGACAACTTTATAAATTCTTTTTTTTTTCTTACTCTAGAACTACCTTGCCTCTAGAACTACCTTGAAAATTTATTTTAAATAGCAGAATATTTTTAATATAGAAATTGTTTAAAAAAACTAAGTTTGTATTTCTTTGTCTTTTTGTCTTTTCGTCTATTAATTTTTATAGGTAACTGTTTTTCTATCTTTTTCTCGGGGTAAGAGGCTTTAAAAAGGTACAAGCACGGACATTTTCTTCGAATTCGATGTGGTACCTGTTTACTACGGAGCTGAATTATTAAAATAACAATTGATAAAAGTTTCCCATTTTTAAATAAATAATCTTACAGATGAAGGAGAGGGCTGAATTTTATCTTTCAGCATTTTTTACGTAACTAATGATTATTTATCAACTCCTGAATTTCACCGATGTTTAAAATTCGTTAATATAACATTGGATAGGAAAAAAAAACCCCTTGAATATCATGTCATATATTTTCTTCCGCACGTGAAAGCCTCTTTGATACATTTTATAACTAAAAATCTGAATATCTGCGCTTATTTAAATATAAATATCATCACACGGTAAAACGAATCTCATTATCAGCAAATAATAAATTGTTAGCTGTCAAAGGAATTGGAAATTCTTTGACAAGTTTTTTTCTACAAGCCACCTTGTAAAAATCAATATTTTAAATTGGATTGCAACATTTCTTTCCACTTCCCAAAACTGTCTTTTCCCTTTAACAAAAATTTATTAAATTTAATAGGTGTTAAATAACCTTAACATTGTTTGTTTCGATTAATGGGGTCAATCACTCTGCCGATATAGAATTACGAAAAGAAAATAGCATCCAATCAATGTGGAAAGCATTAACTGACTCTTTGACCTTTCTACAAACTCGCAATAGACAAGGTCCAGTAACAAGAAATCAGAGCTAGAATTCATTAAAAGTTTATATGTTGTTGGACTTGAGAGTACAACTAAAACCGGTTAACACAAATATAGCAATGCCCGGTGCTGATGGAAAAATACTCCTTCTAGGAGTTCGTCCCATTAAACATCCTAACTTTGAATTCAAATTTATCAATCCAAGCATTCCTTTCACTAATTCCAAACCAGGACTCGCAGACGTCTTATTAAACTAGCTTCCATTTCCCTCGCTGCCTTAGCTGGTCTTGTAGAATTTCTGCGACGATAAACAGCTTCGAAAATTATCTTATAAGTCACTCATTCCATGCCTACTCCAACTAATCAAATTTTGTTTTGATGCTTCTCCTTCTCCACAGAGAGCAGAGAAATAATATTTACTGAAAAAATGGCGAAATTTTAGCTGTAGGTAACTAAATTTAACTAAATACCTTCAAAGATAAGGAAAACAGTATACTGCAAGGTAGAACTCAGAGGACCGATAATTTAACAGATAATTTGGAGATGAATATTTTCTTCTTGTTTTTACGATTTAAAAAAAAAAAAAGCTTGCATTAAATGGAACGTAGAATAGTCCGCGTAATATAAAAGAGTAGAATAATGGTACAAAGGACATGAAAAGACGACTTTCTCTCAAATTTCCCATAGTGTACCAGTGCCTAAATTAGTCCGTTTCTGCTAACAGTTGTGCAGGAGTACTTAATATAACGGATCATGAGTGGGTGCAAAAATACTTTTTCAAAAATTTGAAGTGTGTTTAAAATAAGAAATTAACAATAAGAAATACTTAAAGACTTGTAAAAGTTGTAAGAACCCTCGTAAAATCTGTGGTGAGTAAGTTGAAAATTTTCATTCTCTCAATGAATTATTAATAAATTGTCAGTTTAAAACCCCTAGAATTCCGCTTTTTGCAAAATAGGTAGGCATTAATTTTTTTTTCTTTTGATTCAGAGGATTCAAACATTTGTGCCCGAAGTAGGTATACTGCTGGGAAATCACCCAATTTCCCTTTAGGCATGGAATCTATGTCTCCGAATTGCAAGCAATGCAACTCAAAGTTCTTCAAAAGAAAAAGAAAGAAAGAAAATATTTTTAGTGTGATTTGAGGGGGAAGATTTGGGGGCCTCATAACCTGTTTTAAATTAAGGAAAAGTAAGGTTCAACAAGAAAAACAAGGAAGATGCACAATATTTCACATATAATGTAAAGGCGCAACATACTTATTGATGCGATATTATATTTGTCAAATCATTAATTTGTGTTCTTCAAAAACAGATAGTCATGATAAAGAACAGTCACTGATTAAAAACAAACTACTATGATTATTCTAAAATAATTAGTTTTAAACTCTGATGTTTTGAATGCGATATATCCCAATGAAAATTGATAGCTTTCTAATAACATTATTCCGTTCATCCATTTTCTCATACATTCCCGCGATTGAAAGGTGTCACATTTCTCACCGAATGCAACTTCTATTAGAAATAAAGCATAATAATAATAACAATAATAATAATAATAATAATAATAATAATAATAATAATAATAATAATAATAATAATAATAGCCTAGGAAGCTTCACATTATAATACAGCATTCTCTACGATTTCCCTAAATTTCATTTTCCCCATTTTTCTGTCAAAAGGTCAAGGCACATAAACTTCCTAGAAACTCTCAAAAATTACCACTTTTAAAGTTGCTTGTCCGAAACTGTTCTTCAAAATTACGGTGGTTAGGAACAGAAAGGACGGCTTATTCTTAGAGACCGAAATTCAGTCGAGGTACACGTATTGCAATTGTGTAGATTTACCAAAACTGAAAAAAATATAAACTTTTAATCCCTGTAGGAAAAAATTCCTTTACTTGCTCATCAATACTTGTTCTCCTGAAGGTAAACTAACTGCGTAGTTTAGACATATCGTTTAAGATGAGAGATGTTTACCTGTTATAATTTATAGAATTGCCTATTGCAATGTCCTGAATCAATGTTTATAGCTGGGTTTATTCTATGTATGTTCATGTTTACTAGTTCAGTATTCCGAGCAGTGGTTGAAGACAATCTGCTAAAGGGAACCCATTCTGCAATAAATGTACCATCAGATAATACAGAAATCGATACATTTGTTGATAGAAGCTGAAAAAAGTAAGCCAAAGTCGACATAAAATTCCTTGATAATCGATATGCAACGAAATCCATTGGTTCTTCTTTTCCTGTCGAGAAAGGGAACATTACCGTAGGAAAATTTTGGAGACACTAATGTTGTAGGAATAGGGGGTAACTAGAGCCAAAATTTCGCTGAACGTATTCGTATTTGTGCAAGAATTTAGCGCTGACTATTTTTAAAAAAAAATTAGATTAGAATCTAGGGTTTATTTATCTTTCTCACGAGAATTAATCGCATTTGGGCAAGGCATAACATCCAAATTTGCTCAATAATGAAAACACTGACTTTTCCAAAATACTAGAGTAATTTTCCAAAATATTTTCAACATACAGGAAGTTATCACCTTAATGAAAACACCGAATAAAATAATAAGAACTGCTGTGCATGGCACGCAGTGAAATAGGGACATTTGAATGATGACAAAATTCTTATACAGGGTGTTCCAAAATTCGACCGACAAATTCAGAGGGGTGATAGTGCGCATCAAGACGAGCAACAATCACATAGAAATGTATAACCGGAAACGCAAACCTGGTCAGCTAGAGGATAAACAAAGATGCAGAAATGAAAAGCCAACATTTCGGCATCTTTGTTTATCCTCTAGCTGACCAGGTTTACGTTTCCGGTCATACATTCCTATATGATTCTGTTTTGTATTAGAGTTTTCTACCTCCTCTAGAAAAATGCGATATATCTAGGGGGATTGGTAAGAGGTACGGTCCGATTAAGTAAAAAGCACCCTCCAGCGTCAGGTTAGTGTTTCCGGTCATACATTCCTATGTGATTGTTGCTCGTCTTGATGCCTACTATCACCCCTCTGAATTTGTCGGTCGAATTTTGGAATACTCTGCATATATAAAATAATTTAATTTATCGATGCGAGGATCATATGTACAGATGAATAACAAACTAAATATAAGACATAATAGTGAGCTAACTGATCATAACGAAAATAATATTCATGGTTCACGAAAAGATACTCTCAACTCACCTCTAACCGAAAATGGGAGATTAACAGACGCCACAGACTGACTGACTGACTGAGACATTCAGGAGCTTCTGGAAGAGTAGTGAGTGGTAACTACAGTACATGAGACGGACCCTCCACTGTAGGATGATATAGCAATGCATAAAACTTTAGTGATCAGAAAAATACGATAGTAGGAAGGAAAATAGAAAGTGGGGAAAACAGAAAGTTCGATAGTACAAGTAACGGTAAAACACGGGGGGGGGGGGGGGAGAGACTGAGCGAACAGAGCACTGGACAGACAATTAAAAGTTACGAGCAAGAAACTTTTTTTCTCTTTTCGGAAACGGCTAGTTGAAAAAAGTTGTTACACTTATAGATAAGAAAAACCGTAAAAAAAATTTTGAGAAAAAAAATATCTTCCGATAGCGCATTCACTTTGAATTATTGAAAAAAATAAGAAAATAAATATTTTTCAGCAGTTTTTTGAAAAGCTGCTGCATTTCAAAATAATGCATTTAAAAAATAAGAAAAAAATAAGAAAATAAATAAGAAAAAAATAAGAAAATAAATATTTTTCAGCAGTTTTTTGAAAAGCTGCTGCATTTCAATATAATGCATTTCAAATACAATAGTTCGCAATGTATAGTAAAAGGGTGTTAAAATGCAGGAAAACATTTTTATATGTATGATTAAAACATTTATTGTACAAACAAAACCTTCAAAAGTACCATTTTTTAAGAAAAAAACGTATTTTCATAAGATTGCTGCAAATGTTGTTTTTACTGCACTTTTTGCTTTCGTCACTCCTATTATACCACATTATTGATTGTTGAACTCAGACACATTGAAGGCAGCTTTTGAAGAAAATTCCGGTATAACTGACCTTGACAACAGGGGGCTTCTTATGTAGCCATCTCCAGCTTCAGTACCGCACACACTTTGGCTAGCCTCGGTGACAAGTTTGACGCAACGCGCCACAGCTTGGGTGTGACGGAATCCATGGAAAGCATGGAAATCTATTGAAGTCTGAAATCAATGGTCTGCCAGTTTTGATCATTTCTTCTATTTCTTCGTCCAGTACATTCCTTAGCAAAGGTGGCGGAGTGACATTACAAACATTCCACTTAATCTTGTCAACGTAATCGATCGCGTAGAAGTCAAGTGTTGGCACTCTAAAGTCTCTGTTTTCCCCTTTTAATTTACCCGAGCTTTGAGGACTCGACGTTAAACCCAGTTCTCTTCCATACTGCCTTTCGTCTATAACCGTAGCCACAGTTAAATTTTCGGGGAAGGGGTGCAAAATATGAGTTTCGTTCTATTAGTGGGTCGATTAATTTTTCGCAAATGTTCAGAGGTATCGTGTTAAATGTATATATATATGTGTGTGTGTGTGTGTAAGTAAGTAAGTAACAAGAAAACGCGTCTTCCTAAATTACTTTTAAAGTATACTCTCCTTTTAATAAACTACAACCCCTTTTTTTTATTGTAACCTAAAAATAATTTAAGTTATTATTTATATTGGCCCTACAGATCATTAAGCAGGCATTTCAAATATCTGAACTCAATAACATCCCAATAATATCTGGTCCGAACCGAAGGCCTCATTAAATTTGTATATAATAAATAAGACTTGTTTTCAAATTCTTCCTTTTTCGTAAAACGCAGAGCAAGCGCGTGATCTAGCAATAAATTAATCCCCGGGAAACCATGACGTTGGACCACGCGAATAAATGTAACTAATTAAGTTATTCCACCCTTACTGGCAAGATCAAAAAACAGTCATTTCATATTAGTTTGAACGGAAGATTCTTCCCTTTTTTCTCTCTTAACGTTGGCATGTAAATATGTAAGCTGCTGTCTCCTCGCGCCCTGTCCTGTTGCATGGATGCCGGGCAAGTCCAGTGACCACTGCAGCTAATGCCCTCTAATAAATAAAAGACGTCTTGGAATTTGCGTTTCTCTTCTAAGGCTCCATGTCAGTGCTTTTCTCATCACTCAACGAGCGACTGCATCTGTATGATCAACATTTCGGCCGATTGCATCTCCAATAAGTTGTATTCACCTATTCACCTATTGTGATTATTATCATTCACATATATATATATATATATATATATATATATATATATATATATATATATATATATATATATACACATAGTAGATTTAACACGATACCTCCTTGAACATTTATGAAAAATAATCGACCCAGCAATAGAACGAAACTCACATTTTGAACCCCCCGAAAATTTAATTGTGGCTATGGATATGGACGTAAGAGAGCATGTGAGAGAACTGGGATTACGTCGAGTTCTCAAAGCTCGGGTAAATTACAAGGGGAAAGCAATCAGAGACGTTAGAGTGCCAACACTTGGTTCCAATGCGATCGATTACGTTGACATGTTTAAGTGGAATGTTTGTATTGTCACTGTGACGTTGTCTCCATTACTACACGAAATTTGTAATTATATAAGTATGCGAGGCTCGTTCCTACCCCTCAACATGAACATGTCATCTATCGGCGAAATGTTAAACTGAGCGGTCTCATAAACTCTACGATAAGAGGCCATAAAGTTCGTGTAATGTGCGGTTCTGACGTTATAAAAAGCATAAATCCCAGAGTGGTTCGAGAGCTCTCCAGAATTTTGACACTATAGCGACATGTGGAATCCCATAAACTTTGAACACTTGCGAGCATTTCAAACGCCGGAGAAAGCTTTTGAATTCGCCGACCGTATAAAAGAAGACCCCAATAGTCCACGGAGAAGAGATCTGTTTTTGAGTGCCAGAGACAGGACGCAGCTCTCCTGGCTACCGGCCTCATAGGCTGCGTTGTCGGTGAACCCGAAGCCGTTCTGACATATCTAACTGCAAATTCTAACTCGCTGTACATACTTCCTTAACTGTTGTAGTTGTAGTATGTTTAACGTATCGTAGTAAAATAGTTGAAGCGAAATGCTTGTCGTATTATTGACTACGTTACATCACTCCGCCACCTTTGCTAAGGAATGTACAGGACGAAGAAATAGAAGAAATAATCAAAACTGGCAGACCATTGATTTCAGACTTCAATAGATTTCCATGTTACACCCAAGCTGTGGAGCGTTGCGTCAAACTTGTCACCGAGGCTAGCCAAAGTGTGTGCGGTACTGAAGCTAGAGATGGCTACATAAGAAGCACCCTGTTGTCAAGGTCAGTTATGCCGGAATTTTCTTCAAAAGCTGCCTTCAATGTGTCCGAGTTCAACAATCAATAAGGTGGTATAATAGGAGTGACGAAAGTAAAAAGTGCAGCAAAAACAGCATTTGCAGCAATCTTATGAAAATACGTTTTTCTCTTTAAAAAATGGTATTTTGAACGTTTTGTTTGTACAATAAATGTTTTAAACATACATATAAAAAGTTTTCCTGTCTTTTAATACCCTTTTACTATACATTGCGAACTATTGCATTTGAAATGCATTGTATCAGAGCTTTTCAAAACACTGCTGAAAAATATTTATTTTCTTATATTTTTCAATATTTCAAAGTGAATGTGAGATCGGAAGATATTTTTTTTCATAAAATTTTTTTTACGGTTTTTCTTATCTATAAGCGTAACAACTTTTTTCGACTAGCCGTTTCCGAAAAGAAAAAAAAAAGTTTTTTTCGGCCCACCCTAGTGAGCAGGGTCGTAATCGGCAAGATTTTTAATAAGATCATTTGGTAAATCTTTATGGAAGTTAATAGCAAGATTTTGAAGATAATTTTGAATAGTGGGGAGATTTATCTCCCTGTAAATGTGAACATTGCGAAAATACCATGGGAAGTTAGTGATTTGCTGAATAATCATGTTTTGAACAACAGCCAGAATTTTAATGTTGGAATCCGCTGCAGACGACCAAACTGCTCCAGCATACGTAAGTAAGAGTCTTAAGAAAGATTTATAAATGAGCATTTTGTTACTAAAGTTCAATTTACTATTTCGGGCAATTAAGGGGTAAAGATTAAAGAGCAGATTAAAGGCAGGTATATCAGCTTTTATACTATGGCCGGTGATGCCTTAATGTCACAGACATTAAGGCATTCGGACAATTAAGGGGTAAAGTTGTCTTTTAGCATTACGAATTTTATTACGATTATTAATATGTTGTTTCCAAGTGAGTTTTTTTATCAAGGGTTAACCCTAGGTATTTAACAGTGTTTGACCAAGGAATAATGGTGGAACCAATTTTAATATTGCAGTTAGCATAGGTTCTATTGAATTTATGGGTGAACATAACTGAGACATTAACCAACTGTCCTTTATATATACCATTGAAACATTTGCATACAGACGGCCAAACTTGGTTCGTTAAAAAAAAAGAGTAGTTTCATATGGCAAATACGTAAGAGAAAAAACTATTACGTCATATTTGCAACAGCCGACAAGCTGAATACCACCGCGATGTTTAAAAGCCTGACACCTCAATCGCATGTTAAGAAGTGACACGAAATAAGTAAACAAGGCAAACATCGCCAAGTTAAATAGGCAACGCGCAATTTTCCTATCAGAACTATATTGAATATAGTGGCCATTGATGTAGTAAGTACCGTATTTTTCGGACGATAAGAAGCACCTCAAATTTATGGAAGGATTTTTAGAAAAGAATATTTTGTATGTTGTTAGGTATATAAAGATATTTTTAATTTCTTACTTAATAAAGATAAAAAATTTATGTATATTAAAAATATATGTAATAAATATAATAAATAATATATATATATAATAAATATGTATAATATACATAATAAAATAATCATTATATTTTAATGTTACCTTCGGACCATAAGACTCACTCCAATTTTAAGTCGATTTTTTAATGTAAAATGGTGCGTGTTATGGTCCGAAAAATACAGTATTTCAAATTAAGTACCAGTATTACCAAAATACTAGCTTAAAATATTAGCTAAACATAGCTTCCCGTCCAGTATTTCCGATTGACTCCAAATATTTACAAAGATATAGTAGTTCTGATAAAATACTGAATGGGGGAAGAGAAATAAATAGACAGAGCTGCCTCTTGTAAAGAAAGCCAAAAGATTAATTCTATAACGAACGGCATTTAGAAAGATTTTGAAGGAGTTATGGAAGTACGAAATTTTTAATTATGCAGCCATTCAGAGAGACCGTGTAAAGATTTGTTATTATGTTTGGCGCTGCGTTCGCTTAATGGGTTAGGTCCTATTCACATAGGAGTCCGGTAGAGGAAGAATAAAAGAAAAGATGGCGCTGAGACGGAAATAAACCAATCATAGGCGTTAAAAATTTCGTTGCTAATCGTTTGGAGGTTTGTCATTGGTTAAATATATTTCAATACTTTAACGCTTCCGCTACCGGACTCCTATGTGAACAGGTCCTTAGAGGGCGCTGCGTCGCCCAAAAGGTTCAGAACGCAGTTGCATTTGAAATTGTTATGGCGTCTGTGATGTCAAAGTCAGAAATCCAAACTTTCACATATTATTAAATGTTGTTTTGTGTTTAAATGTGCTTTATTTGTGTGTAGAACGTGATAGTTTCTCACCGAGAACCAGGACCTGATCAAAGAATATTCAAGAAATTTGACTGCCATATTTCACAGACCGGTTTTGGCTAGCGAAAGGGTTTAAAAAAGGCACATCTGTTGATCTCGCAAATCATGAAACCCTTTTCGATATGGTACGGGGAATTTTCCTCTCAGTATTTTTTCAGCCACGTTCTTTCAACCTGAAAAGCACCTGCAGTGGATTATTGCATCCAATAATTAGGTGCTCAAAAGCTTCCGAGAAATACATTTTCGACGCTTATGAACACTAAACTAGATGATAAAATGTCTCGTCACAAAGGCGTTTATAAACTGAAAGAATACGGTGGAAAAATACGCCTAAAACGCTCAGAGCGTTAAATAAAATGCGATTGTTTCTAAAAATCTTTTTACTTCTTTTTTCATAAAAAAGATTTTATTCCTGTAATGATAGATACCAATAACCTTGTAAAGGGGTTAGCGACACAATTTGTCACCCCGTGGGCCTGGGTTCGAATCTTGCGAAAGGCATGGCTGTCTCTGTATTAAAAATTACCGATTAAAACTTTTAGACGGTATAGAAATTCCACGAAAGTTTCCTGAAATAAATGAAAGCACATCTTTGCATGTTTTCTGTGATGCAAGTTGTTCTGCATACGCGACGTGTATATTCATTAGAAGTGTAACCTAACAATCGGTAGAATGTCAATTGATACAAGCCCGATCTAGAGTTGCTCCAATTAAAACAACCTCGATCCCATGACTTGAATATCAAACCCTAAGTAGCCATTTGAAATAATTAATTGGAAATGATTAATAAGCAAGATGTAAAAAATCTTATGGTTTGGTTTGGTTTCAAGCGCTACGGTCAACTTTTTGCTACACGAGGGTTAATTAGACCGGGACCTACAGTTTAAAGCCGATTCCGAACGACTACAAACATCCATGCCACCAGTAGAACTCGAACCCACAGGATATGAACCGAATTCCAGCACCCTTGCCATTCGGCCATCAACCTGGCACAAAAGAATCTTATGTTTTTGAAATTTGTTTAAATTGGCTAATATTAGTTTAGTATAGTCATGGAATATCGGCATTTCGTTTTTAAGAAAAACCACTATTAAAGAAAGAAAATTTAAAGTATTCAGTGAAAACTATATAGAACAGCTGCATGTACTAACTAGATTTTAAAAGTCTCATAAATACAGGGCATAGCTTCAAAACAGTTTTCATGAAAGACCTCTATTCCTCAAGCTGTTTGGTCAACCAGAACTTGAGTGGCCCTTTGGTACTGAACATTGGACCATAGGAATCATCTGTACTCATCAAATTGAACCACCTAAAGTTTCTTCAGCAGTGGGGTGCATATGCTATGTTCTCTATGCATATGCCAAAGAATGACCAGTGAGGCAAAATTATTCTCAAGTTTCATCTTTTATCCACTCCTTTTTCAATCATAATGGCACACAACATAACCTCCTTTACCTGAAAGAACAACAGTCATATTTAATTGATACAATTATTCGGAGCGCCCAGTGGCTAAGTGGCTAAGGCTCATGTATTAAAAAATCAGAAATATCTCAGAGAGTGAGAGCTCCAGGAACCTTAACAACAACTAGTCTGTTATCTTCCCCTTTCAATACATAGTGAGAGGGGAAAAACTCGCTTTGAAAGGTTCTGTAAAACAGGATTGATTCCCAATACATTAAAACTATACAGCAAACATGTCATAAATAATTTACAGCATATAACTAAAACTGAAAAACATCTATGAAAATCTGTGTTTTCCTTTATCGAATACTTTGCAGTATTAATTAAAAAGCAAACAATAAATACTTTTTTCAGTTACACTAACACTTGTAATAAAGACTTATGATTTTTTCCTGAGGAGTTAAATACAGCATGTTGCTTTCAATAATTCAGTCATAACAAATTCAGTAATAACTATTGTACTAGAGAGAAACTTATGACAGCTACACACTACAAAAGAACATATTTGAATAAGCTAGCAAGAAAGTCAACAGAGCATAAAAATGATTTTTATGCTACTGATAACTTTTCAGCTGGCAATAATCAGACCTTTAAATGATAGTTATAATCTGTAATAACTTTAAAGTAAAGTAAAGATGCAAAGTTTAATAATTAACTCATAAGTTCATCAATCATGGAAAAATATATATCAAGGCTACAATGAAAAAAAAATAGAACTTCCACTTACTAATAATGCATTTTTATTAGTTTAACTTTATTTAGTGAAAAAATGTTAATTTATAAGTGTGAAACAAACATCTTACATTATAATTAGAGCTAAGGTACAATGAATATACCTATATCCTAGGTTCCCAACTTGAATGTACCACTAGCTGTAACAGTAAAAGAGACTGTAAAACACACTTAAAATTATGAAGGAAATTCTAAAACATTAAACAAGATGAAAGACAATATTTTGGGTACTCAGAGCAATTGATCATTTTTAAAAATATCATTTCAAACACACTCTTTGAGGTTAAACATATAATTAAAAAAATAATAAACCCTCCTTTATCAATAGATTATCTAGATACCTGTTTATTACCCCATGGGTCATAATCCCCTTAGAGGTTGCAATGTGTTCATTAGGGGTCCCCAGTGGTTATTTTTAGATGTAACTATATTTAAAGGTAACTAGTTAGTACCCGTTATAACATGACGGCTGGATAGTAAATAAATGTACTCATGCACAAATTATACCCAACACATCATTGCCAAATGTTGAAAATCATAATATTAAAAATCGGGAAATACACTTTAAAAACCCAATAAAAAGAAATACGGTTACTCAACAGCACAAAATAAACAATTTCTATCATGTTTAATTCTATATCTCACAAACAGAATTTAAAAAAAAAATAGAAGAGAGAGAGCCAGAGAGATTCCTCGGAATAAACAAATTAACGTTTTTATGCAGTCTCATGCATACTAAGTATCTAAAGCCAAATTTAAACATGTCAATGAGCATGCAAAGAAAGAAATTTTTAATTGTAAATTATTGCTAATTAATAGAAATTGTGGTTACAAAAACCAAATTTTATACATCTATAGATTAAAATCTTTCGTTTAAGACCAAAATGAAGTAAACTGATGTTGAAGTTTTCTCTCATGCACTGCCCAGAGAATTGGCTTAGCAACTTAAATATATAGATTTTTTCCAGGAAGAATAACACATTTAAAATGTTTCACAAAATTGATCACACATTTATGCCTTTTAAAAAAGAGATTACAACTAACTGAATCCAACAAAAAGTGTTTTAGCATACCACATTTAATTTCATACCTGAGATTAAATGAAACTTTATAAGAATAATAAACTATAAATTTTAATAATAGTATGAAACATATTAGAGTTTTAAAAAAATTCACAAAGGTGATTACACTTAAGGTTTAAACCAAACCTTACTTCTTTGAATTTTTTGATAACTGGCTGGATTTACCACTGGCTTTTTAAATCAAGACTGAACTTCTTAAACAATGGATTTGATGAACTATTTGTTGTTTCTTGCTTTATTGTACCCCCTTTATCTCAATTTAACCCTTTGTTTCAGATTTTAGAATCCAGTTCTTGTCAAAATATGTTCTAGGCATCTATTATTTCTTCCAAACAATTATACAGCAACAGAAGAGTACATCCAAAAGAGAATGCTTTGGGTCCCTATCTTGATTGAGCTGGAAATGATTTTGTTAATTAAGTACTTGTGTTGAAGGTATCTAATTGCATTTTAAATAGCAGAGACATTTGCAGCTATGTGACTCATCAAACTGTCAGTAAACATAAGATTACTGACTCCAGCAGATGACATACATTTTAAGCCATAACTTCTCAACCACGTTTACAGTTGAAAAAGAAAGTTCTCTTATACTTCATAAGGTCCACTATATGCCAATGTTATACAATTTGAAATTGTATTTGCTTACATTTGTCAATATGATCTTATAATCAAATTCAGTATTTTTCATAGGTTTTTGCAAAAGAAAGATTAAGATTTTTGCACTTTTTGTAACTTAGAATATTTTTTCTGCCATCCTTCCATGATAACTCCTCAAACACTGTTTCAATTAAGATGGTAAAGAAGGTCAGAGGTTATTTGACTATTAAATGAGAAGGCCATAATTCAAATGAGGTTGGGAAACACTGATCTAGTCTTTACATCTCTGAAAACTGCAGTTTAAAAAATTTTTTTTTCACACAAAGATACTACACTTATATAACTGATACCCCATAATTTAATAATATTTAACAAAACAATAACCATTGACCTAATTAACAAACCACATAACTCCATAAATATGATTTTGGGATTTTCCTGCTATTACATTAGTTTAAGGTCCCTGTACAACTCTGTCAAACCTCATAACTCCAAAAAATTAACTCATCCAAAAAAAGTGAAAACAACACATACTACATAACTCCTTAACTGTAGCTAATCTTGTAACCCCACTTTAATTATGAGGATGTTTAATTACATAACAATGTGGCCTATATATATATATATATACATCAGAACACTAACATTTATTTTTAAGAATAAATGATGATTTATCTTTTCACTGTCGAATAAATCAGTTTCTTGTGCATCCTATAAAAAGTGGGAAATGTAAGTCCCGTGGTTTGTAAATTAGGAAAACAAATATATATATATATATATATGTGAATACACACATACATCTAGATATTTCAGTGGTCAAATTATTGATGTTAATGCAAGTTCAGAAATATAAATTTCAAATCTAAAAAAAAACCTTGCTATTTTTGTGACAAATAAATTCACTCTTGTTTTAGCATTGTGAGTAAAGATTGAAAAAGTTCTCAAAACAAGTGTATTTCATAATAAGAGTAATTATTTTATCTAAATCAATGTTTTAATGAAGCATATAACACAATTTTTATACTTTCTAGATAGGAAGTCATACAGTACCAAGCAACAGTTTAAAATCACCTCATTATTTTCCCTGATATATAGAGTTGTTTAATGAACATTAAGGAAAGAAAAAATTGAAATTCATAAAACAAATGTTGAGTAGAATAGAACAACAGTGTCAGTACTTTATAGAACCAACCTGATTATACATCACTGCCTTTAATACATAAAACCTACTTGAAACAATTGAAATGCAATACTCATCAGAAATGGTATATACTTCACATGCTTGATAGCTGCAGAGTTATCCTGTATAACTTTGCCATAGAACAAGGTTAATGGTATCAATTTCCAAAGGCTTTCTGAAGGATTCAACTCTAGACTCTTTCTGGGCCACAGAAATGTTATCTGCTTTGAGATAATCTGGACTGTTATGGCACTGAAATTACAATGCTCTTTTCAGCATCAAGGTAGCACATTCATGTATATTCATGTGTCATGACAACTACTCCAATTTTTTTTAGGTACCATAGATTGGGGTTACTTGGACCCAAAAAGTGAAGAATTTTGTATATTTCTTACCCAACAATAGCCTTTAAAACATATTTGTGCTGATAACCTGATTTGAACAAATTATTCCCCAGGATTTTAGGTCTTTTTTAAACCAAAATTTTAATTATATATATATTTAATAAATTACTGAAATTTGGGTTCAAGTAACCCCCTGATTGGGGTTACTTGAACCCAACCTATATTTTACATGAAATATACAATTCAAATAGGTAGTGGGCTCAAGTAGCACCTAGGATCTTGAAATAAAAGTAGACGTTTATGTATGAAAAATTTATTTTACATTAAAACAGAAAACAAACCTTATTTTATTTGCAAATCTGATTGTTAACAGTGGATGAGTCTTCAAAACTAATTTTACCCAGTCACGCCCAGGGAGGATGTTTTGAAAATATTTCACTGATCTTCCATGCATTGCAAGGTAAGACTTGACAATAAATCGAAAGTCCAGTTCATCTACGGGAAATCCCAAATTTTGTCTAAATGACTGGCACAGGCCCACTCTTTTTCACTAGTAAAAATGACTGGATGTCCAGATTTGTTCAATAAACCATTCTTCAATCTCCTTTTTATAGTGGACCTACTAATTTTAAAGTGTGTTGCGGCATCTCTCCGAGACATTTCTCCTGACCTCACAGCATTCAAACATTTCTCTAATTTTTCAGCTGTAAAAACCGCATACTTTCTACTCCCAGTAAACCTCTTGTAATTTCGGGGCATTTTTGTATCAGATCTGCGAATAAATGCACATGAACCGGTTTAACCATTTAATAAAAGGGACCCGACATGAAGTAATGATATTAATTATTTTTACAGTGAAATTTGAGAATGTCTAATCAAAAATGTGACTAGGGATTAATTGGACCCACTTCCTTGCTTGGGTCCAAGTAACCCCATTTTTAGTTTATCAGCACACTAGTTAATAATTTTTACTGGGTTAATTGATTCTCTATCCATCTAAAACTATTGTTATATTCTTAAAGACTGTATTTGAAATGTAAATTTATCCTTACCTAATGTGGGACTGCAGTGTGTAAAGAAGTGAAGGAAGTTATAAGGTCACAAAAATTCTTGTTTTTATCACAAAGCAACATAATCTGAAATAAAAAAAGGTGGTAAAAGCGGGAACATGGTAAGGTGTCTCCGGACTTAGCTAATGCTCCTATCTGTTGGAGAGATTATGAATTATACCTATATTTTATTGACAAGAGACCTAGGTACAATTTTAAACACTTTTTTGGTTTGGGTCCAAGTAACCTCCTTGGGTCCAAGTAGCCCCAAGTTACGGTACATGTTATCTAGGTATTTACTACAGTATTTGCAGTTTCAGAAATGGGGAACATCAGATCCAAAACTTGATAATGCAACAAAATACAGAGGTTTTAAAAGATGTTTCAGAACAAAAATTGTTTTTCTCATCTTAGGTACACTGAATTTATTTCATAAGTCATTTGTTATATCAGTATATTGAATTTTTATATTATAGTGATTCGAAAATACTGTTCTACATTACTCAAAAGCCCACACTTGATATTACTATGTGAAGGAAAGTCTTCCATTATTTTGGTGAGTTAAGTGGCTAAAGCAGACTCATGTGGTGTAAACTCAAAATGCTTTTTTTAAACACTAATACTTGTACGCTGACTTACACTAGCTCTCTTTATTTGATGATGTGCTTTATTTTCCTTAGTAAACCTCTTTGAATATTCCACTGCAGTCTGACAAACTGTCTGTTCAAATCTTACTGTCCCCCTAAACTTAAGCTTTCCAGTGGGTTGTCTAACTTAAGCATACTACACTTAATACTTTTAAAGAACTTAATTTTTAAAAAGCATTAATTTGGTAAATCAACATAAGTTTGAAAAAAATTATATTAATTTATAAATATAGAAATAAATAGTTTTTTTTAATTCCAGTAACTTGAATACAATAATTAGCAAATTTTAAAATATTAAATATTTCCTCACTATTAAGTGAAGTAACTAAATTTGAACTTATAAAATATAGATTTGCCATAAATTCATAAAAGTAATTACCCTCAGCATGAGTGGATGTTTTTAATAACGAAAGTATAAAATAAAGATATCTAATTTTTTTTTAAAATTCTAAACAGGATTAGATAGCTATGTAAGTGTGAGTGCTATGGTGTTTTTCTATACATGGTTTAAAAGTTAGCAACTAAGGGAAACAGAAAAAATAAATTTACTGTTTGATCCCTTAAGAATGAAAAGTAAATAGCTTTTATAGGACTGCCTAAAGATTGGCAATGCTATTTAATATTAAAGAGATTTTGTCTGTTTTAATGCAGAATAAGAGCAAAAAGTATTTATTATTCTAAGTTTCCATTGTCTTTAAACTTCAAACAAGAGTTTATTATTCAAGTATAAAGGCACAAACATTAAATACATTTACAACACAATTTAAAACTGATTCAACAACAACCACCCACCCCACCAAAAAAAAAAAAAAAAAAAAAAAATCTTCCATACATGCAATTACATGCTAACACACTGAATATATTAGGTCACAGAGTGATTTTACAATACAAAGAGCTACACCATTACTAACAATTATTCATGTTTAACATATTTTTTTCAAGTAGATATTTAAAACATTCTCAAAACAATCTTTATAAAACAAAGAAAATCTCATTTAAAGAACTTTTTTGTTATGTTTTGCGACAGTTTTAAATGTTTAGAAATATAATTTATTTTAAATACTCACAATAATATCAAAAACACTTGAATGTGTCTTTTGCAAAATTCCCATATTAGTATTCCTTATGAGTCTTTACACTGATCCACATTTTCTAGCTGTGATACAAATGTCAGTACAATAACTGAAAATAGATAATTTATTATGAGCCAATAAATGACAAATGAAACAGATTGCTTAATGTATGGGCATAAATACCACAAATAATAGAGCCATATAGCACAAACTGGGGATTTAGACGAGCTATCTATAAGTTCCCTAAAATCTCAGTTTCATTATTTTCATTTTCTCTCTGTTCTTTCTGTTGTATTGATATTCATTTATAAATTTCAAATCAAGTTTTAATTTTTATGGTTAGCCTTATACATTTATGGATGCACATAGACATGTTCCAAGTTCAGTTAAAAGTGTGCCATAAATGATATGATATAAGATGTTGAGGTACTTAAGTTTCATTGTGTGTGGAATCCTTTTTATATAAATTATTTTACCTTCACTGATATAATGGACAGATATCAAGCTCCGATTAAAATCAAAATACAGTTTTTTGAACTTCAAATCAAAAAAACTTCACACTTCAGCACAATATTTTTAAGGATTTAAAATTTCATATTTTAGAGTAAAAAAATGAGTGTACATGGAGCACATACTTTCACATCTCAAGGCATTTGAATTTGAAAACTTTCTTTTTAAATGAGATTATTTCCCATGTCCAATCTCAAGACAACAAAAATATTTAATAAAGAAACACAAAAATTCGGTTCAGCTAGACACTAGATTTATTATACCATAGAAACTTTAGTGAAACTAAAACACATAAAAGATTTATGTTTTAAATTAATAAAAAACTATTACACTGAACGATACTAATTATCTAATCAAAAGGTTATCAAGGACTGTAACTCAGATAAGTAATTATTTGTAAATATAAGGCACAAAGATGAATATACAAGTCTTATTCATCAATTCATGAACACAACATGTAATAAAGTATACATATCATAAAACCAGCAAACAACTGGAGGACTATTAGCAATAATTAGAAATATCTAATTTATGAAAACAGGATAATGCTTATTTAATAGAGCATTGCTATATATCAATAATGTAATTCATGTATCATTATCATAAACACTGAACATTTAACTTGGTTGAGATTGTTCTGTACTGATCATGGCAATTTACGGCAATTGTAACACCACCTGTTGGGTGAAAAATGCTCCAGTTGTGAAACTTGTTCGGAATGAGTAAGTCGCGTCACTTTCAGCAGTTATTTTTCAAGCCCATGTTGCGGCATCGCTTTCAATAAAATTATCATTTACTACAGTCCACTCTGGTCTTCCCTCCACAACAGAGATCAGTCACTAAAGCTCCTTTAAGACAACAAAAATCTGCAGCACAACATGTGGGGTGGCAATGAATAATTAGGGAGGGTTGATCAGAATGGAGTACATATTGCATATGAAAAATTTCAAGTAAAATTTTTTGTTCAAAATCATTTTAAAACACTGAACTTTTTATTTTTGCCCCCAAAGATTTTTTCAGTTTTGTGTTCATAATTTTTTGGCAATTTCATCACTGCATTTCAGTTACATTAAAAATGTTTCAAATCAATCTAAATGAAACTTTTGGGGGATCACTCTTTGAAATTATGCAATCATAAAAATACTTTGTCATTTAAGATTAATTGCTTTCAAGAATTACATTTTCACTTCTGAAGATTAAAAAAACTATGTGCTTCAATTTATCAGCAGTTTATTAAAACCTTCTTTATAAATTTCATTAAATTTGCTAATTGTGACAATGTAAAAATCACTGAAGCTGCATTGTTTGATTTACATATGTTGTCGCCAAACGAGAATGCAGTGAGCGAGAGTAAGTGTGGAGACGCCACAGTGGGCAGACGGGCCCTACAGCGAGTCAGGAGAGAGTCGGTAGACACTGTGATGAGCAGACGTGCTGTGGCAGACATGTCACAGGTTTCATTCATTGTCAATATTATAGGTGTTATATGTATGTTCGTTGGTCTAGTAATAAATGTTGTAGTGGTCTTAAAGAAAGTGAACTTATTGAGGAGAATCAGAGTCAATTTATGGAACTGTTTACCACCCCCTTTGCCATCCATGGTCTTTTTTATTATAACACATAATACATTGCTCAGAGTTAGTTTTGCAATTATTTAATACAATGCTGATCAACCCACGCCCACAAGTGGGCGTGGGTTCGAATCCCACTTCTGATGTGTTATAATGAAAAAAAACGTCCGTAACGGATGGCAAAGGAGGTGGTAAATAGTTCCATAAATTGACTCTGACTCTCCTCAATAAGTTCACTTTCTTTAAGACAACTGCAACATTTATTATTAGACCAACGAACATACATATAACACTTATAATATTGACAATGAATGAAACCTAGAAAATCAAAGAGTGTGAAAGAAATTTAAATAATATGGAAAATAAGACTATGGACAAAACTCCCTTCAAATTGCTTCATGGATATTCACCAAAATTCAATGACGGATTAATAAGAATGCTTAAAGACGAAAACGCTGATGAATGGGAAAATACAGCCACATCACATAATGAAGTTAGAAAAATAATCAAAGACAAGCAAGTAAACCTTAAAGCCAATTATGACAAAAAGAAGAGTAATTCATTGAAGTTCGAAACAGGAGAGAGAGTGATTATGCGGAGAGTATCCAAATCAACTACAGAGGTACTACCAAGAGATACGTATAGAGTAACACACTTGGAAGAAAAAGAAAAGGGACAATTCTTTTGTACAACGGCACATGTAAGTCAATTAAAATCGTGGAAATGCCAAGCTGAATCAGAGGAAGATGACGACGAGTATGAAGCGAGTGATGATGACAACGACGACATAAGTGCTGCCGAAACTGGAAGTTGACGGAAGCAAAAGAAGAAATGATGCAAAATTGATCCAAAAATAATGAACTGTTACACCAAGGACTTTGGTGTTTAAAACTTGTAATGTGTATTTTGTAAATATTAATGCTTTCCTTTGTTTTGTTTTTCAGTAGAAATTAGACTGTACAATTGTTATGAGGACGCAACAAGGTCAGTTAAGGCCGATTGTTGTCACCAAACGAGAATGCAGTGAGCGAGAGTAAGTATGGAGATGCCATAGTGGGCAGACGGGCCCTACAGTCAATGAGGAGAGAGTCGGTAGACACCATGATGAGCAGACGTACCATAGGTTTCATTCATTGTCAATATTATAAGTGTTATATGTATGTTCGTTGGTCTAGTAATAAATGTTGTAGTGGTCTTAAAGAAAGTGAACTTATTATTGAGGAGAATCAGAGTCAATTTATGGAACTGTTTACCACCCCCTTTGCCACCCGTGATGGACCTTTTTTTTATTATAACACATAATACATTGCTCAGAGTTAGTTTTGCAATTGTTTAATACAATGGTGATCAAACTGTGAAACATTTTTTTTGTATAAACTAAAACTTTTTACAAATTGTCTTAACAATTAGACACACTGATTAGACATTTTGAGAGTCATTTAGTTGGCTCTATTTTTTTTTTTTGTCGTCATATAATTTAAATTGCAAAAGAAAGATATTTAGACATATATAAATTTGTGATAAGTTTGTGACTATGAAGCAATCATTACCTCTCGACCACTTACAGATATTTCAGAGAATCCTTATGATAGATCATTTATCATCTCTTACTGCCTGCCATGTTCTTAGAAGACATACAGACAGTGGGAGTTTTGAGTGTTTACTGCTTTCTCACTGGTCATGGAAAGTGTTTTCTGTTTCCAGGAGCAGTACTGCTTCCTAAGCAATACTGTTATGTAGTGCAGATTTTGACAGCCGGACAGGGGCTTAAGACACAACTGCAGCAATTCCTTTTTGCAAAATAAGTTTATATATATTTAGCTTTTTCTGGTTATTTAAATATGTTTCGTATATTATTTATAATCTTTCATCTATATTTTAAATTCTCAAAAAATCAAGAGTCTAACTTTTTTTAGCCGAGTGAAAAGAATTTAAATAGGACAGAGAGAGAACACTCCAGCTCACAGATATGCCATGTGATTGCTATGTAGAAAATTAATTTGCATTTTTTTAATGACTATAAACTGAAAACTTGCAGATGCCATGGATCTGAATAGGGTGAGCATGAAAATATATTTAGTAGAGAAAGAAACCATACAGTGGAATACATTTCAATTACTAGTTTAAACAAAGATGTATTACTTCTCAAAACAAATGCTAAATTACTCTTATTTAAATACTGAGATACTAAAATTTCATTCCTTACCTAGACAGTTATTTTGGTATGTGATAAAAGAAAATAGTTATGGTTAAACCCACACAACAGTGTAAAAAAAACTGATGAACAGAAATAGAGCAAAAGTATTTTTGTCATCCTAGATTTCATTCATAAGGCTAATGAAGAAATTAAAAATATAGATATTGAGTGAGAAATTTATAAGAACTAATATAAAAGCATCAACATTTCACTTAGCAAATCTTAAACATATATTATGATAAGCATTTTCAAACCTTATCAGATATCACCAAAGTATTAAGTTACATTCTAATTATTCAAGTCAACTTAGTAACAATAACAAAAAGCCTGTTAAAAATTTTCAAAATGATTAAAAACATCCAGAATAATGTCCGATTAAAATGACAATTATTATTAAACATATCATTAGGAAATTTATTCCACATATTTTTTTTTCTAGCAGTGGCACTTGATATAAAATTTATCACCATATTTCAGTTGGTGTTATTTTGATGAGACATAGCTTTATTACAAATAATGCCATAAACCAAATCAACGTAAATAAAAAGACAAAATAAACAGTAAAATTGGACAGATATAAAGAAAGATTGAAAAAAAATCAGTTTTCAAACACAACTGCCAACTCAGTAATTCCACACAAACTATCAGAAATTCTCTTTACTCAGTCGAAGAAAATTTTTTTTTCTAACTAATCACCCTCAGTCCCACCTTCATGTAATATATCAAATTCCCTCACCACTGTGATAACATTTCTAGGCATGACCCAATTATGCAAATATGTACATCTTCAGCGCACTCTTCAGCCTTAGACCTAGGTTTCTCCCTTGTTAGGGGTTCCTCAGCAGTGCATTGCTGATAAGTATGCTGGAGTAAAATACATTTCAAGCAGACTTCTCTAAATTTTTACTGGCGACTGACAAATTGAAGATACTAAACCTACATTCGAAAGAACTATCATCTATAGTAGTACAAATTTTAGAGTACTTGATGAAAAATAGGTAGAGGTTCAAAGTGATTAAACCACAGTTTATTATCTCAGCAACAAAGAGTATAGAAAAGATCAGCCTTTGTATATATATGCTCTCACCTGTGTGCTATCAAATTAATAAATAAAAAAATAAATTTAAAAAAATAATAAGAGGCCCAGCTGCATAACCCTTTCTTTGTATAAACAACTGAACAATTTTGAGGCAAACTCTTACATGTACTCCAGATTCTTAAAATAAGATGACTACCTCCTAAAACAACATAATCCTTTTCAACTACTTGGCAAAATTTGGTTTGTTTCACACATAGAATCATTAGCTAAATTTCAGAGATATATACTTTCATATAGAAGCAAATTATGACAGACATCACATAAAGTGTAGACAACTAAAAGATTTGGTGAGACAAACTATTTTTAATTGCTTTGAGAACATTTTACAACAATACATTTGTTGAAATTATGTTATATGGATGAAATGACTTCAATAATACCTCAGACAGACAACTAGTCATTTTTGGAAAGTTACTTTCCTTGTTTTTTTTTTTTTAAGCCCCATCTATTTCGCATAAACAACAATGAAGCAGAAACTTCGTTTATTTTAGTCGAAACTGGAGAAATGATAACACTATGGGGAAGTTTGGGAGGTACTTTAAGATATTAAAGAGTGAATCCTGAATGGGTCCCATTAACTATGTCCTAAAGTTACCATAGGAAATTTGACAGTGGAATCTTCAAAGAAAATCCAAGACAATGAATAAATTATTTTACCATCTAAATGAAACTAGTTCTTGGATCTTAGGAAACTATTTGCAATAACTTTATATTAGTTCTTGTACTACAGATAATGAATTCAAATACTCAATGTTGGTAAATATGAATAACATGATATGGTTTCCTGCCAGGCCAATTTTTGCGACTTGGAATTTTGTTTCCGAGTTTTCCAGAAAAGGGATTTTAAGCAGAGTGAATTTTCACCACAAGGCTCTTTAATCTGTATTGCAGAAAAGCCTAGTATCGCAAGAGCATCTTGCAAGCTCAAATGAAACTTACCACTAGCTATACAAACCTTGTAGCTTTTATTGACCATGTTTGCTACACTCTGGCAAAATTGTTTCATCCCACAGTTCTATCTACTACGAACTAAGCCATGAATCACTTCACAATACAATCTGCAAAACAAAACACAGTACATTTGGTTTGGAGTTAGTACTATTTATTTTCAGCACATAAAAATATGTAGCTATAACAAAAATACGCCCCACTAAATCAAGAACCACTCCTTGTTGACCTTTAAATAATATGAGCATTTTCTACATACACACAATAACACCTTTCAAACCCCTCAAAAATATCTTCCTATTCACACAAACTGAATTTTTTTGTTATTTCTCTTGCATACAACAGAACTCAGTATCAAACTATTCTCTATATACTAGTCAATCCTGCACCTCTTTCCCATAATATCCATCTTAAACAAAAAATATAAATCTATAACATTAATAGATATTATACAAAAAGAATTAATACTCATAGCTCTCTAACCATTATTAGATCTATTAAATAAAAATTTCAAAATGTTCCTGAGACATTAGCAAATTGATACACACAACATTAGCAAATTGATACACAAAGCAAATAAAACAAAAAAATTATGTTTTTTAAATTCAAAAAATCAAGTAACATAACAATCAGCTTAAAATTATATATATATATATATATATATATATATATATATATATATATATATATATATATATATATATATATACCAAAAAACACTATAACCTAAAAATCATGCAATATTTACGATAGAGGAATACCTTATTCAAGTTTAAAAATCTTTCACTGCAACAATGACAAAACTCCAGCAAAGGAAATATAAATGTGTATTATTCATGTTAAAACATGTTAATGAAACAATTATGTAGCATAGCATGCAAACTCAAAACAGTAAACAATACAGTAAACTTAAATTTCTGCCTATCTCAAAAGTAACTTAATCCACAAGTACAGAAACTTGTCTTATAAACAAATGTCATTATACAGGGTGATTTCTTTAAAACTGACACTATTCAGAGCCATCTGTAATGTGATCTATCAGCCAGAATTTCACCAAAATTGATAGGACTAAGGACGACAGGGGAGTTTCCGTGAGAAAAAAATTTTTGATCCAAAAGACGCTGATAGGGGACGATATGGCACTGTTGTTGTCGGCACACCAAAGAATTTGCATAAAAGGCAAGTAAAACATTAAAATGCAAATTCATGACTACGTAGTCAACAAAAGCACAAGTTTTTTGGGCTATAAAGATCGGTGCGGAATCTGTTGTGCCTTCGCTTTACAGAAGAAAGGGTCATAAGTTGCTTTTTCCCCCTTGCATGGCCACCTCGCTCCCCGGACCTAACCCATGTGACATTTTTCTGTCGGTTTATTTAAAGTCTAAGGAGTCTTGAACTTGGCGGCCCTAAAGGACAACATATCCCAGACTTTGATGAACATTCCTGGTGACACATTACACTTGGCCATTGAGAACATAGTGTTCAACATGCTATGTGTCGTCTACCAAGACTGATCACATTGAAGGAGGGAGAAGTGAATTTGCTGCATAAAGTGCTGTTGCAGTGAAATCTCTTTGTTATTCATTTGTCCACTTACAACTTTTTCTGTATTAATCCCTTATCTTTATAGCCCGTGCTGTCAACTACATAGTCGTGAATTTGTATTTTGGTGTTTTACTTGCCTTTTATGCAAATTCTCAGGTGTGCCAACAGCAAAAGCGTCATTTCGTCCCATATCGGCAACTTTTTTTTCTCATGGAAACTCTTTCCTATGTCATCCTTAGTCCCTCAATCAATTTTGGTGGAATTCCGGCTGATAGATTGCGCTATTGATGGCTTTGAGTAGTGTCAGATTTTTAAAAAATCACCCTCTATATGAGGTGCTGAGCACCAGAACGGATCATCCCACAATTTTCTATTTTTCTAGGTGAAGGCTGTTTCTAACCCGTTTTGGTAGAACCATCAATACCAGAACTATCAAATGAATAAAAAACCAGCTTCAACTTACAATAAAACAAATAGACTGTTAAATTTTACATTTCAAAAATTCAAATTTTTAAATTCTTTATTATCTCAAAAGAACTATCAGTGGGGATGATCCATTCTGGCACTCAATACCTCATATAGAAGCATGTTTGCCTTTTTCTTCCAAAGCAAAAGATACTCTGATGTGTATACATCTTACAGCAAAGTTTTTCATTTAAAGTCATCTGATTATGTACTGGTAAAAATCAGGGATTACAAGAGGATTTTTTTTTCCCCCCAAGAGTTTCCAAATTATAAATTCATTTAAAATCTGTTTTAACATTTGAGCACATATTATAAATTCATTTAAAATCCGTTTTAACATTTAAGCACATATTATAAATTCATTTAAAATCTGTTTTAACATTTGAGCACATATTTTTAAAAATGGCCAGAATATTATTTGCAACTCTTTCGACAGTATCTACACCCTATACTAAGGTCAATTAATCCAAAGCCATTTTTCTACATTGGGTACTTTGGAATTTCATCTTACAAAAAAAGGGGGGGGGGGGGGCAAATAGGTCACTTATATTTATTTACTAAAAAAAAAATTATTTACTATATAAAATGTTTTGGTTATTGATAATCAAATAGTCAGTGATAATTAATAGGAATATTACATGAAAGACGGGACTGAAAACTTGAAATCATTAATACTTTCAATTTTCCTAAAATGGTACAAAGAAAATAACAGAATGGGGATCCAATACTTCTGAACTGATTATCATATAATAAAGCCTCTGTTAACAGGAATGGCAATACTGCATTGGAATTCCTTTGAATGCAAGTTCAAGATATCTCTATTTATAATACTCATTGCTACCTTGAAACATGGAGAAAAGTGGCATTTATCTGTTAAGGAACTAAAGTACAAAAAATAAATTTCCCTTGATAACATTTAGTCAAAGAATATCCACAAAACTTTACTAGGTGGAATGCTCATAAACATAAGACAAATCTTTGTATGTTTTGCTGCACCGAGAACATATAATACAGACTTTTCTGTACTAAAGCATCCTATACTAATAACAAACATTCTGTAATAGATCATTGTGAACCAACATCATCTATATTAAACTAGGAACTTAACCTTCCAGGATGCACATCTGCACAAATTTTACGACAAATTCGGTTATTAATGCACTTTTTTTGCATATCGTAGCAGGGACATCTGAAGGTCATTTCTATTCCTAGTTTCAACCCTTCCCTACATCGTGGAAAGCACCAACAGGAAATCACATAATTTTTATTGTTAACCGGGCTTTTGTGCTACATGGTAGCTTGTTCGTAAAATTTACGACAGGTGCATGGTCGTGGGTGAAAATTCAGAAAATATTTTTTTCTCAAGTGTTTTGTAATTTTGTGTTAATAATTGACATGTATTATTTTAATTTGTATAAAGTGGAATCTAATTTTTATATAGTTTTTCATGGCAAAAAAAAATATATACAACCAGCTTATTTTTCCCACATTCTTCAAGTATTATCTGATGAAGAAAACGAAAGGTAGGAAACATTTGGATTTGCAAGCGATAGCAATTTGAGTGAAGAAGATATAAAAATAAATAATACCAGTAGTGAATCTGAAAAATATATTTCAGATGATGATGATGATAATGACTCAGACGAAAGAAATGATAATGACATGTTCTATGTTGGTAAAGATAAATTTTGTAAGTGGCGAAAAGAGAAGTATGCAAACTGCTCAAAGACGAAAAAGATGAATATTGTGAAAGTGCTACCTGGCCTAAAACATCATGCCAAGGATATAGAGGATGAAATAGGATGAATATTAAAACTATTTTGGATTTAAAATATAGTTCTGAAATAATAAATTTTCTATAATGAAATACATCATTGCCTTTCTACCTGACTAATATGATTATTTAAAAATAATTTACTTTCATTTGAATTTGACATCATTTGAATTTAGCAACAATAAGGTGAATGCTTTATTTCTTAACAAATTTACTATCAATATTCATTCATTTATGTCGTTTTTCATGCCAAAAACAGTAAAATAACATCTGTCATAAAAAATGTGACGTGCACACGCTCATGTAAATTTCCTGAGCATGCATACTGGAAGGTTAAACAAAATGATACTATACAATTGCTAATTTCAAAGGCAGTATATCTAAAAAACTTAAATCCATATGAATTTATGTGAACTTCAAGCACATAAAACAATTTTAGTAAATTCAAAATTAAGTAATTTATGAAAGCAAACTACTCCTAAATCATGATTGATAAGTATACTACATCTTCAATAAGTCGCAGCAGTAAGAATTATTAACCTTTTACAGTCCAACGTTCCCAATTGGGAACATCAAATTGAAAATTTATTTAAAAATTAAATTTCATCAATATTGACTTGAAAAAATTAGCAGATGTAACAGAAAGATGGAAGTGATTTTTTTAAATAGAAACCACATTTCAAACAAAAAAATGGAAATGTACAAAAAATCATAAAAATGACCTTTTTGCATATTTTTTACATAGCACAACATAAAAATTCATAAAAATGGGAAAAACAATCCAATGCTTCTAAAAATCAGTAAGCATATTCAAAAGGGTTCACATTATTAAAAGAATATAAAATTAAATTAAATTAAAAAGAAATGCACTTGGTGTAATTAGGGCCGGATTTAGATGAAAAAAGGCCCTAGGCTATTCCACTTATGAGGCCCTTTCACCTCTCATTTTTAAATTTGATAATTGCATGAGCAATAATAAAATACATCATTACTGTGATATATCTCAATATATTAAATGAAACATGTTGTTATTGGTACTAACCTATATATACATTGAAGATTAAACCAAATTCAATTCAGATAAATTTATTTCATAATAATTTGCATTTAAAGTTTAAGTATGAATTATTATGAATTTTAAGTCTTAAACTAAACCAAAAATAGAACTTTATTCAAACAAAATCCAGATCACAAAAGAAAATATCAAATTGTATATCATATAAAATTTTATGTTAATAGTTATATTATTTAAGAACTGATTCAATCCAAGTATACATTTAAAATGAAATAGTAGATTAGAAGAATTTCTTTCTAAACTTTTTCACACAGAAGTTCATCAAAATCTATTTTCTCCTTATTTTCAGTCCAGTGTTTTAGTGTTCACTGTTTTTAGAATAATGTAATTTTAATTTTGCTAACAATTTGAATGTAGGCACTCTTGATCTTGAGGCCGTAGGCTGAAGCCTAGTTAGCCTATAGCCCTGGGTATAATTAGTTAAATCTTTATGTTACCGATTGGGATCATTGGCCTGTCGCCACTATACAGCGATGACATCATTTCCTGTACTGAGAGTTTTTGGTTGAAATAATGGTTATTCATATAAAATTGATAATCCAGAAATTTATGCAGGAAAGTAGTCAAATGAAATAGCCCCTCTTGGTACTAGGATTGTAAATAATCTAAAAGTTGTTGCAAACCCTCTTCAAGTAGAAATATTTTTTTGATAACTTTTTTACTACTAATTATTTCATGAAGGATCTTGCAAGTAGAAATATAAAAGCTATTAGAACTATCTGAGAACATCGAATTCCAAAATATCTGTTGATGCTCTCAAAGGAGATTAAACAACTAGAAGGAGGTGTATTTGATTACCAAAGTGATGGATCAGTATTTTTATGCCACTGGCATGACAATTCTGTAGTGACAGTTTCTTTAAAATTATTGCACTCATTTCCCAATGCAATCGACTAAAATATATTCATGTAAAGATCAAAAGAAAGTGGACATACAACAACCAAATTTAATACATAAATATAATACTGGAATGGGTGGAGTTGACCTGCTTGATAGAATGTTAGGCAGCTACCATCCCAGGCTTCGCAATAAGAAATGCTGGTGGAATTTATTTGTTGATGCATTAAATATGGCTGTTGTTGCTGGTTAGCTTTTGCATTCAGAAACTCATTAAAAAAATACCAAGCTGACTCATCTGGAGTTTTGCTGAGAGGTTACAATCACTCTTCTAAGAACTGCCGCAAGAAAGGATGCACGTCAAACAAGACCTAAAGTTCACTGCCCTATATCACAGAGAAAGAGTGATGGCCATTTCCTTGTACAAACAACACAAGGTAGATGTGCACAGTAAATGAAAGATTAGCTTGCAATGAGTGTAAGAAAAATCACATCTAACATGCTTTCCACTGTATAATGGAATAAAGGTTTGTTTTACTGACCGCTACAGCCAGCGAAAGCTATTTTTTTACTGTACTACAGCCAGCGGTATGTAGCGAAGCCACCGGGCTGGGGATTTTCTGTAATGTTTTTGGACGGATGCGTAACGGAGCGTAGCGGGGTGAAGCAAGGGTATCTGAACGTAGCGAAGATCCCGTGAGCACCTACGAGCTTCATAAAGCCAGCAGTAAATTGTTTTCAAATTTATTGTTTACATTTCACAGTTTAAACCTAACAGGTCTCCGAACGGGATTTTGGCGCCAAATTGGCGATGGAGCGTTGCGTATACTACATCTGTTCCCTTTGCTTATTATTTAATCTACTCATCACTATATTGCATTTTTGAATCCTGTGTAAAAGTATAGTCAGAAGTGGCCAATGTTCCCATTGGAAACACCATGAAAATTATATCTAAAAATATTTTCCTCATTTAAATGACTAATATCCCTTAACTAAAGCATTAGAAGGCAAAATATGAAAAAAAATAATTTAAAATATACCTGCAGCTGAATTTGGCCTGTAAAAGGTTAAGTACACCATTCACACACACATATTGATACTACTCACACACCATGTATACATACTACTTCAAAATTTCACAATAAAAAGGAATGAGCTGCTAATTTGAGCAACTGAAAATGTAACCTGTCACTAACAAAATTCTATATCAAAATATCACAATAAAAACTAGCTTCTAGAGAAAGGGTACTATTTTCCTAACAAAAGTAAGTGCGCTACAGGCGCCATCTACTAACGTAATAGTGAACCAAGCATATTGCATTTTCATTACAATGGGATAATTTTTATTTATGCCCACATGCTATTTGCGATATTTTCTTTGCGAAATTCCTTGATTTTTTTCCCTTCAAATTATAGATTATAATTTATAATTTTGAAATCCATAATTAACTATGGAAGATGCGAATTCGTTTGCAGCTCATAAAGAACCTGCATCTTCTTATCATGATGAAAAAGTTGGGGGGGGGGGGGCACGTGCCCCCAAACTTAACTTAAAATAAATTAAAAAGTTAATAGTAATTCTGTTAAAATCGAAAAATTGTAGAAAACTTTTAATAAAGCTGGTTTTTTTCCCGCATTTTCATACTGTGAAACTGAAGATTCTGATTATATCTTTAGCCTTAACATAGTTTTTAACAATGATATGATCCATAACAAAAATTCTATGCTATACTATTTTTTCTCATTTTATTTATAACATTTATTTTTCTCATTATATAACTTTTGAATACTACTCAAACATCAATTCCATTGATATTTAATTTTTAAAAAAGCATGTTACTTTGTATCTTAAGGACTGCCAGGCAGTCAAAGTGCGGAGGAGGGCCCTAACTGAATTCATTTGTGCTCCTCCCCCCTCCCCAGAAAAAAAAGTTAGAAGCACGCTACGCCTATGGTGATGCTTGTGATAGTATTTATTGTTAACCTGATGAAGACAAGAGACAGAAATTTTTTTATCTTACTCCACATTTTTTTAACAATCAAGAGGAATAAAAGGCGAGTGGCCTTTCTTAGCAGGGTGTATATAATCTACATAGTAATTAAATCCGCTTCAGTGTAAACTATCATATTTTCAAAATAAGTTTAGTTTAGAAATACAAGAAAGTTCAAAATAAGTTTAGTTTAGAAATACAGTAAATAGGTCATTGCATGGTGAAGTGGACATTGGAGGCATGGATAAATAATGTAAATTACATTTTTTTTTTTTAATGAAAGGAGGATGGGGTGGTTAATGCAGTCTTATTGTTGTACGAATATGTATTTGTACAAATTCATTATTTGCTGAATGTTTATTAAAATATAATGTGTACTTTATTTGTAGACTGTTTTATTTCTTGTACTTACAATTAGTCATATATCTTAAATTTATAACTATTCAAAATTTGAGTGACTCGTGTTTAGAAGCAAAAGAATGACAAAGTATAATAAAAATATAAAATAAAAGAATAATGTATTACATTAAAGATATTTGTATCAATCATCTTGTTTCCGAGTTGGCTAGAAGTGTTTCTTATTGATGGTAATTAAAAACTTATTTTTTCTTTAAAATTTAACAAAAAATTATTCAAACACTATGCACTAAGAAAAATATTTTATCTCTACCCAATTATCAGAAATTGATCATTTTGTAAACTCTATAAAAATAGATAGGCATAAATAAAAATTATCCCATTGTAATGAAAATGTAATATGCTTGGTTCACTGTTACGTTAATAGATGGCGCCTGTAGCACAGTTAATTTTGGCTGGAAAATAGCGCCCTTTTAGTTAAAACATGACAGTGTCTAGGCAGCCGGTTGGCTGATATCCAATCGAAGCACTGCGCATGCGTTATTTCTATCCAATGACCGTAGCGCCACCATTTAATACGCCATCGGAGTGAGACGCCATTTTCAGTTTTGGAGACCAGAACTAACTGTTCTCATGTTAACGTCCAATGAGGAAAATTTCGACGATTTTTTGCTTCAAAGCCAATATTTTTAAACTCGTTAAACCTCTTGAAATGTATACCGAAGAACGTCAACTTAATTTTAAAAATACAATTAACCTTGTTCCAAACGCAATATTTAAAAAAAATTGAAAGGTTTCTTTGGAAATCAGCTGTTTTACGCTTTGTGCGCAAACATTTGGCACAAAGTTGGCTGTTTGTCGCCAAATGCGAATGCTTTTGTACATCTCAAATTTATCTCTGTTTTGGCGATCTATATATAGCTAGGCAATGAACGGGCGGAAGCTGTAATTTTCATGGGTTATTTATGTTTCTGGATTAGAATTCTCCCGTCGCGATTATCGAAAGTATTTCATTTTAATAATGTATTTCATTTTTTTTAATGCAACGTGTATCTAGAAGTATTATCGTACAACTAAAGTATTTGTTTCAAAAGTATTTTATATTTCCACACAAACTAAATATAATTAATCTTAAATCTAGTTTACGTTCAGTACAAAACTGAATTTGTTACCTCACTCTTTATTTAAATCAGCTCTGTTTTGCTGTTGACTGCAGTCATCAGAATTAGTAGAAGCATCGCAACTAATTTTTCCATTTCCCATTGAATGTTTTGTTGTAAAGAAAAAAGTGGGCTGAACTGTCAATATTTCTTTACTATATTCTGGGAATTCTGTGTTGCGTATAAAATTAACTTTTTAAGTTTTATATCGATAATTAATGATCCAATTTTCAAAAGATTGAATTGACTTCCATCTGATATCTAAAAAGTCAAGAACTTCATCAAAATGCTTTAAATTTTCTAAACAGTTCTGGATTTTTAACATACTGCAATTACCTTTGAGAATCTATGTTTATAAAATAATAATTTTCAGTCAATGTCATATATTTCTGACGACTACATGAATAAAATATATTTTTAACGTACCATCCAACGTACCATTGATGTTGAAGGCATACTAGTGAGAAGACATGTTGATCAAATTCGTTCAGTGGGGAATCAAGTACAAGAAAGTAATTCCGTACAAAATGTATTTCGTAGGTTTCCTACTGGAAATTTTACTGAGAATGCCTGAGAAGTCCAGCACAGTGATAGTCCTATCTCTCAACAGGGTCCAAATAAAAAAGCTGAAGTTCCGGCTTCGCCAGCAGTGTCGTCAGCTGATATTCCTGTTCAGGACTCATCACCAATGCGCTCAAAACCGTCATCAACTGAAACCAGTACACCTTCAGGCTAGTGTAGTACACCACCATTGCACGACATCCCAAGCCATGTGCCTAGACGCTCTGGAAGATTCCAGAAACCACCCCAGAGACTTGACCTTTAATAAAGGGGAGGAAATGTAGTGTATTAGCTCTAACTGTTAACGTCCATGGACAGTTTAACTGTGACTATGAGAGTACGAGAAAAACGAGAACGAGAAGTTTCGTTTAGTCGGTAACAATGTATCTTGCACGTAGCATGCACCGTGTCGTTGTGGATAGACTGTAATTAAATATATGTGTAAAATGATAAAGAGTATTCTCTTAACTGACACACACAAATTGTTTCCCCCCTTCTTCCAGTATATTCATTTCAAATTTGAAGTCATTCTGACCAGTGGTTCTTTTTTTGCAGCATTTTGAAAGTGGGACTTTAATTATGGACACCCTGTATATAGAACGCATGATTTTATTGCATATATTGGGTGATGGTTTAATTGTAAATTTTTGCTGAATATCAGAGCAGGTTTTATATTTAATTAACTCACGGTTTAACACTACAGGGAAACAAGACTGCAGATCTTATTCAACAGAAAGAAAATAGTATCCCAATTATTTTGGTTTGCACCCGCAGTCAGATGCGACGGCTTTCGGGAAATGAAAACCCTGTTTCAAGTCCCCTGAGGGATAACGAATCGGAAAATGGGAAGTCTAAAGTAGAGCCTGCCAGGACAAACGATTTGGGAGACGAAAATTCGGGTTCTAAACGGCCCGGGACAGAAGAGGAGTGGAGGGAAGAAACGCATTCAGAACGACCGCTCATTTTGGGGGAGGCGAACGAGTTGGAGAAAACGGGTTTAGCACAAGTTTCCGAATATGATTTTGGCAAAGAGCAAGTCAATTGTACCTCCTTTAAGTCGATAGGGGAAAAAGCGAGCGACCCTAAAAACTCAGAGTTTAGCGTGGAAGGGTCGGGATTTCGGAATCGAAAACGGGAGAGCAAAGAATCCAGTTGTGTGTGCCATTAGAGTATCGAACGGAGATATTATATCTTTCCGTCATGAAGAAATTTCCGGACACCTTGCCAGTACTAAAACAAAATACCGTATATTAAGGTATTACTGGCCGAACTGTTACCAAGAAATTGAGAGGTTCGTGAAGACTTGCAACCCTTGTCAAAAGGTTGGGAAGAATAAGGATAAAAAGAAAGCCCCCCTAAAACTTGTGTCGATAATATCAGAGGTGTTTGCTAAAATTAATATAGAAGCGGTAGGTCCTTTACCTACGAGCACAAATAATAAACATCTAATTACGTCTATTTGTGTGGCAAAATACCCAGATGCGATCCCGATAGAAAATATTAGTTCCCGGCTGTGATAGACGCCTTGTTACAGACGTTTTCAAGGACAGGTTTCCCTAAAGAGATCCAATGCGATTTAGGAAGGTCATTTACGAGTGAGCTCACGTCGGAATTTTTTGGTAAATTTGGGATCAAGGTGATTCATAGCAGCGTGTGCCACCCCCAAACGAACAGCGTAGAGAGTCCACTCTACGTTAAAAAGAGTGTTAAAAACGTTATGTCTTGAAACAGGGAAAGACTGGGAGGAAATTTTGCCGACGGCTCTTTTCTCTTTGCGCACAGTGACACACGAAAGCACCGGGTTCAGTCCTACGGAACTGGTCCATGGCAAAAACCTGAGGATGCCACACACCTCACTTTATGAAAATTGGTTACACCAGGAGAGTAGTGACCCAAATGTGGTGGAATACGTGTTAAATCTGACAAATAGATTAAAAACGTGTCAGGAGTTAGCGGAGAAAAGTATGACGGAATGTAGGGAAAAACGAAAACTTTGGTACGACAGGAATGCGGTTCTACGGAAATTTAAAGTCGGCGACCTTAAGTGTGATATCTGTGTTTTAATCTCATGTAATATAGTGTCATGTATTTAGAGATGACAGGGTCTATCTATTGAGTAATGTTTGTTTCATGTGTTACAACGTGGTTAAAATATGTCCGACTAATGAATTGGGGCAGAAATCTTAAAAATGATTGTTATTTAAGTTAAGATTGAGGAATGTATTGTAATAACTGAAAATACATTAAAATGATAGTGCTTTATGCGTGTTGTGTTTTAACCTTGTATGAATTTATTAGGTGTAAAGGTGTTGTAAGGCTGTGTCTCAGACTGAGGGCAGTTAGGGTTATTTTTTACTGAAGTCTAAAGTAGGCGGTTGTGACTCGTGAGTTAGGGCTAAAGAAAGCCAACGGGTAATGACCTCTTGGGAAGGGTTTCTTGTGGGCTTTCCTAAGTGGACCTACTGAACTTGTCTTTAGCCTTTTTAATGTTTAAAGTCTTTTAGGGGAGGGGGAGCTGTGATGGCAGGTGTCGACAAATGCAGATGTCGGCAGCCTTTGTCGACACCTGCCTTCACCCTTCCCTTACTATTCTGTGAACTGGGCAGAAAAGTTACTGTTTGTGTGTGATGTAGGCAACACATTCCGCATGCGGTAGACATATTTGCCTCCATTCCTCCTGTGTTATTCGGAGAATATTGAAAAGACAAACTGTTCTGTGGGTGACAAAGGAGTTCAGCTTTCTTGGCGGCAGATGATCTCTAAGGAAAGACCTGTTAATAATATTTTTCTGTTCCGGAGAATTGTACATTTTTCGGGCTAATAAAGACCCGATGAGGGGCCGATGCAACCTTTCAGATTCAATTACGGTTAGGTAAATTGGAAAAGCATCGTTAACAAGACCGTCCATCAAGAGGCGTGATAGATGTCCAGTTGAAAGAGGAGACCCTCGGCCGACAAAAAGAACAGACTTTGGGGTGTCGTTTCTGCCGGGGGAAAACAGCCTGAAGGAGCGGTCAGGAACGAGATGACGTCAGCGGACTGACTGGTTGTCACGAGGAGCGCGGAGTATTTAAAAAAGGGAACTCTGACTCTCATCGGGACCAAAGACGCTTTTCGAGAGATTTGACTGAAGACGCTCCGGAGCTGTGACTTAGCTATGAACCTAGTCAGTTTTGTTTGCACTTGTAAGGTGCCTATCTACTAATTGTTATTACTTGTAAATAATAATGTACATAATTTAGTAGTCCAATAAAGGACTAACCTAGAGTCTCTGGTGTCTTTTGCTACAAAAATCATGACTTTTACGACGGGCTGTGGCAACATTACCACAATATACAGTTCATATTCAAAATATTAGAATTGTCGTGATTGTATATTGTGTTGCATATTAGAGATGTTACAAAAAATTTTAAATTTGTAGAATTCAGGCCGCAAAGGGAGAAAAAAAAACACTTTAGCGGCTAGAAACCAGATGTCCGAGGTGCATGAGATGGAAATACATTACTTTACATTAACTATTGCTAATATTTAGTCAGGAGGGCATAGATTTAACCACAGAGAGAAACTTCACAACACACAAGAAAAAATTAACTCAATCAGAAATCGCTAAGACCCAAAATGTAACCATGAAAACAATGAATTCGTCTCTCTAACATATAGTTACATCAATACAATTACCACAGAATTGCATTTTTTTACAAATTGAAAATATCGTTTGGTAATTTAATGTCTTTTAATGCAAATATGCAAATGGTATTTTTATTAAGAACTTATTGTTGATTAAACTTATTTATTATCTTAAAATTAATATAATTTTTTAAAAGATTAATTAAAATAAATTATTTTGAAAAGTCAAAATATTAGAATATTTCACATTAATTCTCCTTTAATTATCACCAATTCATAACTGGTGGCATCGTTGATTAAATTCAGAGGATTTTATTTAAAATCAGTATTCGTTTTGCAGTTTGCTTTTTCGTCTTAAAATGGGTCGTGTGAGTGATATTCCTGAATCTATTAAACTTCGTATGGTTGATTTGTATCGGCACGGTATTTACATTGTTCGCAATCAAGCGTCAGTAAAATACTCACACAATATTAAAAAAATGCAAAATTTCAAAATAATCGCCGAAATGGCTGCCGAAAACCAAAAACATCTGCTAGAGATGACAGGAAACTGAAGCGTATAGTTAAGAAAAACCGTTTTAAAAATGTGCGATTCTTGCACCGAAAATGGCAAGAAGGAGTTGAAGTTTCTAAATCGACAACATTAAGACGTCTCCATAAATTTAACTTTAAATCTCGTGTACCGAAAACAAAACCTCTCATGACTGCAAAACAAAAAAGCGTATAAGATTGAATTGGTGTAAATCAAGACGTTTATGGAGCGAAGAAGATTAGAAAAAAATATTTAGTGATGAAAGTATGTTTTGTGTTTCATATGGTAATCAAGGTATTCGAGTTTGGAGAATGAACCAAGACGCATTTAATAAAGAATGCCTTAAACGTTCGGTAAAATTTGCTGCTAGTGTCATGGTGTGGGATGGGATTGCATGAGAGCAGAAGGACCTGGAAAGTTCTGCATCGTCTATGAAAAGGTTAACTCTCAGATATATCAAGAAATTTTGGAATACAGAGGCTGTTCGCACATTTTTTAGACGATTTTGGTAAGCGGTAATAAAAAATCGTTTGCTGCAAAAGAAATAATTGCAATTGTACTATGTTTTTAAAAGTCAAAATTATCCTTTGCGGCTTGAAAGTTTTGTTTTTATTCAAAATGGCGTTTTTAACAAAGCAGTGGTTCGAAGGCTACATTTATGCTCTTTCCAAAGAGAAATATGCATACTCCGTTATCCAAAAACGATGTGATAGTCATGGTTTTGTGATATCTAAAGCGTCGATAGGTAATATCGTCAACAAGAAAGGAAAAAAACGTCAAATTGGAGCCTCAAGTGGGACAAAAATTCCGAACAAGTATCCAAGGAAAAAACGGACATCTTCGACTATTGCAAAGGTACGTTATTTAATGTTAAAAGAAAATCCCCTAGTCAAAGGACAGTTGCAAAATCATTAAAAATGCTCGGTGTCCACTGTAAACAAAATGATAAACGTTGATTTAAATCTTAAGAAAGCGAAAAAACGCAATGTGCATCGTCTTCTTCCAAATCATATCGCTGAACGCAGGACACGGTGCAGAAATCTATATGAGAAACACTTATCCAAAGAAAAATGTAAAACAATTGTCACAATAGATGAATCATGGGTGTATTTAAATGATTGCAAAAAAAAAAGCCGTTTATTATCATAAAAGGGGAGAAAAAATTTAAGTACATGGATCAAAGAATCGAAAGAAAGTTTCTAAGGGATTCATGATTGTTGCTGGTTTTTCTTATAATGGCAAGTTAAAAATAAAAAGAGTGGAAAAAAATGTCAAGATTAACTCCAAATACTATCAGGAATATATTTTATCGCCAATTTTTCTGAATGAAATACCATCGCTTTACCCACAGTGCCATCAATCTGTGAGACTCCATCAGGACAAAGCTAGCAGTCACACATTAAAATCCACTGTAAATTTCCTAAAAGAAATGGAACAAAAAACTGGTATCAAGGCCATACCCTTCACTGATATCCCTACTAAATCTCCCGATGTATCACCTATGGATTTTTGTGCTTTCGGACTTTTGAAATCTGCATTATCCAAACGTCGTCCCAAAACCCTTACAGGACTCTGGAAAGCTGTTCAGGAGGAATGGGATAGAATACCTCTTCTGACACTTCAAAAGGTATTATCCTGGAAATTGCGGTGTCGAAAGATAGTTCAGAATAAGGGATGTCAAATAGAACATTTAAAACACAAGAATTTTATGTAATTTAGTTTTGTGAATACAATATACATCGTCTAAAAAATGTGTCAACAGCCTCTGTATTACATGATTCCATCATCAGAAGATTTATTTGAAGATGATTTCATCTTTCAACAAGATTTAACGTCACCGCATACCTCGGTGTCAACTAAGAATTGATTCCGCCAACGTAAAATTAAGGTACTTCCTTGGCCACCAAACTCAGCAGACATTAATCCCATCGAAAACTTATGGGGTATAATGAAGAAAAACTCCAAGAAAATCCCCCTTCAAATAAAACTGATATAGTGGCACGTATAAAGTCTATTTGGGCTAATATTGATAGAAATGTTTGTAAACACCTTGTACACTGCTCAAAACAATTAGGGGAGCACATGGTTTTAACGAAATTACGCAAATACTTACACCGATAAGTAACATAAAATAAATCATCCATAATTTAAAGCCTAGCAGGAAACAAAAGAAGAAAACTTCATATGCAAATCAAAGTTCATGACGTCAAAAACCAGAAAAAGAACATAAGGGTGGAAATCGAGATGTTGCAGAAACGTCTGTTTCACTGCCTTAACTGTGAAATTCGATTGCTCAGTTATTCTTTTTGAGAAAAGGTGACTTGAAAATGTCTCAACAACGTGATTTACCGGAATCCATGGCATGGCGTATTATAGGCAGACTTGAATCCGGGCAAACACAACGTAGTGTCGCGGACGCTGTTGGAGTCGCCAGAAGTGTCGCTGCAAGGCTGTGGAATCGATTCCAAGAAACAGGGAATGTTAGACGTCGACCAGGGCAAGGTCGGCCACGCTCCACTACAGCAACTGATGACCGGTATATACTGTTAACAGCTCGTCGAAACAGAACAGACAGTGCTACTCAGCTGCAAAGACAGTTGCTTTTGGCAACAGGACGAAGGGTGTCCAGCCAAACAGTACGTAATAGGCTTCATCAGGAATGTCTATGCACGTAGGCCAATGGCCTGCATTCCGTTGACCTCACTCCACCGTGCGGCCCGAAGAAGATGGGCTGCTGAACATAGAGATTGGGAGCAACATGATTGGAGCCAAGTGCTGTTTACAGACGAGTCCCGATTCAGTCTGGAGTGTGACACCCGACGTGTTTTGGTATGGAGGGAAAGGGGCACTCGAAATAACCCTACATTCGTTCGTGAAAGGTCACAGTACAGACGAGCTGGTTTTATGGTATGAGGTGTAATCAACATAGGTGGACGTACGGACCTGCATATCATTTGGAATATTACTTTGACGGCCCGAAGGTATGCAGACGTATGACATGAGGTCTCAGTATCTCCTTACGCTGCAGCCATTGGAGATTCCTTTGTTTTCCAGCATGATAATGCCAGACCGCATACAGCTCGTCTTGTGGAGAACATGCTTGAAGCTGAAACAATACAACGTATGGAATGGCCAGCGTGCTCTCCTGACCTGAATCTAATCAAGCATGTTTGGGACATGCTCGGACGACGCATTGCTGCGAGATCAAGGCCTCTTTTTACTCTCCGAGACTTGGAGATTGCACTTCTTGAGGAGTGGAACAGTATTCCTCAAAGTCTTATGATAACACCATCGCATCCATGGGAAAACAGGTGTGCAGCAGTCTTAGCTGTTCGAGGAGACCACACGCCATATTAAAAATCTTGCATCATTTCTAAACAATACTTTTTATCGTTTACATGTAACCAAATTGTTGCCCTAAATCATCTTGTTTCTATGTTTTCAAAGAATTAAAGCTTAATTACAAATTTTTTTAAGTCTTTCTATATTGCGCATTGATACGCGTGTACTATCCATTTTATGCCAATACGTGGCTGTCTCGCACGGTTTTCTTAACTTCTTGCTCCCCTAATTTTTTTGAGCAGTGTATATAGTATGCAAGATTGATTGTACGCTGTAAAACTAAAGGGGATGCTACAAAATATTAACTACCATTTACTTCATATTCATAAGGTAATATTTTTGCGTAAAATAAAATATTCTAATATTTTGAACCATTCTAAATTTCATTCTAATATTTTGATGAGTTTCAGAAAGCTGTTGTATACCTAATTTATTGTATTTTATATTTTGTAAATGTTAAAATCGTATCTAAACATTCCAGATTTAATTTATAAGAAATTTAATTGCATTTACTTAGTATCAAAAATAAATGGAAATAATTTCTTATTACTTTTTCTCGATTATTCTAATATTTTGAATCTTAGATGTAGATGAGGGGTGTGGTTATCAGGTGTTGTTAGGTGCTGCCATCCGTATTTTTTTTTTTTTTTTTTTTTTTTTAAGTAGAAGGTTTATACATAGGTAATATCTGAAGAGACGATGAAAATAAAATATTTTTAACTTCCTTTCTATTGGCCAGATCGAGGATTTCAATAGCTTTAAACCATCTCGGGAGAACACTGATCATTTTCCAAAAAACCGCGTGTAAATCGGTTCAGTAGTTTTAGTCTATAACGGACACACATACGAATATTGTCTTTTATATATATAGATGTATGTTTCGACACTCGGGAATGACAAAATTCAGAAATATGTTGGCAGGAAAATTTGAGATAATATTTTGCTTCAGTAAATTAAGGTTAACGAAACCTCGATATAGCCCGAACTCCTCAATGTTTCATATAACCTTAAGGCATGCCTTCAAAGTTGTGATTATCGAGTTCTGCGGGTAGACTTTCTATAGATATAACTTATTGTTCCTAAAAGGAAAATGACAAATGCAATGCAATCGCTACCAAAAAATAATGAAAAAAATTAAAGTGGTTATGCACTATATGCTTGCAATGTTTCCACATTTCTTTATGCAGCAAATTGATGAAGACAAAGATTTTAATTTTTGTTTAATGAATTGTATGAACAATGAAATAAGACAACGGATGTTTAAGTTATACGTTGATTAATTAATACATGTGTAATGAACTAAGGCAAACTGTCATGCAAATAGAAAATCGATCGTTTTTTCTTGAATGATGCAAGAGAGGAGAATATTACAAAAAAGTAGATCATCTACTGTGAAATCTGCTGGACTGCTCAAATGCCTTAATTTCCAATATTGGTTCAGAGGTTAAATTAGGCCTAAGCCTTAAAAAGACCCGTATTTAATGTATGTTTTTATCTTCAAAAATTTTCCCACAACTGGTCAGAAAATAGAGTACTAAAAAAAATCATTTTTTAAAATCAGATTTACGTAGGCTGATAAACAAAAAGGAATTGATTTCCATGCTTGATTAAAATTCCTACACCTTCTGTGAATAGCAGAGTAGATTTTATCCACGAGGAAGGAAATATAGGAAACTCATAAAAGACGAAAATACTTTTTTATTACGTTCATACTAAAGATATTAATTACTTACTAAATTTTGAAAAGTGTTTTTTATAAATAAGGCAGTCCTTGTGCACCACAAAGTACAGCACAAGGCTTACAGAAGTAGAAACAAAAAAGAAGAAAAAAACTAATAACAAACAAGACTAATTAAAAACAGAAGCAGCAAAGGCAACAAATTTACAGAAAGAGAAAAAAGCCAGTTTGTGGCCGACCAAAACATGAAGCGGAGGAGGAAACCTAATGTTACAGGAATCTAATTCCACAATAAAAATCCCTCTTCCCTTCAATAAGCTTGGAGCAGTCAAAAAGCAAATGTTCGACATTTTGAACCCCGCCCACGCTGCAGGAGCCCAGATCAGTGTCCAATAATCCAAATTTCTTGAGATAGCAATTGCCGTGGCCAGTGAGAAATTTTGTTAAGTGAAAATCACGGAAGAAATGCTTGTTATTTAGTCTTTGCGAAATTGTGGGGGAAAATAGTTTAGTTAAAGAGGCAGTTGATGAATTCTGGTACAGCTCATTCCATAAGAGAATGGTCTTTTTGTGATTCTCATTGCGAACGTGAGATTTAGGGATGATCAGAGCATCAATGGTGTTTAGCTTTGTAGCTTGCTTTGCAAGCCAGTCGGCTCTTTCATTCCCTAAAATTCCAGAATGACCTCGGACATGTGAAAAACAAACACTAATCCTCTAGCTTTAAGCTCGTAAAGAGTGATTTGAAAATTAACTACAATTTTGTTGCAGGAGGAAATATTACTAAGCAAAAATAAGGATGAAAGATAATCACTACAAATAAGAAACTTGGATGACACAGTACAATGGTTTGAGATCCATTTGAGCGATTTACTGAGGCACAGCAATTCAGCTTGGAACACACAACACTCATTTGGAATTCTGAACATATGTTCCATTTCGGCGGCGTCTTGAAACACAAAGGCAAGTCTAACACGATGGTTGAGTTTAATGCCATCAGTGAAACACACTACAGGAAAATTACAAAGAACATTGTCATCATAACCGATAATTTCGATAGGGACACGTTCAGCAGGGTGTGGAAGATTCGAAATAAACATTTTGGAATCTTGGGTAATATTTACAACATTATCTTTAAAGTCTTTTTTTGCAGGACGAAAAGGTCAATTGGGGGAAACCCCGCTATGACAAAGCAGGCTTCGTAACTTACAGTTCTGTAGCCACGTATAATTATGAGTAAAATTCTTTGAATTCTGCGTAGACTACGGCAGTTGATCTTTTTTCAAAGCATTACCCCAAACTCTAAAAGCATAGCAGACAAAAGGTATGATTCCCTGCTTATAAATCATGCCAATAACATTGATTTCAATCCAAAGGTGTTACGGGAGACACGATAAAGTCCTTTAAGAATGTTTTCACACTTTTTGGAGATAAACAATACGATTTTCCCCCAAAAATTTGTCATCAAGCATTACTCCTAGATATTTGATTTCATTCACCATTTCAAGCCGCGTGTTATCAAAATAGAGTTGCCTGCTGGAAAAGTCCACATTATTTTCTTAATTGCCATAACCTTCGATTTATTCGGGTTGAATTCGCTTTTGTAATCTCTTGCCCAGTTTAAAATATCATTCAATGTGTTTTGAGCAAGGCCCAAAAATATCAAGACCTTGAAAGCAGATCGTCCGCAAAGGCTATAGTTTCACAGCCTAAAAGCTTCGAAAGCCTGAGAAAAAGTCTGTTCATAATTAAATTCTAAAGAAGCGGACCACAGACGGAGCCTTGGGGACAGCCCTTCTGCAAGGAACGGGAAACTGAAACACGACCAAGCGTAAGCGAGGCAGACCTATCATTCAAAAAATCACTGACCAGATGAAAAATGTTGCTAGGAATAGCGAAATTTTTGAGCAAAACGAGAATTCCCGGCCACCAAGCATGGTCAAAAGCTCCTTTGATGTCAAGAAAAATTAAAATTGTAAGCAAATTCTTTTTCTTGCCTTATCAACTATGTCTTTCAGGTAAAGGAGAGCATCTTCACAACATTTTTGCGGAGTGAAACCAAACCGAGTCTCGTTCAACAGTTTTTTACTGTGTAAAAACCAGGAAATCCTGTTAACAATTAGCTTTAAGACATTTTTCAACAGTTGGTAAGAGGCTGATACATCTCAAATTGTTCAGATGCGGACCACGAAAGTCATTCTTTTTCGGAATTAGAAAGATGTTTGCTCTCTTCCAGGAGCGCGGAAAGGTACTAAGCTGTAAACAGGCATTAGAAAGTTTTAGAAAGAAACGGGGGAACATCAGATGAATAAGTTTCAAAGTTTCATTTGAATGCAATCAGGACCAGGAGATTTATTAAGCTTAAGGGAGTTAATCACTCAGTCTATTTCTGCAGTAGTAAATAGAGGATCTAGACTAAGAATAATTTGCCAAGGCTTTAGTCCGTTGCAGACCGTGAAAAGGAGTATCCATATCAATAGGAAAGCATTTTTTAAGATCTCATTACTAGTTTCTTCAACAGAAGTAGTGGCGGAACCATTTGGAAGACGAATCCCAGAGACTTAAATTTTTTTCATGAAGTTTTTCTTTATACCGTAAGTATAGATTTTCTTCCAAACATTATATTCGTTCATATCCTCTAGATAATCCTTCCAAGATTTTACTTTAGCCTGTGGCGGTTGAGAGCGAACGATGACATCATTGCGTTTCAACTGACAGAAGCCGACTTCAACCGACAGAAGAAGAAACCTTATAAGGAAGAAGACATCATTGAGACATACCGGAGGTAGCTATAAAACCGTCGGGAGTTTCGTGAAGAAGCACTGCACTCCATTTTACTTTTCTAGCTCGGTTCCTTTGCAGGACGCTGTGAGTCCAGCTCACCGAAGCTGTATCTCAGCCCGGGAATACAGCAAATGGTGTTATGTTTTTTCAACGTTAAAATTTGTTTAAGTTTTAAAGTTTTTAAGTTTTTGAAGTTTCGAAGTTATTAAAAGTGTTAAGTTATCTTGAATGTTTTTACTAAGATTTCACACGACACGCCAAATAAGGGACTTCGACAGTGGTGACCCGGTCGACAGTGGTGATCTGTGCGTTGGAATATGGTTCAAGATTTTCCTGCTGAAGTGCTGGTGAGTTCTTGACTTTCTTATACCCCATGCTTTGCTGCGTTTTGTGCCAGGTTGAGAATTTGTCATTATAGGTTTAGAAAGGGTCCTTACAAATCAAGTTGTTTTTGCATGTCGCGTCATTTAAAGTTGTTGATACTTCCAAAAGGTTTTTTAAACTGCATTTATAAATTTGGTATTAAAAGCTGGTTGTAATGGATGCGGAGATTAAACCTGAAATAGCAAGGGTCGCTTTTAGGGCACCTCCCCTTTGGAAAAAATGACCTTGATTTGTGGTTTTTACAAGTAGAATCGAGTTTTAAAGCTGCAGGTATTACCGTGTCCGAAACAAAGTTTCATAATGTTGTTACAGCATTGGATGCGGAAATTTTGAGTTATGTTCGGAATATGGTTCAATCCCCGCCGCAAGATGACCCATATTCAGCCCTTAAAACCCGTATTTGTTCACAATTCGCGCAATCAGAAGTTTCTCGCTTAAGAGCATTATTGCAGGATTTACAATTGGGTGATTTCCGCCCATCACAATTCTTGCATAGGATGCAGACTTTGGCTGGTAACAATGTTTCAAGTGATGTGTTAAAGACTTTATGGATGCAACGCTTACCGGTGCATACACAACAAATACTTTCAAGTAGTAAGGATAATTTGATAGACTTAGCGTTCGTTGCAGATAAAATATTGGAGGTTTCTGAATTGGTCCCTGAAGTAGCTGCGACTAGTACGCAAAACAGCGAAATTGGTGTGTTGAAAGCTGAAATAACTGCCTTGTCAAAAAAGGTGGAGCGACTTCTTAGTGATAGACGCAAATTGTATCATACGCGTTCCCGTTCTGATTCAAATACTAGAAAAAATTTAAATCCGGGTTCAGAAAAAGTTAAGCAATGTTGGTACCATTTCAAATTTGGAAAAAACGCAAAGCAATGCGTAAAACCATGTAGCTATGAGGAAAACTAGCGGGCCCATTTGTTTTTGCGACGGCATTTGATGGCCTGCATTCTAGTCGCCTATTTATTCACTATGAACGTTTAAATTTAAAATTCTTGGTGGGTAGTGGCGCTACAGTTTCCGTATTACCTAGGAATGGGCTACAGGTTCAGCCAAAACAGTTCAGCCTTTATGCTGCAAATGAAACTATAAAATAAATACTTATGGATTTCAAAAACTAGTATTGAATTTGGGATTACGCCGTAACTTTGCATGGTCTTTTATGACTGCAGATGTTTCTCGCCCAATAATTGGATCCGATTTTTTAGAAAATTTCGGATTGCTGGTCGATGTTAAGAATCGTAGGTTGATAGACCCACTGACTACGCTTGCAACTAAATGTACAGTAATCGCTGGGAAATCTTGTGCTTTAACGACTATAGCTATGAAATCGCAATACCATAGAACTTTGGCTAAATTTCCAAATATTTCTAATCCTGCTACTTTGCGAAACACGCGGAAACGGCATAATATAACACATTGTATTCCTACTAAGGGTCCACCAGTTTGTCAGGTGCAAGTCTGCGCGCCTTAGCATAAACTTAAAATTGCAAAATAAGAAATTAATAATTTATTAAATCAGGGTATTATACGGCCATCCACTAGCCCATGGGCCAGTCCAATACATTTGGTGCCTAAAAAGAATGGCGAGTGGAGACTATGTGGAGATTTTAGACGTTTAAATACCGTCACAACTCCCGATAAATATCCTATTCCTAATATTCAAGATTTCTGTTCTAATTTGCATAATAAAACAGTTTTTTCAAAGCTGGATTTGAAGGCGTACCACCAAATACCTCTGGACCCGGAATCAGTACAGAAAACGGCCATTATCACACCGTTTGAGTTGTTTGAATACTTATTCATGTGTTTCGGATTATCGAATGCGGCGCAAAGTTTTCAGAGATTTATGGATCATGTGTTTCGAGATATCGAATGCTGCTACGTGTATTTAGACTACGTTTTGGTCGCATCTACAAGCAGGGAGCAACACATTCACAATCTTGAAATTGTTTTTCATAGACTTAATGAATTCGGTATAGTTTTAAATACAGATAAATGTATTTTTGGTAAAACTAGTTTGAATTTTTTGGGATATTTAATTTCTGAAAAAGGAGTAGCACCATTACCTGAGAAAGTAGAGGTTTTGAAGAACTTTCCTTTACCTGAAACGGTTGTCGAATTACGACGCTTTTTGGCAATGTTGAATTTTTACCACCGTTTTCTTAAGAATGCAGCTACAATACAGGCAGCATTATATGAGTTAATAAAAAGAAAAACGATCGAACTCAAATTCAATGGTTGGAAGATTCAATTCAGTGCTTTAATAGGTGTAAAGAGGCAATTTTGCAAGTTACACTATTAGCATTTCTCAAACCAGAAGCTGACATTTCCATTATGGTCGATGCTTCGGATTTCGCGGTTGGTTCTGTGCTACAACAAAGTGTGAATGGACGGTTAGAACCCCTTTCGTTCTTTTCGCGAAAGCTTTCTCCAACAGAACGTAGGTACAGTGCCTACGACAGAGAATTGCTCGCTATTTATAGTTCTATTCGACATTTTCGTCACATGTTGGAGGGCAGGAATTTTACAATTTTTACGGATCATAAACCTCTCTCATTTGCTTTTAACCGTAATAGTAGTAACACTTCCCCTAGGCAGCAGCGTCATTTAGAATATATTGCTCAATTTTCTACAGACATTAGACATGTTTCGGGTGCAGATAATGTTGTGGCAGATACGTTGTCGCGAATTTCCGAAATTCAGCTCCCAAATAAGTTGAATTATGAAGCAAAGGCGCAGCGAGGGGATGGGGAGTTGGAAAGGTTAAGAACGGCAGATAATTCTCTGCACTTCAAAGGTTTTGAATTTTCTCCCAGTGGCTCAACTCTGTTTTGTGATACATCAACTGGACTGGTTAGACCTTATGTTCCTTAGATTTTCGTCGGATGGCATTCCAGACCTTGCACGAACTTTCGCATCCTGGAATTAGAGCTACTGTTAAATTAGTGAACGGTTTACTTGGGCATCTTTGAAAAGGGATGTTACTGCCTGGTCTCGCGCATGTGTTCAGTGTCAAAGATCTAAGATCCAGAGGCACGCCATTGCTCCGTCTGAAGCATATCCTTTGCCGTCGATTCACGCATGTAAATATAGACATCATAGGTCCTTTGCCACCTTCTAGAGGGCAGCGCTATTGTCTGACATGTGTGGATATTTTCCAGATGGCCGGAAGCTTTTCCGATGCCAGACCAATCTGCGGCAACGGTAGCCGAGACATTTTATGCGGGATGGATTTCTCGATTTGGAGTACCTGACACGGTAACTAGCGATCAGGGCAGACAATTTGAGAGCAGTCTATTTCAAAGCCTAAGCCGTTTTTTGGGGATTCAAAAAATTAGAACGACCGCTTATCATCCGGCAGCAAATGGCCTAGTTGAGCGGTATCATTGGCAGTTGAAAGGCTCTATTAAATGTCACGCAACTGAGCGCTGGACAGAGATCTTGCCTACTGTTCTACTTGGTATTAGAAAGAGTTTCAAGGAAGACATTCAGTCCACGGTCGCGGAAATGGTTTATGGTACTCATTTACGTTTACCAGGGGAATTCTTTCGTGACACACTACGCACTCCCCGAATACAGTGCTCAGAGTTTTTGATTATGTTGCGGGATCATATGCAGAAACTGCGGCCTGTTCCGACAGCACATCATAATACCCAGAAGGTTTTTATACATAAAGAGCTCAAGAATTGTGATTTTGTTTTTGTCCGTCAGGATCACGTTCGGAAACCTTTGGAACAACCTTTTGACGGCCCTTTCCAGATTGTTTCGAGACACCCTAAGCATTTGTCTCAATATACGAGGCGCTAAAATCACGGTTTCGATTAATAGGCTAAAACCTGCATTTCTTAATGAGCCTAACTTGCACAAAAGTTCTGTTTTGCAGGATGATCTGGCTGAGAAACCAGAGGTGACAACTCGGTATGGACGGAAAGTCAAATTTAGGTTTAACGTCTGACCGACTGGAGGGGGAATGCTGTGGCGGTTGAAAGCGAACGATGACGTCATTGCGTTTCAACTGACAGAAGCCGACTTCAACCGACAGAAGAAGAAACCTTATAGGGAAGAAGACATCATTGAGACATACCGGAGGTAGCTATAAAACCGCCGGGAGTTTCGTGAAGAAGCACTGCACTCCATTTTACTTTTCTAGCTCGGTTCCTTTGCAGGACGCTGTGAGACCAGCTCACCGAAGCTGTATCTCAGCCCGGGAATACAGCAAATGGTGTTATGTTTTTTCAACGTTAAAATTTGTTTAAGTTTTAAAGTTTTTAAGTTTTTGAAGTTTCGAAGTTATTAAAAGTGTTAAGTTATCTTGAATGTTTTTACTAAGATTTCACACGACACGCCAAATAAGGGACTTCGACAAGCCTTTTGAAGCATTGGGCTATAATTTTCTTTTATTTGTAAATACTTTTGTCTATAGAGATTTCTAAGAATAAGATTTCGGGTTCTTTAATACTTGCGTCTAGCAGCATTGACCCTTTTCCTCATACACTCAATCTCTATACTCCACCAAGGAACCCAGTGCGTTCTAAACTTTAAGAGGCATTGAGGCTTTAGAAGCAGAAATGACTACATCTTGAAAGTTTTCTATAACAGATGTTAAGGTGTCCACATCAGCACAAGAATGAATACGATTAGAAAGGTCAACAAAAGGTTGCTGGCAGAAAGAGTAAAAGTGATCCCAGTTTGCCTTCTTAACACTGAAATAAAGAAAATTGTTGAAGTTGTTAAGAGGTAGGATTAGTTGTTGCAGTAACTTCAAACTCAATTGTATTATGATCGGAAAGGGATTCATATTCTGGTAGCCACCAATATGAAACGTCACCTAACACATCAGTTCCTACAACAGTTATATCAATATAGCTGGAACCTTGAGAGCCACTGAAGGTAGGACCACAATCTTCATTAATTACAAATAAGTTGTTCATATCAAAAGTCTCAAAGCTTTACATCGCGAGAATTAGATATTGGACTGTGCCAGAGTTCCGACTTACTGTTAGCGTCCATACCCCAGATCAGCCTACGGCAATCTACTGCAGCAAACACTCCACTGATTTTATGTAAATCCAAATAATATTTTTGTTGGGTTCAAAATAGTAAGACAGAAGTATAAATTTGGAAGTACTGAACGTGATGTTACTAAAAACCATATTGTAATAGAAATTTAAATAAAAAAAACGTAGAAAGCCCTTGGTTACGAACAATGATCGCCGCCTTGATAGCATCACAGCCTGCGTTGAAGTACGTGCGATACGAAGATGGGGAAAAAAGGAAGAACCATTGAAAGCATAAGGCTCCTGAACATGAGCAACGTCGATATTCGAAGAATCCATGTTAAGAATAAGCTGCTGAGTAGCAACCTTTGAGCAGTGAAGGTTAAGCTGAATCACACTAAGATTTGACCTGGAAGAATTAAACATGAGAGATTCTTGAAATATTTCTGCTCTTCATGAAATTCGTAAATCATGCCGACCACTGCGAATGCATAAACGGCAAGGTTATGTATATAAGTCACATTAACTAAACAAAACAACTTAAGTTAAAAAATAACAGTTATTGCCTAGCCATATCCGTGGCAACAGACTCTCTACTTGGAGGTCTAAAACAAATTAAATTTTCGAGCTGGCCGTTTCCGGTTCCAGTCGACTTTTTCCTTTCTGTATTTATTTCTGATTACAAGCAAAGTTAAATTACAATACATTTCTTTTCTTTTTGATTTCTATGTGTAACAGTAGACAAGTGGTATTACAACTCATACTCAAAAATACATCATGCAAAATTAATATCACAGACAATACATTAATAAATTCCCTCGGCACCTGTTTTGTACACACTGCCAACTTACATAATAACTGTGTGTAATCTTTGCATACCTTTAAATTATATTTAGTTATCCTACATTATATATATATATATTTTTTTCATTTACTAATTTTATTAATATTCTTTATTTTTTATCATTATTTAATTGCTAATTATTTATTCATTTTTTCTTTTACTTCAACCTTTTTATCTTATAAAGCAAGTTGCCCTGAGTCAGGCCCGAACTCACTACCTTCTACGCTGAAGTCCAGAGCCTTATCTCTGAGCCACTGATCTACTCTGGTGATCTTTTTAATTCCCTTCAGTAACTTTCTCTCTCCAACCTTATTATGCAAAACACTATTATTATTTAATCATTCTTTGAACTAGTTGTTTCCCTCTAAATGCACATTTATTTTCTTCTAATTTTTTCTTTCTTTCACTGAATCTTTTCTATCTCAAATTAGGTTATTCATTAATTAAATGCCAACACCGCATCAACACACTTGAATTTTGATTGGCCCTTCCGTTCTTTTAAACAAAACGCCCATATGGATTTTCTGTGTAATCTTCTAGATGCTCCTGTCATCTCTCACCTACTAGCCACAATTCGAGGTTGTATCCTTTTGACTTATTTATAAAAACTTGTTCTACGCTTGTTATGTTACAAGTTGCATTAGACTTTAAATATACTATTACACTTGATATTCTAATTAGCTTAGCTTACCTTATTCTATGCTATTGCTTGTATTGATCTTATTACTGTATTAGCCATTACGCTTGTAACATTACTTGAAATAATATTTGTATTTCCTATTTAATATATTTATGTTACATACCTTAATTTTTTTTACTATTCAAAGTAGGCCTTATTTCACAACTATATTCCAATTCTTATACTAGACTTACTTTAGTTACTTAAAACATTACTTTTTATACAATAATTCAGTTACCATTTTCCATTTTAAACTTCCCTTTTAGCCTTTTCTTCTACATTACTAATTTATCTCATATTTCTTAGCTTTTTAACATTTTAATATACACCGTTTCTCATTCATTTCTGTTCAGTTACTAAAGCAACATTTTACTATCTTTAAACATGAAAATTTATCGTAACATTATAATCGCGATGGCCTATCTCCTAACACAACGTGTTCTATCTAGGTACTGCTTCCCTCAGCTGAGAACGGTAAGTAGTGATCCAATTTTGCATTCATTATCGCCTTGACTACTTTTCTGCAGTAATAATTAAAATATTTTTCTCTGTCCCAGTTACTATGGTCAAATGGTAAGACACTTCGTAAATGTTGGTATTTTAAACACTCTTATAAACAGTGTTCCACTGTCTCTATAGCTCCGCAAGTACACTTATTATCTTTACGATGGAATCTATGTTGATAGCTGGCAAAGCAGCCATGGCCAGTAATAGATTGATTTAATTTAAAATCTGCACTTAACCTCTTCTCTGTAACTTTCGGGAAAACTTTATACACCCGCCTTCCCTTCTCAGACATATTCCATTTGCCTTGCCAGCACTCTTTTGCCCATTTTTCTAACTTTTTCTTTACGTTTTTCCTGTTATATTTGTAGATCTTTTCAATGTCATTCTTTTCCGTTGCCGCTTTCGCCGCTATATCAGCTGCCTCATTTCCTTCAATTCCGATATGGGCTTTTACCCAGTGAAACATTACTCGCATATTTTCTCTTTTAATGAATGACTTTATGTTTTCTATGTCTCCTTTGTACCCTACAGTTCTCAACGCTTCTAGGGCACTTTTTGAATCCGTATAGATATCAAAGACATTTATGCTCTTTACTTTCATGATCTCCAATGACTTCTCTATTGCTCTCAACTCTGCCACATACGAGTTTCCCCCTTGTATCCTTTCTGTATATATCTCCGTTTGTCTTCCTTCCATATACACAACCATTCCTGCGCCTACCCTTTCTCCTATTTTTGATCCATCTGTATATATGTGCACTTTAGTGTTATATGTGCACTGCGGTTTAGAATCAAATACCCACTCTATACTCATTAGATCTTCAATACCTCTAATTCTTCTAGCCCTTTTTTCACTATTCGTTTCACCCAACAATTCTCCCTGCACCTCTACTTGTTTCCCTTCATCATAAATGTTGTAAAGTCTCCTATTCATACTAGCTTTTAAGTATATAGGCATACATCCCACCATAACATCCAATGCATCAGTCGATACCGTTCTATAAGCTTTAGTTATTATAAGTAAAAATGGTCTTTGAACTTGGGTCAATTTATTATTAAATACTTTCTGATCTCTGTACCATGCATCTGATGCATATAACAACATTCTTTCTATCACAACGTTATAAACTTTCTTTACAATCTCTGGGTTAACTCCCCAAGTTTTCTTAATTATCCTCATCAATTTATACATATAATTCAAGGCCTTCTCTTTAACCATATCTAAGTGTTTTAAGTTTACTTTGGCATCGATGAACACCCCTAAATATTTGATGTCGTGTCTATACTTTATACTCCTATTTCCTATTTTAATAGTTGGTCTTCGAATTATTGATCCTTTCTTTGCCACAATCGTGTAAGAGCACTTATCGATGCTAAAATCAAGGTTATTTCTATTTGCCCAATTTTCACATTGTTCAAGTGCATCTTTAGATAGCTCTGTAAATTTATACTCAACTGGACTCCTTAACATTATCATAATATCATCTGCAAATGCTTGAATAAAATAATGATCTTTATATTTCTCTATCTTCAACAATTCATTGATTACAATAAGCCACAGAATCGGCCAGTGACGATCCCTGCGGCACACCTACATTATAAAGATGTTCCCCTCTTCTAAATATTACTTTTCTATTACTTAAAAAGCTGTTAATAATCTTAAATAATTACCCTCTAAGTTCAACTTTTTAAGCTCTAATAATTCTCTCTTTTTTTATATAATTAAATGCATTCCTAATATCTAACGATATGAGGCATGTTAGCCCAGTCAAAATAGGTTTTATGGCTAAAAAAATATGAAAGTTTTGAAAATTGGTGGAGATGTTTGTTTAGGCATGCTAATGAACATACTAAAAGTCCCCACCGATCAGACTTGAGCTTTCGCCGCCATCTTGGAAAATGTGTACACTTTTTTGGTTTTTTGGAAATATCTTTAAAAATATTGATTTTATAAAAAATAATTAAATACAAAAATTAAAGAGCATTAAATTATGAACAAAAATCATAACATTTTTTATATGTCTAACAGGAACAAAGATAATTGACTTTGAAAAGAGCTCACTATCACACCTGGGACGCGCAAGCGCGGTTCCCCATCGCGGTGGGGGGAAATACCCGCGCATGTGCATACCATAATTAGCCAAATTAGTTTTACACTAAATGGGAAGGTTTTTTGTATTTTTTCAAATAACTAGGGAAATATTAACTTTACGTAAAAAAAGTTTATTTTAAAAATGAAAAAACATTAAATTATGTACAAAAAGGATTTTATACATTTTTGTCGTAAACCTAACAGGAACGAAGATATTGAGTATAAAATGCGCGTTGATAATGGAGGTAGCTTTAAAGTCTCGTTGCAGGCGCTCTTCTTTTAATTTCTAACCTCTCCCACATTTCGGCATTCTTTAAACACAAGAAAATAGAATTCTATGATTTTGGCTATTTAGATAATCATTATTAATTTTATACATGAATGTAGTAAACTTGGGGGTATTCACTATCAGATTTCCTTTGCGAATAATTGTTCAAGCTTACCTACTTCAGGATTTACGTGCTTTTTTCGGTACGGGATTCTTCCCTTCGTCAGGCATGTATAGATCGTCTATGGATCCGCTAGCATCGGCCCATTCATCAACTTCTTTCAATCGATCGCCATCATCAACAGGGCTGATACCATTCTGACATACCCCATTGCAATTATTGCAGGCTGTTGTGCAGTTGGTGCCTGCTTTCCGACATCCGCATCTTACTCCACAGTCAGTTTTACAGTTGCAAAACACCATGTTTAAAACGGAATCGGGAGCTACTGCATCTATAGTTGTGATGGGCACAAGAATTTTCTCTTGACGCTTCCAGCCCCACAGGCAGTTGGGCCTTTCTTTTTTAGGTGCTACAAAGTCTTCCTCGTTTTAATTTCAATGGCTCGTATTTGAGTGTGTGCGTTTAAGGTTTCTTGCGATGGTGGTTCAGTAGCCAAATCTTGAAACAACTCAAGGAGATTTTTACATTCCAAATCCGATATGTCCATGCTGTCAAAAATTATTTTTGCTAAAGCTGTTTGGGTCAATAAATGAGCTCGGACGGCCCTAGCGTATGCATGGCCAGGTAACATTTTTTCTACTGATGTGGGTGCATAAATCAAAGTGAGTATTTCTTTTAACCCACTTCCAGCCATTATGTACCCAATGCAGCCTAAGAATGACATTAAAAGATGGAATCCACCAAGCCTCACAATACAACTTGATAATAATGGATTGGATGTTGCTGCGACTATTTCTCGATCTTTAACATACAGTGGTTGGTCAAGCGTGAGTATGCAAGACATTTTGGTGCATTTTAACACACTGCTGGGCAGCATATTTCAGCACAGAGAAAATGGTGCCATACTTGCTACTTGCTTGGTGGTGAATTAACAAAAGGAATGGGTATTACTTTGGTCTTTTCACAAGGCTGGTTTCTGGTTATACAATGGAAAAATCCTTTCCATTCAAGTATCTGAGGAAGACCTAACCACTTAGCACACATCCAGGAGATATCAGATGGCTTAGCCAGTGGTAAATCTTCCGCTAAAGGATTTAAGACATTCAAATCTTCGATAGTAATTGTTTTTAACCCAGGCCCTCGAAAATTTTCAAACGTTTCCAGAGGAATGATTCCCATTTTGCCTACGGTCGATGCGGATGTAAGTTCGGTTAATTTTTTTATCTTCGTCCCAGGTTCCACTGCTGACGCTGGAGTAAAACAAGCAATGCCCCCCATGCTATGAAACGCATTCAGGCCATCGATTGTCTACACATTGAAATCTGCATTGTCAAATACGAATTGGCAGAATGATGCCTCGCGCATTTGGGGTTGCGGATGATTTATGGCTGATATTTCAAGTGTTTGGGCTTCATAGTAAGAACAAAATCCCAAATTCGAGAGCATTGTTATTAAATTCTTCGAACAGAACTTTTTGTACAAAAATAAAGCAAGACCATTGAGCAGAGGAGACATAAATGATCATGACCTTAGCGCTGATATAATGACGTGAGCTATTAAAGTGACTTTTCCGCCTTAGCAATCTTTTTTTTTAATAATCAAGTGCTCCAAAAAAGATTTTAGGCTTTTTGGAATGCCCTTGTTCACATCTCTGAAAAAGTTATCACTTGGAGGATAGCAATGAGTGTCATAAACTGGTGTCTGGATATCTTCTTTTATTATGGCTGCAGCAGTTTGTACTATTCGTAGACGCTCCTCACGATCATTTCGTATCCTTTTGTCGTACCAAGAGTCTGATAAGACTTTCATTCCAGTATTACGTAAACATATGGCAGTAACTTTTTTGGAGTTTGAAGCAAAAATAATGCCATCCCCGTATTTTTGTTTCAACTTATTTCTCAAAGTGATGTCGTCTGGAACTAGCCCTGTAATTTGAGATTTGAGTTCGGATAGTGAGAATTGACAGTCGTAAATATTAAGGAAGAAGGATATTTCGTCTACAGCTGCTGAGACTTAATCCGACTCAGGCCGCCCACTCTTTCTGATTGGTGCAGTGTGTAGAAAAAAACGTCATAAATCAATCTTGGTGATAAATCGCATCAGCTGCAACTAAATCAGCAACGTTTATTAAACGACACTGAACTTCCTCTCCCCACTAGTCATGTCTATTCTCTGCAGTTTCAAGAACTTTGTTTTTCATTTCGAGACTCCTAACTTCGTATATAGTTCTTCGCCTGTCAGTTGGGTTTTTCTCTAGTCTTGATTTGAATTCTTCTATCACTGCCGTACAAAAGAAACATTTTGTTCGAAAATCGAACTGAGGTAAAAAAGATCGTAAACTTACCGCGCGCTCTTCACTTTGGGATGTTGACGCGATTTCTGCATTTCAATTTAAATCAACTTTTATACTTCCTGGTCTGGTGTAATTTCTCCGACACAACGAATGAACCTAAACAGATTTTAAATGTTCCAACTGTTCATGCTTATTGTCTTTTCTTTGGACACTAGCTCTCTTAAAGCGTCGATCCCCTTTTCTCCTACATTCACGAAATCATCATTTGACATTAATTTTTTACATATAAAACATAGTTCCGTATCAGCCATTGTTCACAGACGCACACGGAACGGTGACTATTAACTGGCTAGGAAAATGCTAGGGTAAGACCGATTTGGCACCTTACGGTATGCACATGCGCGTGTCTTCCAGCCATCGCGATAGGCACCCACGCATGCGCGTCCCTGGTGTGATAGTGAGCTCTTTCCAAAGTCAATTATCTTTGTTCGTGTTAGACATATAAAAAATGTTATGAATGATTTTTGTTCATAATTTAATGATCTTTAATTTTTGCATTTAATTACTTTTTATAAAATCAATATTTTTAAAGATATTTCAAAAAACCAAAAAAAGTGTACACATTTTCCAAGATGGCGGCGAAAGCTCAAGTCTGATCGGTGGGGACTTTTAGTATGTTCATTAGTATGCCTAAGCAAACATCTCCACTAAATTTCAAAACTTTCATATTTTTTTAGCCATTCGTCAAAATCGGGTCTATTTTGACTGGGGTATGTGTGCATTTTATTACTTTTATTATCTTTGATGATTTTCATGTTATTCACTGCATGGGATGTACTTATGCCACGTCTAAAACCGTATTGAGCTTCAGATAACAGTTTATTTCTTTCCAGATGTATAATCAGTCTATTGGTAATGATTTTATCTAAAATTTTTCCTAGAACAGGAAGTAAATAGATAGGTCGATATGAGCCAGGATTTATTACTTCCTTTCACTCTTTATGAAAATACAGAACTTGAGCTTTTTCCAACTGCTCTTCATGAAAATATGCGTGGGGCACTTATCCGCAAAAGGTCTGTTTTACATCAACTTTTTTGCTGGCATCCTTTATCTTTATTATAGCGAATGCAATTAACGCAAACTTGGTTTTCTGTATTTTCGCAGTGTTCACTTTTGTGTTCTTCAGCACATTTAAAACAAGCAACATAATTTCTACAATCCACTGCTTTATGATTTTAACCAAGGCACTTAAATCACCTATTATTACAAAATTTTCGACCCTGCAAATAGACCATTCAAAGTGTAAATAACCAGAAGATAAACACTTTTGGTGGAGATTAGGGGAAGTTCACACACAACATGTCTTGTATTTGAAAATTTCTTCAAGGGGAATTTTAAATTAATGTATTTGCTACTTTCACCGTCCCCAAAGATATCGGGATTTTTGGCACATTTTTAACAAGGGCCGGATTTTTCCCCTTTGGTTCAACCGATTCAAGTAGACTAATTTTTTAATTCATTCTTTAATTTGTCTCGATCGTCAGAGGAGCAACATTGAACAATAACTTTATTATTGGCTATTGCTCTAACTTTTTAATTCCTAATTTCTTCTCTCTTGGATTAATAACTTCTTTTAGAATTTTTTGCACATCATTGGAAGAAGCATTTTCAAAGCTTTCAGTAGCGCTGACAATAAGAGGACAAGTAATTTGTGAATTGTTAACAAAGTCGCCCCTAGATGGCGATACCACTTCAGCATAAGATGGCCTTGTGACTAAAACAGCCAAACTTTCTTTGCAAGCCTTACGATAATTAACGGATTGTAATCGTTAAAGATTTTTAGTTATTGCAATTTTTAACTCACCCAAGGCAGTCTTGGATTGTTTCCTCAGCTCATAGTTCATGTTACACTTCGATACGAGCGCCTTATCCATAGTTTCAAAGTGAGTTTCAAGAGACGCGTACAACGCATCAAGCACTCTGTCCGCCATCTTTGACCCCATCTCCGAAAAATGTCTTTTATAATAAAATATATATACATTTAAATGAGTGAAATATAAACACATTGGCATGTTAGTTATACTGTAATTCAATTTGTAAAGCTAATATAAAAATTTTCCGTTAAGAAGGAATATCTTCAGCATGTTCCATAAATTTATGTTACTGATATTTGCTTACATACCACACGGGAACTCAAATTTGTGTTGTATTCAGATATTCAACTTCTAGTTTGATGAAAAAATAATTTGAATAAGTACTCTCTAATCAAGCAATATTGAGCTATTATTAAGCAAAAGCCCCCGTTTTACGGGGTACCGCGTTGTCTCCATGTGATAAGTGCCTGCCATATTGGAAACAAAATGCGAATTGCTTGGAATAACGTAATCAGCTATTGAAGTCAAAGTTGAAAAAAGGAAAGATGCTAAAACTTTTGTTTAACATCCAAGCGGTTGGTCTGGTTCTTTAACGATTGAGTAGAAGTTTTATTCAAATTTTTAATTTAAGGAAAATTATTCATTAAATACAAGCTCATTTTCTAATGTAAATTAAAATTTATTTGACGAAAGTACTGCGTTTATAGTTTCTAATTTTATTTTTGACTTTGGATTTATCACAATTCTTGATCTAAACACTCTTTGCACTTTTAGCAAGTGGGAGATGCCATGTTCACCAAATTCTTCAAATATATAACGAGAGGCGTATTTAATTTTTTTTTTACTTCGGGTCAAAGAATGTTAATAAGATTTTAATTGCTTTCAAAATATTTGTTTATATTACACTTTTTGTACGCTTCCGAAAAACCTTTAAAATCTGGAATTGTCAGGGAACAAGTAGTTTATTGTGCAAATCAGGGGAAATCCTCAATCTCCCCTCAAATACCTAGAACACTTAACTTTTAACTGGATTCTTGTAATTCTCTTCAGATTAGCAGATACTTTCAATCATCGAGAGGTAGTAAATTTGCTGCCATGAGTGTTTAAAAAAATGAACAAATTTTGCGAAGGGAGAAGGAATATTCGTCAAAGACAATGCCACTTAAATTTGGAGCTAAATTTCCCAAACTACCACAACTCTCAGGGGCGTGCTTAGGGTTTTAGCGGCCCTGGTCGAAACACATCTACTGGCAATCAAATTTCTCTGCGTACTGAGTAATGGATCTTTTCAACGGAAATAAAAGGGATTTTTAAATACTTTTTGTCCCTTTTGGTTATGCTTCCAGAAATTTTTACTTGAATGATTTGTATATAGTTAGCTTTAACTGCTTTCTTGCGAGCATTAGGAAATTTTGTCCTTAAGAAAGCCATTTATATAAGAAATGTGAACGTAAATTATGACTCACATGTATGTATTGCTGAAGAACAAATATTAACTTGTATACATTTACTTGAAAGTGAAGCGATTTTCCTTAACTGCTTATTTACTTTTAGATCATGCTATCTTTGATGGAACTCTGCAGACAAGTTTCCTGTTGTCAGACGAATTGGATATAAAATGGACTGCAAATCAGCCTTGCACTATACCGAATGGTAAACTGTACGTAACGTCCACAAATTTTCGTAATCTTATACCTGGACCTAAATCAATTTTCTTTCGATGCATTAGCCAACATTTCAGAATTTCAGCAATACTCCGAAATTATACTTTTCACTTCCAGGCAAAAACATCTAATGGATTGCTATTTACTTGAATGTCGCCAAAAATAATTTGTTTCTACAGATTTGACAAAGTACGTCGTGTTGGAATTTGAAGACCACGCACATTCCGCGATATTTTCAGATCACGCCCGTTACCTATTTCCCCAGAAAATTAACTCAATCTCCGGACTTATCTATAAGAAATATGAAAGCCGCTCTTGACCCGAGAGAAATCAATGAGAACTTTATCAATAAACGAATACACGAAATTCTTTATGATTTCGGAAACTCCTCAAGAGTCATTGCGAATTACTTTAAGTCACGTTGCGCCAACTTTAGTTTCCGCCGTCACCTTTTCTCCAGATCGTCATATCATCTGTGGTAACTAAAAAAGAATCCAGGAAACACGAAGCTGATGAGTAGTAACAGTTCTTTATAACTTCAAAGAATGATTACGTAAAAAGTGCTTCGCCGAGCGTATACATAGAAATATCTTTCACGTACAAAACTTATCGCGTACAAGACTGATGCCTGCAAACGCTGGGAACAGCATAAGCTTAAATAGGTGAAAGACGAGGAATGTTGGTTGCCATCACGCTGCACTTAAAAAATACCAGTCTACTATTCACTCTACGCGTTACCCCGCGCATGCGTGTACTGCTTCAAGCGGGGAGAGGAGAGGACGATGAAGTAACTATTACAGCGCAACATCCTCCCACCTTTTGAGTGGATTATCTGAAAATATACTCAAAACATCTGTACATAATTGTTTATATCACAGTACTTCTGATACAATGAAATATTTTAAAGGAAATCTACTTAACAAAATTTAACAAATATAAATGGGTAACACTATATAAATACAAATATAAACTTAGGCAAGATTTGAAATTTTTACAGACGTATAACTGGTTTTACAGGTCTGCCACTACTTGTGGTTAGATGAATTACATTATCAATCACCCCTGGTACAGGATTGTCCAACTCCAATCTGAATAATCTCTGAATCGGCCTTAAATCTATAAAATTTTATAAAATAAAATCTATTTTCTATCCCTAAACTTTCTTTTACTTAAATATTCTTGTCTCAGAGCAAATCCTTTTGGCTTTGCTCATTTTTGTAGTAACAGAACTCACGGATTCCAAACTTTATCTCTCTATCCAATCACTTTACTCTCTTCTCTCTACACTTGCCAATTGAAATCCAGTTTACAGACAGCCATTGACTCCACCCCCATCAGCAAATCATCACGAAGATCCAGGAGACAACCAATAGAAACTGCCCATTTTTCACCCTCCAATCTACTGACCAGAAATCTCTCTGCTTCACTTTTTGTGAAGCAATTTCTTGAACCTTGTTGTCAAAAACGAACTTTTACCTACTCCTGAACATTTTCAGCTATCCGATGATACGACTAAGAAAAATCGGAGTTTGAAGGCGTTGGCCTAGGCAACTCAGTTAATTTAGTTGTCCTATGGTCCTATGGGGGACGCATTTTGTTCGCTAGCGCACCTCGGCGAATTTCTTGGTGTTATTTTGCAGCAATCTGTTAATTTCAAATTGTAACGGTAAAAATGAGTAACCACCAACGTTTAGATGATGGAAAAAGGTGGCGAATTGTGGGGAGGCAAAAGCAGGCCAATCTCAAGTCCATATTTGTAGAGTTCAATTTAACGCCCAGCGTCGTGTGTAACTTATGGAAACAGTTCCAGGATACCGGATCCATCGAGAGAAAGCCTGGGCAAGGTCGTCCAAGAGCCACGGCGGCCAGAGAAGATCACCATTTGTCGATTATAGTGAGGCGTAAAAGGAGTGCTACAGCTTCTCAGCTCTCTCGTGACTTGTATACAGCCACAGGAACCCGTGTATCAAGGGTGACTGTTTCCAAAAGACTTCATGAGAGAGGGTTGTTTACAAGAAGACCTGCTGTTTGCGTCCCGCTCACTTCTACGAACAGGAGAATCCATTTATCATGGTGCAGAGAGCATAGAGATTGGAGTATGGATCAATGGGTGACCGTTCTCTTCAGTGATGAGTCCCGGTTCAGCCTAAACACCGATTCTCGCCGTACGTTCATATGGAGAGAATCAAGGACCCGCTACCTACCCTCCAATGTCCGCAAAATAGACCATTATGGCGGAGGAGGTTTAATGGTCTGGGCAGGCATCATGTTGGATGACCGCACACCTCTCCATATCTTTTGAAAGTGGCACTGTGACTGGTGTGAGGTATAGGGATGAGGTCTTGGTGCCCTATGTTCGCCTTTTCAGGGGTGCAGTTGGCCCTGAGTTCACATAGAGCTCTTCTGGTCGACGAATTTCTAGAGAGTGAGGATATTCGCCGGATGGATTGCCCAGCCATATCTCCAGACCTTGTGGCAACGAACGTTTGTATTGGGTGTTTTTTAAAGTTTAATATTATATTTACTACTGATTAATAAATTAATGAATTGGAGGTAGGAATGAATCATACTAATTAAGGTGGGTATCAGTTAAATTTAACTACAACAATATTTGCCATTTGGCCGTTAGTGGTTAGACATTTTAAGATAGATGGTAAAGTTGCGTTGTGTTTAGCAATAACCCATAAACATATAATTATTATAATTTACCCTAGGTTCATTACTGTCTGTATCACTGTGGTGATTAATGAGCCAAAAGAAAAATGAAATTAAATCTAATAAATTTACTTAACCTTGGAGAACACCTAAAAAATAAAATTATCTAACCTAAAAGAAAAAGCTTCAATTCTGCTGAAATAAAAATAAAACCTAAAGCTGAAAATCAGCAAATTTACTAAAAAGGCAAGGACCGACATGACAAAGATATACTTTAACATAACAAATTTATTCCTTCCGATTACATTAACAATATTACCACCAATCTGGTAATCAGTTCTATTAAACATTTTTCGGAATACCAATATTAAATCATCAATAATACAATTGCTATAAAAACCAACTTCTATATCCTCGCAACACAATAAAAATATATACAATGACAATTCAAAATGAAATGGCTGGCGAATATAAAAAAAAAACCCTGAATTATTCTATATGCAATTGCTCATCTTAATTTTAATTTTACATTTAAATTTAATCTTAATGATCTGCTGCAGCTTTAATCAAAGGTAGAGGTTATGGATAGAATTTATAGAGAGGATGGGAAAGGAAAGGAAAAAGCAAATTCACCCGTGGCCGTCCCATCATCGTCGGGATCTTAGCGTCGTCCCCGGGGCCAGAGCCTCAGCTCCGATCCCTCGGTCTTTCGCCCTCGCCTCCCGTTCAGGATCCAGAAGAATCTCCTTGTTTTCAAACTCCCGCGCTCCGAGTCAGCACCTTGTCACACTTTTCATCAGTCCGGTGAAACCATCCTCCACACCAAATAGTTCCTTGATGCTCCGTGAATTGTAATGGCTGAAAATGAGGGGGGAAGGCTACAGGTGGCACTCTTGCACTCTGCAATTCTTTATACAATTAATTTTTTTCCACCCCTCATCTCGTTCTTGTTGGTTATTTTAATTTCATGGCGGCCTGGTCATCCACCCGGCGATGTATCCCTGCGCGCCTTGCATCTGACCTTCCAAGATTTCTCCCCGTTCGAAAAAGGGCCGTGGCGGACGTATTGGGTTACCGATAGTGGGGGAGGCTATCAAAGCTGTTGCTAGGCGCTGGGTCATTTTTTTAAGGATAGAAGAAAAGCAAAGAATATTTCTAAGACTTTTATCATTTAAATTACAAACCGCTAGCCAAAAAAACAATAAAAAAAAACAATATGCCAGCCATTCACAAGGTTCATAAATAAAACTTATTAATTTATCAATATTAACAATAATAAGGTATAACCTGTGATGATCTATTTCAAACTTAATTCTTCTCAATGTCAAAACATTTAGAGAAACTTGCGCACACTTCTCTAAATGCGATGACATTAATCAAATCAATTAATATCTGATCACCACAAGTATAACCCTTACATATATTTAGCAGAGGCTTAATAAATTGATTAAAACAAAGCACAATCGTTACTAAAATTTACTTACTTATTCACTTACTTTACTAATTTAATTATCTGAATACCCGATATTAATATTAACTTTAATCACTTCCAAAACTATTAATTATCATCACAACAAATACCTCCTTTTCTGTCAGAAAAAAAAATTTGGCACAAATTTTTTTTTTTTTTTAATAAAAATAACACAGATCACCGTGGAAAAATTTCACGAATTAAAAGAATTGACTAAAGTATAAAATTACATTACACAATGTGATATATTGTTCCCATTCGACCCGGGTCACATAACAACACACATATACATGAGAGATACTTATAAACAAAATATAAACCATGGAATATCTAGCATAATACCCGAAAAAAATTTTTATTACCACAATTGTATATAAAGCAAGCAAAAATGAAACATTGAACACCTAACATATATCTAAAACAATTCATTAATACAACTGTATGCTCAACTTACAATTAAACCATATACACTAAAAAAACTGCATAGTAAAATAATCATCCTCGGTTAAAACAATCAGTTCAAAAACATTACATCCTGTCCACAGTTTACTTCTATAATTTGAAATTGACAGTGCGACCCTAGCATACAATCCGAAACAAATTTATGAAAAAAACGTATGCTTAATACAAATAAACAAAACCTCTTCGAACAAAACTCAATACAAAATTCTCTCTTACGAAATTCATTATCACTGTTCAATCAAAATTAACATGTTTACTGTTCAACCTCAAAAGATGTATATGAAACATGTGAGACAGGTGTACAAAAATTACAACTTTAACCGTACATATAACAAAAAAATTTAACCTCCCGTACACCCTAGTATACATTACAAAACCAGGTAATTGATAGAAATTTGAGACCTATCGTTAACTACACTATTTACTCCTACCAAACCAATTTTAATTCCAGCCTGCGAAGATAGACTCTTCGTCCCTCGCGGCAATGAAATTCTAATAAGCTTAGTAAAAATTAATGATTAAAATCTGAAGCCATGTCTAACGTTCATTAACCTCCTGGACACCTTAGTACACATTACAAAACCAAGTAAATGATAAAATTTTGAAACCAATATTTAACTACTCCACCATTTACTCCTACGAAACCAAAAGTAATTCCAGCCTGCGAAGAGAGACTCTTCGTCCCTCGCGGCAATGAAATTCTAATATGCTTGGTAAAAATAATGATTAACACAAGAAGCCCTGTCTAACGTTCATTTGCATAAACTGAACTGAACAGACCAACGCAAGCATACCTACCAAAATAACATAACCAAAACTTTATTCAAAAACCCGTATGCCCTACTTAAATAAACAAAAACCGGTCAAATCGAATCACAGTCGATCCCCAAAAGTCATGCTGACCCGTTCAAAACAAGATATGTACATGAAACATTGTAGACAAGAGCACTAAAAAAAAATTTAACATTAACCCTACACATAAAAAAATTTTCGGACGCTTTAGTATGCATTACAAAAGAAATTAAACAATATTAAATTAAGCTAAAACTCTGCAAAAACTAAACTGGTATTGAATCCAACAAATCCCTGACATGAGAAACTGAACTTATTAGGTACTGAAAGACCACAACATTCAAAATTTCCCAGCCTGTGACATTGAAGTTGAATATTAACCCCCCATTTTAATTAAATTTCTAAACAAACCCAACTGGTATTAAATCCAAACACATACCCAACATGAGAAACTGAATTTATTAGGTACTGAAATGACCGCAGCATTCAAATTTCCCAGTCTGTGACATTTAAGTTTGAATCTTAAACCCAATTGCAACTAATTTCGTGTGAAAAAAATATAATTAACTATTATATGAAAAAATTTTAATGTAATTTTCAATCTGTCCAAGAACCCAAACAAATTTTACTTCCCGTCTGACCATGAGACCAGCTCTAAATGGCAAGAGGAAAGCAGAAAAAACTTAGTACCTGGCAAGACAGAAAAAAAACTCGTGATATGAAGCCCAAAATAACCAAAAAAAAATTATCTGACATGTAGAATTGCAATTAAAAATTTATCAATACTTAGTATGAAAATATACTATGGGAGACATTGTAAAACATACACAATTTAGCAACTCAAATCAAATATTATACTTAAAACCACTAGCATAGCAATAGAAAACGTAAAAAAAAAATACCACTTAAAATATCAACTAAAAATATCTATCAATGTTTAAAGATGTTAAAAAAAATATTCAATATTCATAATAAACGCAAAATATATAGGAATGTAAAAAAAACTTTCAAATCAAAAATGTATCCTTAACCGCACTAACAGAGCAATACTCTAGGTAAACTACCCAATAAAACATTTATATCGTTCAATAATTCAAAATGTAAAAACTCAATATTCAAAATAAATGCACAAAATATAGGAATGTAAGAAAAATTTCAACTTAAAATCTACATCGTTTAAAATATCAGAAATAATAATAACCATAAACGCATAAAAATAATATGAACCAAAAAATCTGTGCCAAAATAAGATTAAGCCTCTACTATACCAAAATTTAATATGTCATGCCGTCTCACCGAAAGAAAGGATAATGGAAAAAAAATGGCTCATTTGCAAACAGTCTTCACAACTGGTACCATTTGAAGAAAAAAAAATGGCACAGCGTGGATAGGTCACAGGCGCCATTTGTGGCGACGAAAATGTGTAGTTATGGGGTTTATTTTAAAGTTTATTAATATTATATTGCTACTGATTAATAAATTAATGAATTGGAGGTAGGAATGAATCATACTAATTAAGGTGGGTATCAGTTAAATTTAACTACAACAATATTTGCCATTTGGCCGTTAGTGGTTAGACATTTTAAGATAGATGGTAAAGTTGCGTTGTGTTTAGCAATAACCCATAAACATATAATAATTATAATTTACCCTAGGTTCATTACTGTCTGCATCACTGTGGTGATTAATGAGCCAAAAGAAAAATGAAATTAAATCTAATAAATTTACTTAACCTTGGAGAACACCTAAAAAAATAAAATTATCTAACCTAAAAGAAAAAGCTTCAATTCTGCTGAAATAAAAATAAAACCTAAAGCTGAAAATCAGCAAATTTACTAAAAAGGCAAGGACCGACATGACAAAGATATACTTTAACATAACAAATTTATTCCTTCCGATTACATTAACAATATTACCACCAATCTGGTAATCAGTTCTATTAAACATTTTTCGGAATACCAATATTAAATCATCAATAATACAATTGCTATAAAAACCAACTTCTATATCCTCGCAACACAATAAAAATATATACAATGACAATTCAAAATGAAATGGCTGGCGAATATAAAAAAAAACCCTGAATTATTCTATATGCAATTGCTCATCTTAATTTTAATTTTACATTTAAATTTAATCTTAATGATCTGCTGCAGCTTTAATCAAAGGTAGAGGTTATGGATAGAATTTATAGAGAGGATGGGAAAGGAAAGGAAAAAGCAAATTCACCCGTGGCCGTCCCCTCATCGTCGGGATCTTAGCGTCGTCCCCGGGGCCAGAGCCTCAGCTCCGATCCCTCGGTCTTTCGCCCTCGCCTCCCGTTCAGGATCCAGAAGAATCTCCTTGTTTTCAAACTCCCGCGCTCCGAGTCAGCACCTTGTCACACTTTCCATCAGTCCGGTGAAACCATCCTCCACACCAAATAGTTCCTTGATGCTCCGTGAATTGTAATGGCTGAAAATGAGGGGGGAAGGCTACAGGTGGCACTCTTGCACTCTGCAATTCTTTATACAATTAATTTTTTTCCACCCCTCATCTCGTTCTTGTTGGTTATTTTAATTTCATGGCGGCCTGGTCATCCACCCGGCGATGTATCCCTGCGCGCCTTGCATCTGACCTTCCAAGATTTCTCCCCGTTCGAAAAAGGGCCGTGGCGGACGTATTGGGTTACCGATAGTGGGGGAGGCTATCAAAGCTGTTGCTAGGCGCTGGGTCATTTTTTTAAGGATAGAAGAAAAGCAAAGAATATTTCTAAGACTTTTACCATTTAAATTACAAACCGCTAGCCAAAAAAACAATAAAAAAAAAACAATATGCCAGCCATTCACAAGGTTCATAAATAAAACTTATTAATTTATCAATATTAACAATAATAAGGTATAACCTGTGATGATCTATTTCAAACTTAATTCTTCTCAATGTCAAAACATTTAGAGAAACTTGCGCACACTTCTCTAAATGCGATGACATTAATCAAATCAATTAATATCTGATCACCACAAGTATAACCCTTACATATATTTAGCAGAGGCTTAATAAATTGATTAAAACAAAGCACAATCGTTACTAAAATTTACTTACTTATTCACTTACTTTACTAATTTAATTATCTGAATACCCGATATTAATATTAACTTTAATCACTTCCAAAACTATTAATTATCATCACAACAAATACCTCCTTTTCTGTCAGAAAAAAAAATTTGGCACAAATTTTTTTTTTTTTTTAATAAAAATAACACAGATCACCGTGGAAAAATTTCACGAATTAAAAGAATTGACTAAAGTATAAAATTACATTACACAATGTGATATATTGTTCCCATTCGACCCGGGTCACATAACAACACACATATACATGAGAGATACTTATAAACAAAATATAAACCATGGAATATCTAGCATAATACCCGAAAAAAATTTTTATTACCACAATTGTATATAAAGCAAGCAAAAATGAAACATTGAACACCTAACATATATCTAAAACAATTCATTAATACAACTGTATGCTCAACTTACAATTAAACCATATACACTAAAAAAACTGCATAGTAAAATAATCATCCTCGGTTAAAACAATCAGTTCAAAAACATTACATCCTGTCCACAGTTTACTTCTATAATTTGAAATTGACAGTGCGACCCTAGCATACAATCCGAAACAAATTTATGAAAAAAACGTATGCTTAATACAAATAAACAAAACCTCTTCGAACAAAACTCAATACAAAATTCTCTTACGAAATTCATTATCACTGTTCAATCAAAATTAACATGTTTACTGTTCAACCTCAAAAGATGTATATGAAACATGTGAGACAGGTGTACAAAAATTACAACTTTAACCGTACATATAACAAAAAAATTTAACCTCCCGTACACCCTAGTATACATTACAAAACCAGGTAATTGATAGAAATTTGAGACCTATCGTTAACTACACTATTTACTCCTACCAAACCAATTTTAATTCCAGCCTGCGAAGATAGACTCTTCGTCCCTCGCGGCAATGAAATTCTAATAAGCTTAGTAAAAATTAATGATTAAAATCTGAAGCCATGTCTAACGTTCATTAACCTCCTGGACACCTTAGTACACATTACAAAACCAAGTAAATGATAAAATTTTGAAACCAATATTTAACTACTCCACCATTTACTCCTACGAAACCAAAAGTAATTCCAGCCTGCGAAGAGAGACTCTTCGTCCCTCGCGGCAATGAAATTCTAATATGCTTGGTAAAAATAATGATTAACACAAGAAGCCCTGTCTAACGTTCATTTGCATAAACTGAACTGAACAGACCAACGCAAGCATACCTACCAAAATAACATAACCAAAACTTTATTCAAAAACCCGTATGCCCTACTTAAATAAACAAAAACCGGTCAAATCGAATCACAGTCGATCCCCAAAAGTCATGCTGACCCGTTCAAAACAAGATATGTACATGAAACATTGTAGACAAGAGCACTAAAAAAAAATTTAACATTAACCCTACACATAAAAAAATTTTCGGACGCTTTAGTATGCATTACAAAAGAAATTAAACAATATTAAATTAAGCTAAAACTCTGCAAAAACTAAACTGGTATTGAATCCAACAAATCCCTGACATGAGAAACTGAACTTATTAGGTACTGAAAGACCACAACATTCAAAATTTCCCAGCCTGTGACATTGAAGTTGAATATTAACCCCCCATTTTAATTAAATTTCTAAACAAACCCAACTGGTATTAAATCCAAACACATACCCAACATGAGAAACTGAATTTATTAGGTACTGAAATGACCGCAGCATTCAAATTTCCCAGTCTGTGACATTTAAGTTTGAATCTTAAACCCAATTGCAACTAATTTCGTGTGAAAAAAATATAATTAACTATTATATGAAAAAATTTTAATGTAATTTTCAATCTGTCCAAGAACCCAAACAAATTTTACTTCCCGTCTGACCATGAGACCAGCTCTAAATGGCAAGAGGAAAGCAGAAAAAACTTAGTACCTGGCAAGACAGAAAAAAAACTCGTGATATGAAGCCCAAAATAACCAAAAAAAAATTATCTGACATGTAGAATTGCAATTAAAAATTTATCAATACTTAGTATGAAAATATACTATGGGAGACATTGTAAAACATACACAATTTAGCAACTCAAATCAAATATTATACTTAAAACCACTAGCATAGCAATAGAAAACGTAAAAAAAAAATACCACTTAAAATATCAACTAAAAATATCTATCAATGTTTAAAGATGTTAAAAAAAATATTCAATATTCATAATAAACGCAAAATATATAGGAATGTAAAAAAAACTTTCAAATCAAAAATGTATCCTTAACCGCACTAACAGAGCAATACTCTAGGTAAACTACCCAATAAAACATTTATATCGTTCAATAATTCAAAATGTAAAAACTCAATATTCAAAATAAATGCACAAAATATAGGAATGTAAGAAAAATTTCAACTTAAAATCTACATCGTTTAAAATATCAGAAATAATAATAACCATAAACGCATAAAAATAATATGAACCAAAAAATCTGTGCCAAAATAAGATTAAGCCTCTACTATACCAAAATTTAATATGTCATGCCGTCTCACCGAAAGAAAGGATAATGGAAAAAAAATGGCTCATTTGCAAACAGTCTTCACAACTGGTACCATTTGAAGAAAAAAAAATGGCACAGCGTGGATAGGTCACAGGCGCCATTTGTGGCGACGAAAATGTGTAGTTATGGGGTTTATTTTAAAGTTTATTAATATTATATTGCTACTGATTAATAAATTAATGAATTGGAGGTAGGAATGAATCATACTAATTAAGGTGGGTATCAGTTAAATTTAACTACAACAATATTTGCCATTTGGCCGTTAGTGGTTAGACATTTTAAGATAGATGGTAAAGTTGCGTTGTGTTTAGCAATAACCCATAAACATATAATAATTATAATTTACCCTAGGTTCATTACTGTCTGCATCACTGTGGTGATTAATGAGCCAAAAGAAAAATGAAATTAAATCTAATAAATTTACTTAACCTTGGAGAACACCTAAAAAATAAAATTATCTAACCTAAAAGAAAAAGCTTCAATTCTGCTGAAATAAAAATAAAACCTAAAGCTGAAAATCAGCAAATTTACTAAAAAGGCAAGGACCGACATGACAAAGATATACTTTAACATAACAAATTTATTCCTTCCGATTACATTAACAATATTACCACCAATCTGGTAATCAGTTCTATTAAACATTTTTCGGAATACCAATATTAAATCATCAATAATACAATTGCTATAAAAACCAACTTCTATATCCTCGCAACACAATAAAAATATATACAATGACAATTCAAAATGAAATGGCTGGCGAATATAAAAAAAAAAACCCTGAATTATTCTATATGCAATTGCTCATCTTAATTTTAATTTTACATTTAAATTTAATCTTAATGATCTGCTGCAGCTTTAATCAAAGGTAGAGGTTATGGATAGAATTTATAGAGAGGATGGGAAAGGAAAGGAAAAAGCAAATTCACCCGTGGCCGTCCCATCATCGTCGGGATCTTAGCGTCGTCCCCGGGGCCAGAGCCTCAGCTCCGATCCCTCGGTCTTTCGCCCTCGCCTCCCGTTCAGGATCCAGAAGAATCTCCTTGTTTTCAAACTCCCGCGCTCCGAGTCAGCACCTTGTCACACTTTCCATCAGTCCGGTGAAACCATCCTCCACACCAAATAGTTCCTTGATGCTCCGTGAATTGTAATGGCTGAAAATGAGGGGGGAAGGCTACAGGTGGCACTCTTGCACTCTGCAATTCTTTATACAATTAATTTTTTTCCACCCCTCATCTCGTTCTTGTTGGTTATTTTAATTTCATGGCGGCCTGGTCATCCACCCGGCGATGTATCCCTGCGCGCCTTGCATCTGACCTTCCAAGATTTCTCCCCGTTCGAAAAAGGGCCGTGGCGGACGTATTGGGTTACCGATAGTGGGGGAGGCTATCAAAGCTGTTGCTAGGCGCTGGGTCATTTTTTTAAGGATAGAAGAAAAGCAAAGAATATTTCTAAGACTTTTACCATTTAAATTACAAACCGCTAGCCAAAAAAACAATAAAAAAAAAACAATATGCCAGCCATTCACAAGGTTCATAAATAAAACTTATTAATTTATCAATATTAACAATAATAAGGTATAACCTGTGATGATCTATTTCAAACTTAATTCTTCTCAATGTCAAAACATTTAGAGAAACTTGCGCACACTTCTCTAAATGCGATGACATTAATCAAATCAATTAATATCTGATCACCACAAGTATAACCCTTACATATATTTAGCAGAGGCTTAATAAATTGATTAAAACAAAGCACAATCGTTACTAAAATTTACTTACTTATTCACTTACTTTACTAATTTAATTATCTGAATACCCGATATTAATATTAACTTTAATCACTTCCAAATCTATTAATTATCATCACAACAACCTTAGCCCTATACAGCATGTCTGGGACGCTCTGGGGAGGGCAATTGCAACTCTGAACCCCCTCCGAGAACCATTCAGCGAATGAAAACAGCGTTTCTGAACGAGTGGGACCAATTGCCACAGGAAATGATAAACTGCCTTATTTCTCACTCTAATTAAGGAATTAAAAGGGATTAATATAATATAACATTTAACGTTAACTAACTACCATTAGAACAATTAACGCTATCGCAGGTCTCATAATTCTGTTACTCATTAGGGGTATGTTACAATCCCATGCTCATGTACAGTGTAATCCAGGACACTTAATTAACGCTTACCTCTTAAGAACCGAAATATAAAGCCTAGGATTAGTCTTTCAGTAACTAATTAGTGGTATTCCCGTCAGTCTTAATGGCAGGGACATCCAAATCAGTGAACTAGCCCTGTGTTTATTAATCCAAGTTACTTAGAGCAAGTCAATTTCGCTCATTAGGACTGTCACTCAGGGCGAAAACTATTAGAGTAACTACTAGAGGGGGGGGGGTCCCTCCAAGCGAAATTGCTTCGCCTCTAAAAAGGAGCACTCTATAAGAACAAGTTATAAATCCAAATCAGTACTAGTAAAGAGTAAAAAAAGTATTTAATAGGGGCTAACTGTCATTGTGAACGCTCATTGTTAGTTTAAGGGTATTAGTGTACGCAACTTGCGTTTTTTTTTCTTTTAAGTCATTTTTAATCTTTGTATTTTTAATTTTGTTTTGTCTGCTGTCATTTCTTAGAATATGCTACTTAGTGCGAACTATAGGGTTTATGTTGTTATTGCAATTTAATGTATAATGAGCACTTCATTATTCTGGTCCAGTCCCAAAACAACAAATATGTGTTTTCAGGACGCTAGAGCCACGGCGCGGTACTCCCAGTTCATAATTACCGGTGTACAACTAACAGTAGAAACAGCTAACCACAAAAACAAAGGAAAAATAAACGAAGTTAAAATTAAAATAAAAGGGACTCTGGGAAGAGCTCGGTGGTTCTGGCGGTGCTTTTGGGAACTGGTAGTCTGCTCAGGTTAAAGCAGAACTATCCACCGAGGGAAAATTTAAGTGTTAGGGCCTGTTCACATAGACAGTCCGTTGCGTTGCGTTAAAGCTAAACCAATCATATAGCTGAGATTTATGACATCATCCTTTGACTCAATTTCAACGCTAAAGAACAGACACGTGATACGACGAACCAATCACGGTTCATTTCAAGAATCGTCTGCTATGGAACACGTGCTTTGCAGCGCAATATTCAAAAGCACGCATTCCTAGCACCATTCCTTGCACGAATTCCAAGCACACAAAAAAATTTTAAATTCTATATTAATGGAAGATTTATTAATCCTTGAGGTACAGAAGTACCCTATATTATAAGACAAATCCCATAATAAAATATATGGATCGGCATATAAAAGATAACATTTGGCAGAAAATTGCCGAATCAACAAAAATTAGTGGTATGTAATTTACATTCCTTATTTTATATTTCTTTACCTTTGACTTTCTAGATTTATTTTAAGCATATCTGATCCTATCTGTATTCCACACTGAAATAACAAGCATTCTAGATGCCCCAATTTCACACTACTTTGCTACATTTTTTAAAATCATCTCCTTTTTTCCATAATAAAAATCTGAGCCTTTGGTTCATATAGCCAATTTCAATATCCTCTATTTACTCAATGTAAAATTCCTTCGTTTTGTAAGTTATTTTAAATTGTTAAATTTGAAAACAATTCACAGCATGTCCATGCATTTTTAATATGTTTACCTCTTTATTTTTATTATAATAATAATTTAAGTCCAGTAAATTTTTTTATAGTAAATAAGACAAACTGGAGAAAAAAATTTGAACCATGTTCTCCAAGTATGCATTGTGTAACATGTAGCAGGCTCAATAATAAGCCTCTAATATCTCTTATTTGAACTGAAGCCACAATGCAGCCTCTCACAATCACAAGAGCGCCCTCCCTACTACCCCCCCCCCCACACACACACAACTCCACGGGGCACTTCATCGTGAACAATTATTCTAAAAATTCTTAATCATCTAACCCATCAAAGGTGCAATCACACCTTCCACTGCGGGCCCCTGGCAAACAGAGCCTTGCCAGGTCTCGCCTCCTCACGTCAAAAACACCCCATTTCAAGGCAGTGCAAGCCGCCGCCGTGGCCTTCCGTCGTGCAGGCTCCAGTAGAGAAAACAACAGTCTAACTAAAGAACAAGTGAACTATGTCAGCAAAGGAGGAATCGTCAGGGGACGAGGGAACACCCCCCCCCCCAAAGATCAAATAGAAGAGTGGATAGAAGCCAGCAGCGCTAAAAAGGAAAAACAAACTAGCGAAAAAGCCGAAAACCATTCAAATGACTCCGGAAAACATGAAAGGTCAGGCGAGACATCTAAAAAGAATGATTCAAAAGGAGGACAAAAAACACAGGCAGCAGCTGCAGAAGAAGACGAGGCAGGAGCAATAGAATGCAAACTAAGAAATAAACAAAGAAAGCCGCCAGCAAACATAACACCTGAGGAATTTCAGCAGGTCAGCGCAACAGCAGAAAAGGAAGCGCAGGCGGATGCTAACATGAACCTACAAGAAAAAGAACTGACTGGGGAAGAAGAGAAGACAGCAATCCAGTTCCTCATCCACATCAATGAAACGATCACAAACAAACATACCACAAGAAGTCAAGGGACACATCAATACAATGGAAAAACTCGCCCAAAATATCCTAATCCTAGAAAAACAAAGCACTCAAAGCTACAGTCACCGAGGAAAGACCACAGGTACATAAAATACAGGTCCTACGCACAGGCGTTCGCAACACACACGACACTAATAATCAAGCCTAAAACACAGGAAGCAGAAGAATACTTAAACAGACAAATACAAGACATTCAAATTCCTAAAAACATAAAAATGGACAAAATTCAGGAACTAAGGAACGGGGACACTAACAGTGTAAACAAATCAAGGAATACGTAGAAAATAAGGAAATGGGGGACAAAGTAGAGATCAAAAACCCCACATCGAGAAGTAAAAACATAATGCTGACACACACCCCAACCGACACCACAGAAACACAAATCACAGAAATCCTACACCAGCAGTTTGGGATAAAAGAACACATTCAACAACTAACGAAAATTCGCGCACGAAATAACACGCAGCACTGGAAGCTCAGGTTGCCGGAAAAAATTGCGCAAGAGCTGTTTGCAAGAAAGATGTCTACGTGGGCTTCCAGCAATGCAAGCTAAAAGAATACGTGGATGTCTACACCTGTCAGAACTGCTACAGGTATGACCACCGAACATATGAATGCACAAACCAAACAGTCTGCGCAAAATGTTCCGCATACGGACATACAGCCAATGTTCGGCCACACAACTGACGTGCAGGAATTGCATTGTAATAAACGTAAATAGAACTCAAAGATACCCTGAAGATCCAAGCCCCCTCGACCCACATCACGCGGCGAGCTCAAAACTCTGCCTACTTTGCAAACACCACCTAGATGAAAAAATGAAAGCACAGCAAAACAGGGTGCCAGACAATAGGAACCAGGGCAAAACCTCACAAGGGGGAAAATGCAGCCAAACACAACAGGCCGCAAGGCCAGCCACAGAACAAGGGGAAAACAAGGGGACCCCCGGGAAGGAACACGAACAGAGGTAAAATGTCACGGGAAATACAGGGAGGGGCCCCTACGCCTAAAAATCCCTCCCCCCCCAAGAGACGACAGGGCAAACCAAAAAGGAACACACACCAGGCACTCGTGCAGGAATATTTAATAAGGGTTCCTGCCCACGAAATGACGGAACACCTTAGAACACTATAATAATTCTCACACAAACACCCAATACTACAATAACCAACAGCACAACTCTCACCCACATACGACGTAACCGATAACGCGGCTGGGGAACCCCCCCCCCAATCAAAACCCCAAACAAAACACACAAACACAGAGGCGTCAGTTCTACAAAAGGAACAGACAAAAAAAATAAGCCAAAAAACGGGAAACGTGGGCCAAGGAAGCACGGAAAAGAGAAATAACACCAACCAGATAAGACGTAGGTCCCGTCTGAGCTTACAAAGAATCAGTCCAATGGTAGAATCAGAAAACGGAAGACTAATATACAATAGAGAAATCCTAACAAGAACAACCCCAACAACAAGATCAGAAAGTAGAAGCCAAAAGACTCAATTAAGACCGTCAGCGGTAAGCTCAGCAGTTAGGCGCCCATGTCAGGGTCCGTCCCAGCCGAAGGACACAAGCAAGGTAGCACAATTTAACCTCCACAGCAGTAGGCTAGGAACAATACAATTCAACCAATATCTAAGAGAATAACATCGGCATAGCCCTACTTCAGGATTTCTCACTAGACAGTCGAACAGGACGCCCAGCGGGCTTTGGCGTTTAGTGGAAAACGTACTGTTCAACTGGTGAGGCAAATCAGGAACAAATTCTACGATAGCAATAAATTTAAGCATAACTCCGATTCTACTCATCTCCGGCCCAAACTACGTCGTGGTTCACCCGGAAACCGGAACGCAAAAACTCACAGTAATAAGTACATACGCGAGGCCAAAATTTCTATTTCGATAAATGCACCAAACGGAATCGGTAATAGAACAGGCAACGGGTGAACTGTTAATTGGTGGGGATTTTAACGCCCACTCCACCTGGGGTTATGCAGAGACCAACGCCAAGGGAGAAAAACTGTTAGACCTTATTCTAAAACAAGGACTTGTGGTCCACAACAACCCAAATAGTACACAGACTTATGAGAACAACGACAAGGTAGGATGGCCGGATTTAACTCTAAGCAGGGGTTGGCTCACAGGAACTAAAAGATTGGTGTGTAATAGAATCAATAAGCATCAGTGACCACAAGTGCATAGAGTACTTGTTTTATGTGTTTTAACTATGTTTTATCTGTTAACTGTTTTGTTTCTTAACTGTGTCTGTATCTCGTAACTGTACTATATAAGCTGTCCTGTAACTGTAATAGTGGCTCTGTTAATACACTGCTGGCCACTGTAAATGCAACACCCTGAAGGAAACATGCAAATAACATGAAATTTACAACATGCATTAGCGGAGGTGAGATATGCAAATGATTAGAATTTCAGCGCAGACGCACATCACGTGCGCCTGTGGCGCCACTTCAAAGCGCTATTTAAGGCTTGGATATTTCGACGATTTCAAGTTCGGCAATTGTGTTTTTCTTGTGGTTTTTAAAAAAAAACTATCAATTATGCCTCGTCGAAAACAGCGATCATCTTTTGATCAAGTATCCGAGTTCGACAGAGGAAGGATAGTGGCCTACCGAGATTGTGGATTATCTATCAGGGAAATCGGTGTGTCGTGTTGGACGAAACCAAACAACTGTAATGCGGATATGTGATCGTTGGATGCAGGAGGGTACGGCGGACCGGCGTGTTCGATCGCATCCACCTCAGCGCACCACTTCACGTGATGACAGGCAAATTGTGCGCATGGCAGTGACGGATCGCTCAGTCACATCACGAACCATAGCACAGCACATGCAGTCTGTAACGCATCATCCAGTGTCTGCGCGTACCATTCGACGCCGTTTACAGCAGAGTGGTCTGTCCGCAAGACGTCCATTGCTTTGTCTACCCTTGACGCAGAACCACAGACGTCTCCGCCGCCAATGGTGCGATGACAGAAGGATGTGGACGGCAGAATGGAATGAAATTGTCTTTAGTGACGAGTCACGCTTCTGTCTGCAACACCACGATGGTCGCATTCGAGTCTGGAGACACCGTGAAGAGAGGATGCTGAACAGCTGCGTTATGCACCGCCACATTGGTCCTGCACAGGGTATTATGGTATGGGGCGGCATTGGACATCTCTCGCACACCTCTAGTACGCATTGCCGGTACTTTAAACAGCCAGCGCTACATCTCCGAGGTGTTGGAGCCAGTTGTCCTTCCTTACCTTCAAGGCTTGCCCACAGCCATATTTCAACAGGATAATGCGCGACCACACGCGGCACGCATTGTCCAACGGTTCGTCGTCAATCGCCAGATTGAATTGCTTCCCTGGCCGCCTCGCTCTCCGGATCTTTCGCCGATAGAAGACATGTGGTCCATGGTTGCTCTACGATTGACCCATATTCCCTCCCCAGCTGCCACAGCAGATCAACTTTGGCAACGTGTGGAAGCTGCTTGGTCTGCTGTACCCCAAGAACTCATCCAAAGTCTCTTTGAATCAATGCCGAGGCGTGTGGCAGCGGTGATCTCCAACAATGGCGGCTACTCTGGCTACTGATTTTGGCAGGAACCACACTTCACAGAAGTCTATAAATTTAATCATTTGATACTTGGTCAACATGTTATCTACAAAATAAATTTTGTTGTGATATCTCTTGTCTTTCTTGGTGTTGCAATTTGGGTGGCCAGCAGTGTAAAAGCACTTGTATAAAATATGGCGTAGTGAAGCCGAACCGCTAAGCGAGTAAAGGTAGAAAAGGATTTATGACTTTCGGAATATGGAGGCGCCTTTAAAAGCTCCCAAACCACTTTGCCTTAACGGAAATGTGGCTGAAGAATGGCGTAAATTTCGTCAGAACTTTGAAATATTTTTAAAAGCTGGTGGCCATACAGAAAAAGCAGATGATGTACGAGTAGCTATTCTACTTAATTGTGTGGGTGACGATGCAGAGGAATTGTATAACACATTCCCATTGACAGAAGCAGAACGTGGTGATTTCAAAAAGGTTTTAAAAGCCTTTGAACTATATGCTAATCCTCGTCGGAATGCTGTGGTGGAGCGATATATTTTTAATTCCCGCAAACAAGAGGAAAACGAACGTTTCGATGATTTTGTGACGGACTTGCGTAAGCTCGTCAAACACTGAATATGGCGACCAAACCGAAAGTGTTTTGCGTGACCGTATCGTGCTTGGAACAGTGGATAAAACACTTCAAGAAAGGCTTCTGCGTGAACATAAATTAGATTTAGATACGACTATTGAAATGTGCTTCGGAATTGAGTAAAAGACAGTCTGAAATTCTACAAAGAAAGGCGACTGATGTTGTAGCGCCTTGCCGAGATACGAAAGTACAGCTGACCGAACGAAACCGAAGGTCTAATTGCCGGCGTCAGAGTTTTCGAGAAGGAGTGTTCAGTAAAAAGGAACTAAATACATCGAATCAGACTAGTGTGTATTTATGTAAAAAATGCAATCGTGAACATAAAAAAGCTCAATGTCCTGCTTTTGGAAAACAGTGTAATAAGTGTGGAAAATTTAATCATTTTGCAGTTGGGTGTCAATATTCAAAGTTAAGACAGAAATCAGTAGGTGCTTTAAGTGATAGTATTGTTTTAGATTGTATTAAACATGATAAAATTAATAGTGTAGATACAAGTTCAAGTTGGATACAAGATGTGCAGGTAGGTTGTGATATATTGCGTTTTAGAATTGATACAGGTGCTGGTGTAAATGTGATACCTAGCAACATTTTTAAAACTTTAAAGTCTAAATCTTGTTTAAAACCAACTAATATAGTATTAGAAGTTTATGGAGGTGATAAAATTAAGCCAGTTGGTATTGTTGATTTTATGTGTAAAATTGGTAGCAATTCTAAACGTGTTGAATTTGTAATTGTAGATTATAAAAAAGTATTCTAAACCATTGCTTGGATTGTCTAAGTTCTGTTGAATTTGATCTTATTAAAAGGAAATGTGTGGGCAGTACTGGATAAAGTACTGGATGAAGATCGATTCATAGATAAGAATAGAGATGTATTTGAAGGATTGGGTACTTTCAATTTAAAGTGTTCTATAAAAATAGACGAAAATGCTGTACCTATTGCTAGGCCGCCTAGGCGAATTCCTGAAGTTATTAAGTGTAAATTAAAAGATAAATTGCAGGTTCTTAAAAATGAGGGTATAATTAGTGAAGTAGATAGTCCAGTGGGATGGGTAAACAATTTGGTTATTGTTGAAAAACCGGATGGAACTATTAGGATATGTTTAGACTCACAGGATCTAAACAAAGTAATAAAGAGTCATTTAATTCCAACTGTGGATGAACTGTTGACAAAATTGTGTAGTAAAAGTGTTTACTCTGTTCTGGATTTAAAAGATGGGTTTTATCAAATACAGCTTGACAGGGAATCTAGTGAGTTGTGTAAATTTAGTACTCCCTTTGGTTGTTTTAAATTCAACAGACTACCTTTTGGATTAAGTAGTGCCCCAGAAGTTTTTCAAAAATTTCAAGACAAAAATTTGTGATATTCCTGGTGTGTTAATTTATTTTGATGATTTGTTAATTGCTGCTGAAACTCCTCAGGAGCATGACATTCTTGATAGTTATTGAAAGAGCTAGAAAACTAAATGTGAAATTTAATCCTTGTAAGTTACAATATAAAGTAAGTGAAGTGAAATATGTTGGGTATGTGTTTAATAAATTTGGAATGAAACCAGATCCCGAGCAGGTTAGGGCAATCTTAAATTTAGAAACTCCTAGTAATAAAAAAGAGTTAAAGAATTTTGGGCATGATTAACTTCTTAAGGAAGTTCATACCAAACATGTCCAAGTATACAGCTCCTTTAAGAGAGTTGCTTAAATCTAGTGTTCATTTGAATTGGCTACCCATTCATTCTAAGGCACTTAATGAGTTAAAACTAATGGTAAGCAAATCCCCAGTACTTGGAACATTTGACTGCAAGAAACAAGTTGTGTTGCAATGTGATAGCTCAAAAAAAGGACTTGGTTGTTTGCTATAGGAGGTCCAACCAATAGCTTTTGCATCTCGTAGTTTGTCTGATGCAGAGCAAAACTATGCTCAAGTTGAAAAGGAATATTTGAGTATAGTCTTTGCAACTAAGAAATTTCATAAATGGTAGGAAAGTAATTGTTCATACAGATCATAAACCATTAGTGTCAATTTCTAATAAAAATGTAAATGCACTATCTAGTAGATTACAAAGAATGAAGTTGAAATTACTTAAGTATGATCTTGATGTAATGTATTTACCAGGTAAACATGTCTGTTGCTGATTTGTTGTCTAGATCCTTTCTTAAAGAGGACAGTGACTGATACTTTTCTTAAAGAGATAGTGCATTGTGTGAAAGCTACAAGACATATGCAAGTAACTGAGAAAAAGCTTAATATCTTTAGAGATTCTACGTCACGAGATCCAATATTGAGTAAACTAGTATATTATTGTAAAGAGGGATGGCCTAGTGATAAAAATGAAGTGCCAGAAACTGTCAGACATTTTAAGTTCAGGTAGGATCTTTTTGAGGAGGATGGTATTGTCTTCTTTTGGGCTGAAATAATAAAATTGTAGTCCCGAGTGATCTTATAAGGGAAATGTTAAATAAAATCCATGGACATTTTGGCATGGAAAAATGTAAGTCAAGAGCTAGAGAACTGTTGTATTGGCCAAATATGTCAAATGATATTGAAAACTTAGTTGCTAAGTGTTTCGTTTGTGAAAAATAGACCAAAAAACTGTAAAGAACCACTCATTTCACATGAAATTTTATCTTTGCCTTTTGAAAATGTGGGGTGTGATATTTGTGAATTCGGAAAAGGATTATTTAGTCTTAATGGATTATTTATCTAAATGGTTAGAAATCGTTCCCATGAATAATAAGCGGGCGAGTGAAGTAATTTGTAACTTAAAAATAATATTTAGCACGCATGGTATTCCTAGAGTTTTAGTTGCAGATAATATGCCGTTTAACTCACGAGTTTGAAAAGTTTGCATTGGAATGGGATTTTGAAATTATTAATAGCTGCCCCAGATATGTTAAATCAAACGGTCAGGCTGAAAGTGGAGTTAAAATAGCGAAGAGTATTCTTAAAAAAATGTAATATAACTGAGCAAAGTATTTATACAGCGTTAATGGAATACAGAAATACACCTTTAAAAAATAGAGTTTTCACCAGCCCAGGCTTTAATGAGTAGGCGAGTTCGAACTCAAATACCTTTAAATAGACAGCTACTAATTCCAGAAATTCAGGTTAACACAGGGGAAAAAATTTTAAACAAGCAAAATTTGTCTAAATCGTGTTATGATAAAACGTCAAAGCCGTTGTCAGATCACCTCCCAATCAAAATGTGTTAATTCGTACTGGTAATTCTTGGGAACGAGGAAAAATTATAAAAAGAGATACTAGTCCTAGAAGTTATTGGGTAAAAAATTAGTTTAATCGTATGAAAAGAAGGAATAGAGTAGATCTGAAACCTTCGTATAACGCACCTAATTTTAGAAATAGTGAAGAAATTAGTGATTCTACTATTGATTGTACAAATGAAAATGTTAATTTTAGGAATTGTAATTTTGAGTCGGAAACCACTGAGGAAAATAATATGAACTTTAAACCATATATAACCAGGTCTGGACGAGTAAGACCTCCCTTGAGGTATGGGTACATGTAAACACGTTTTATTTTGTGTGAAAACACTTCTTTGAAAAGGGGGAGATGTTTTATGTGTTTTAACTGTTTTATATATATTTTGACTGTTAGCTGTTAACTGTTTTATGTTTCTTAACTGTGTCTGTATCTCGTAACTGTACTATATAAGCTGTCCTGTAACTGTAATAGTGGCTATCTGTTAATAAAAGCACTTGTATAAAACAGTACTCAATAGACAAATCCCTGGCAGCTCCTTCTCGTCACCGGCTGGGAACTAAGTATGGCAACCATAAAAGGTTTAAGAGACAAATTAAAGAGAGAACGAAAGAGATAGAGAAAAAATTAAAAACGCGAAAACTACAGACACTAGACGTTGCTGTACGAGAAATGCTAGGCATTCACCTCAGTGGCCAATAAAAACTATAAAACCAAGAACCCAACCCTAAACCACCAACCTGGTGGACCCCAGAACTTAAAACTGAAAGGAATAAAGTCCAAGCCTTAAGAGCACAAAAAGAACAGGATCCAGAACTCAGGATTAAATGTCAAATTAAGTTTAAAAGGGCAAGAGCGAGATATAAAAGGCAGATAGTAAAAACAAGGGTGAAGGTGTGGCAGGACTTCTGTACCTCCGCATCGGACCCATACGGGAAAATTTTTAAAATGGCCACAAATAAATACGCGAAACCAACAGTTTGGGCAAACATCCTAGAAGCAAACACGCGATCAACTGTCAAAAACGTGCAAGAAAAATTTCTAAAATCTCTGTTCATAACAGAAAAGGAAATCATATAAAGACCAAAGCACAAAACTCCACCCTCCTTCCCACCGGTAGCACATCCCAAAATAGGCAGAATTCTTAATTTCGTCGACAAGCGGAAAGCTCCGGGCTACGACTTAATCGACTATAAGCTCCTAAAGCTAATATACGAGGCAAACCCCAATTTGATAATAACCACCATGAATAGATGTCTAGAGTTGGGGCACTAACAGCTTGGCCGGTTGGCTCACTATTATTTAAATCCACTGTGTCAGGCGAAAAGCACCGAGCATGGACGATTAACATCACTAACATTTTAAATATAAGTTACAATCACATCTCAGAGCGCGGAGCTGAGATACAAAAATCTCGGCGCGGGGTAAAAACTCCCAACGCCGTTGTAAACAAGCATTCGTCAACTGTCCCGCCATCTAGTCGCGATCTACTGCTTTCAATTTTCAAGTCTTGCGTTGTCACAAACTCCTCCCACCTCCAGTGTTGAACTTGTTCGAACTCAAGGTAAGTTCATGCTTGTTACTAGTTCAGATGCTGAAGGCAACAGAAGTCTCAGTTCCATAATGTTCAGGAAATAAGCTTCCAATTTGCCATAGACAAAGACATCTCTTTTCCTAATAGGGTACTGTGCCAAGTCCCTATTTAAATTTTACCTAATACTATTAAGTCCCTAATAATTTAGACTACCCGCAATAGCACTTCACAATGTACCAGTTACAACATAATTCTTTGCAATCATACAATTTAAACAAATTCAAACAATTTTAAACAGAATCTCAAAATACTATTACATAAAGAATTACTTAAACATGAGACTCGAAATTAGTACAGTTAAATACATATTCCGGCTACTTATAACTAATACAAAACAAATTTGTTTACACAAGGGATCAAATTTTTATACACATTACAAAGTCACATGGTATTAATAGATACTAAGTAGGATATGGGTGCCGGCTTAAGGTGTCTGCATTGCAGTGATTTTTCCCTTTCTTGTGTTGAATTTTGTAATTGAATGGTTGTAACGCCAGGGCCCATCGCATAAGTCTCTGGTTGTTCCCGGCATGAGTTTTGAGCCACACCAGTGGGTTGTGGTCGGTCTGTATTATGAACGGTAAATGACCATCTAAATAACACTAACTTTTTCACACCACACTATAGCCGCACACTCTTTTTTAGTTATACAATATTTCCACTCTGATGGTTTGAGTTTTCTACTCATATATATATATAGAATCGTATGTTCTCCCTGGTCGTCGATCTGTGCTAAAATTATGCCTAGACTGGTGTCGGATGCATCAGTTTGCAACAGGAATTCTTTTTGGTAGTTAGGTGCATAAAGCACTGGTTTGCTTGACAATCTCTTTTAATATACGGAAAGCATCTTCACAAGCTTTATTCCATTTTATCTTCCCTTTTTGTTCTTTTCCCTTGAGGGTCTCGGTCAAAAGGGCGGCGATAGCTGAAAACATGGGAATATACTGTCGATAGTACCCCGCTAAGCCAAGGAAAGCTCGAACCTCTGTTTTGCAAGTCGGAGTCGGGAATTCTCTGACTGCTTGTACTTTTAACTCTGCTGGTGATCTTTTCCCTTCCCCAATAAGGTGTCCCAGGTACTGGACTTCTTTGAGCAAATTTACATTTCTTGGGCTTTATGGTTAATTGAGCACTTTTTATTTTGTCAAGAACCCTCTTCAGATGTTCTAAGTGTTCTTCCCAAGTTTTAAAGAATATAGCAATATCGTCTAAATAAGGTATTGCGAAGTTTTCACAATCATGTAGCAAGTCTGACATCATTTTGCTAAAATAATATGGGGCATTTTTCAGACCAAACGGCATTCTCAACGGGCGGTAGACCACAAAGTTGGTTGTGAATGCAACTATTTTCTGGGCCTTCTTACTTAAAGAAATCTACCAATATCCTTTCGTTAGATCTAACAAAGTAATGTACTTTCCTGCAGCAACTGTTTCGACTCTTTGCTCTATGTTAGGCAATGGAAAGTATTGGGTCTTAGTAACTCATTGATTTTCCTGTAATCTATACAAGGTCGAGGATCTCGTCCTGGTGATTCAACCAGTATAATGGGTGATGTATAATCAGATTCACCCGGTTCAATGATTTTGTATTGCAACATCTTCTGGATCTCTAACTGCAATATCTCGTTTTGTCTAGATGACATACGATAGGGTTTCATACGAATAGGCTTATCGCTCATTAGCTCTGTCATATTCGACGACGTTTGTTTTCCCTAAGATGTTAGAAAACAATTTAGCATAATATTTTCTGCAATTGTTCTTGCTGTTTTTCCATTTAAAAGCTTATCTAAAGCACTACTCTTATTTCATTGAAATCGAATATGTTAAGATCCGATTCAATCTTCGGAAAATGATCTTAAATTTCCGCAGGTTCGTTGTCATCTAAACACCATAAGATGTTCACAAGCTCTGGCCGTTTGTAATATGGCTTTAGCATGTTAATGTGATAAACTTTTTTTCTCTCGTCTTCCTTCTGAGCTAACATAATTGGTTTCTGACAACTTAACAATTTTGCCAGGTCCTTTCCACTGAACTGCCAGCTTATTTGGTTTACAAGTGGATAAAATCAACACCAAGTCTCCCTCTTGAAATACTCGTTTAACAGCATTTCGTTCACAACCATTTTTTTCGTTTGTCTCTCATTTCTTCCATTTTTTCTTCAGCTAACTCCTGACTTCTCTTCATTCGATTGATTAGCTGAAACACATATTCAACTACTCCATTTCCTTCATCTGGCTCCAATCATTGTTCGTACAATAGGGTAACCGGTGACCTTTGATTTCTTCCAAGTACTAACTCAGCAGGACTGAATCCAGTACTTTCATGTGTGACAGTACTTAAGGCAAATTGGGCTACTGGAACATGTCTTTCCCATTCAGGAGCAGCTTCAATGCATAACACCCTCAAAATTCTTTTGATGGTCCTATGGAATCATTCGACTGGATTAGTCTGAGGATGGTGTACAGAGCTTCTAATGGTTTTTATTCCAAATCTCTGGAAAAATTTTGCAGTTAAGTAACTCATAAATGAGGTCCCTTGATCAGTTTGTATTTCCTTCGGAAAACACGACTGAATATCTGCAATAATGCATCAATTACAGACGTTGATCCAATATCTGCTACCGCTACTGCATCTGGATATTTGGATGTCATACACATAGCTGTAGTCAGATAACGATTTCCCTTTCGTGTAGTGGGCAAGGGCCCACAAGCATCTACATTTAGTTTGCCGAAGATCTCAGATATGACAGGTACCAAAGTTAATGGGGCTTTCTTGTCATTACATTTGCCGGCTCGTTGACAAGCATCACAGGTTTTGACAAACTACTTTATTTCTTTGTAACAATTCGACCAGAAGAAATATTTCACCATTCGGTCCTTTGTTTTGGCGACTCCTAAGTGAGCCTACGTTCCTTCGTGGCACATGCTTTTGACTTGCTCCCTAGAACATTCAGGAGCCACAAGTCAACTTCTTTCCCCATCTTGTCGAATTTAGGCATTAGCTTTTGAAGTTCAATTTTAGAACTAAAATCTGTACTAGAGTTAACAGAATTCTCAGAGTTTTTGTTTCTCTTTAACTGTAACTCTAATCTTAGTTTTTCCAATTGAAAGTCCCTTTCTTTTCTCTCTTCTTTCTTCTCTCTCTTCTTTCACTAATCACAGTTGAAAGAAGTTCTTTTATATACTCTTCCTCATAATTACTACTTTTCAGAATTAAGTTACGCAGATCAATTACCTTTAAGTCTTCTGTCACATTTTCCCCCAATTCAATCACCTTCAAGTCCACCTTCCGGCCTTGGCCAAGATAAGCCATCTTAAATTCCGAATCCAAGAACACTATATTCTAAATTGCACAAATAAATTATAATACAGTTAATATCCGCCAGTTTGACTTTAGCAGTATTCAATACAAAATAAAATATTCTTTATCTTTACAAAACAAAAACACAATTTACTTAAAAATCAGTTAGATTTTTAATACATGAATCGTTATTCATTTAATTATTTCAGCCAGTTTGGCATTACACAATATCAAATATCTTAAGTTTTAAGATTTTAAATCGCCAGTTTGGCATTAGATACACTCGACATACAAACACACTTCATGCAATTCGAACTAACAGAGGATACACAAATTACACGTACGAAACCAAATCTAGAGTTTCTAGATAAAGTCAGTCTGGTACTTGTGAACTGCTATTTTAAACCGATGCATATAAGCCAGTTTGGCTCCCCCAATATACATCCAAAACTTTCAACTAGTTTAGCCTAATAGCAATCACTAAGTTCCTAACTTTTTCCAAGACGGCAACAAAATCTCAGGCACGTACTGTACTAAATAAAAAAGGAAATACCTCCTTTTCGTTCCTCCACGCAATATTTCTTATCGCTGGATTCCGCATTCATTTCTCGGTTGAAACCTCCATTTTATATATATATATATATATATATACCGGGTGATCCAAAAGTCAGGACGAACTTTAAAAATGAATAATTCGAAAACTAATAAAGAAAAAAAGATGCGGTTTGCACCAAACGGATGGAAAAGAAGCCGGGTTTTGTGTGACAACGAAAAAAAAATAGTTCTGTTGGCGACCAACAGATGGCGCTGTCGGATTTCTGATATAGGATTATGCAAAGTAACAAACGATATAAAAAGGAGCAACTGCAGCAGGTAATGGTAGTCACTCAGCCTCCGGACTCCATTGAGTACGGACGTGCGTGACCTCTTAGCTTCCTACGTGTCCTACACGTGATCCTCTCTCTCTGCCGGTATTTTTGGATTGTGACGGTACGGGGATCTTTCGATCTTGCGTACGTGTGACGAGCCACTAATAGCGGCTTTCTTTCTGCTCTCCCGCACTGTGTTTTTCGTTCAGTAATGAATTTGGATGCTCTGCTCCCGATCGGCGCTGCCGATGGTACGCCTAATGATGTTGTCAAGTTGGCAGGAACCACGACACTTGGCACTACAGATGTTGCCTCCCCACCGAAAACTTTCGATGAAGTATACTGGATATTTGAAAACTCTTACCCCAGGGAATGGTAGTTCTACTCTATAGTGAAAGAATACCTGGACTTCGTCGGACGACACGTGGCGGCATCGTCAGATCATCATTACGTGAGTAAAGTTTTGTTATCAGTGTATGATGTGCTCAAAACCTAATGTTATGAAATTGACCCCTTTATGGCTCTAGACTCCTTTGACCTATATTACACCAACTTCTGCATGGCCATTAATGAGCATTTAGCTCCCCTGCAGTATAGGATATTTAGGATAGATAGTGAACTTACCTTATCCCATGAAACTTGTAAGGCTAACAAAAAAGTTAAACGGCGAAAAACGGACAGTCAGTCCAGTACTACTAGTGTACCCACTGCTAACAGGTATGAGGTACTGAGTGATATTGAAGGTGACATTTCTGTCACTCAGCCATTTGACACCAATGAAATGGACACCAGCAATGCTGATGTTAGCGCTCGCCCTACTGCCACTGCTGCTTCAAGAAGATGTCAAGTCTTCTTTGAAGTTGGCAGCAATTGGCGTAATATGCTTAAGACCATAAATGAAATTGCTACCGATGTTGAAGCTGCTCTCACGGGTACGCTTATTAAAATTAACATACAAAGCGTAGATTCCTATCGTGCGATCCAGAAATTTCTGGACTCCAATAACATCCCTTTCCGTACGCTGGATCCCAGATCCGAGAGACCTAAAAAATTTTTTGTACGCGGGCTACCGGTCAACACACCGGTTAAGGATATAGAAAATGTTCTCAGAGCTATTAATGTTGAACCAATTAAAACTGCCTATTTGACTAATAGGAAAACGAAGAAACCCATGCCACTGTTTTTGGTCTCGGTCAGGCCTTCCCCTAACCTTGATAACCTAAACTTCATCACTAAAATTAATTACCTTCGGGTCACCTTTGAACATTATACCAACACTGGCGTCAGTCAATGCTACCGATGTGACATGTACGGTCATTCTTCTCTAACTTGCAAACTGTCTCCACGCTGTGTCAAGTGTGGAGGCGGCCATCTTGCTGCTGAATGTACCTTACAGGCTACAGACGGTAACACGTGCTGCGCCAACTGTAAGGGCAATCACACGGCCAATTACCGTGGCTGCCCTATGCACCCCAAAAATAAGGATAAACTTAAAATTAAGGGTAAGAGCAATAGTAATAATACCAAAACCCCAGTAACTACTAGCACTAAGCAACCTGTTCAATTTATCCGTGCCCCCCTGCTCCAAAATCATCGGCATGGGCCACTCCAACTCGTGCTTTGAACACTTCCACCGTACCCGTGAGCACTGCTTCGGCATCACGACAAAGTGCCGAAGTCATTCCCAGCGCGGATCGAAATCCAGCGAATAGGAACGATACCCAGCGAGCCAATAGCAATGCGCGCTCGGCGACCACCCCAAGTGCTGCCCCGGTCGCTGCTGCTTCTATTCCCAACTCCAGTGATAATAGCAGTCCCAAGCCAGATTCTGGTTTCGGCGACTTCTTCGAGATATTTAAAACTATTAAGGAATTTATGTCCGCATTTAACATCGCGGACATACTCAATCTATTTAAAAGAATAACTGAGATCATTCGATCTCCCGAGCATTCCGTGCAACAGCTAATCACCATCTTCCAAGAAATTTCGAACTACTTCGATCCCCCACCTGTTCATGGCTAGTTCTTCCTTTCCGTCACTGCGAGTTCTGTTCTGGAATGCGAACGGTCTTTCCAATAAAATTAATGAATTCAGGCAGTTCATGGAAGCCTCTAATATTGAAGTTGCTTTAATACAAGAAACGAAATTTTCTGCACCTTGGCGCTATAATATTACTAATTATAATCTTTATCGTAATGATCGTCCCCCCCTCCCTCATTCTAATTCTCATCCTGGTGGTGGTACTGCAATCTATATCAGAAGGGGCTTAGACCACTATAAAATAAATAATATCTCTACTACTAATGTCGAGAATACCTCCATAGTCTTTCTCCCGGATAGGTCAACTAAAATTTTACTTTCTTCGTTTTACTTATCCCCCACCAAGCGCTTCTTAAATTCTGACATGTCTAAAATCCTTAACTCTTGTAACTACTGTATTGTGGTGGGTGACCTTAACGCTCACAATACAGCCTGGAACTGCAGGGCCAATAATGTTGCCGGCCGTGCCCTTCTTAAATTCGTCACCGATAACTTAAACGTAAAACTTCTTAACACCCCTTCCCCTACCCACTTCTACAATACCGGCTCAAGCACCATTGACTTGGCGCTAACTAAAAATATCCCCTACCCCACACGATTCAAACTATAGACTTATTTGACTCGGACCATTTACCCGTTTTAATTACCTTTGACCAACAGGTCAATATTCATACTCCCAATCCCCCACCATCACGAATTGGAAGCAGTTCCAGGATATCCTAACTTATTCCTCCTCTCTCTATTTCCCTTTTATCCGCCGTTCTGAAGATATAGATGGCGCCACTACTAAACTCACTCAAGCCATCCTCGACGCCAAGGCTAGATCCACTCGAGCTTTGAAAAAGCCGCGTTACCATAATTTACCGGCTAATATTGTTAACTTAATCAGAGAGCGTAACGCGGCTCGTAAGATTTATCAATTTACCCGTCTCCCTCTACACAGGAAAAATTATAACTTCCTGCGCGCTCGCGTGCGACGTGATATTAGAGTTTTCCGCCAACGCAACTGGACTGAGTTCATTAATAACCTCTCCGTTGATGATAATTCAATCTGAAAATTCGCTAAATGTATTAAATCCACTAATTTTCAATTTCCGCCCATTCAAGGCCCTAACGGAGTTGCTCTGACTGACTTGGACAAAGCCAATACCATTGCCGATACGTATAGTAATCAATTCTCTCCAAATTACGACCTGGTAGACGAGGATAATGATCGGTTGGTCCTCAGAACCGTTCACAACTTTATTAATACCCCTCCTACTGATTCTGCTCTTCCCACCACAGTTGGTGAGATTATTAATATTATAAGGAACCTGCAAGTCAGGAAATCTCCTGGCATCGACCGAATTAATAACTTAATTCTAAAAAACCTCCCCATTAATATCCTAATTTACTTCTCTGTAATTGTCAACTCCATCCTTAAACTCTGCTACTTCCCTACGTGTTGGAAAACCTCGATTATTAGCCCAATCCCCAAGGCTGGGGGGGATCGTAATGACCCCCAGAGCTACAGGCCTATCAGCTTGCTGTGTTCCCTGAGTAAGATTGCGGAGCGTGTTATGCTTAACAGAATCTCCCAGCACCTTGACCAGCACAACATCATTATTCCAGAGCAGTTTGGATTTCGGTCTCAACACTCTACGACGCAACAGCTTTATAGGGTAGTCGAATTTGCCCGTGATGGGATGCAGGAAAAGAGACCGACCGCTGCTCTGTTCCTTGATATTAAGTGCGCTTTCGACAAAGTGTGGCATCCGGGACTTATCTTTAAATTAATCCAAATTCGCTTGCCAGATTGTCTCATACATCTGATCAACAATTACCTACTTAGTCGAAATTTTGTCGTCCGCGTCAAAAACGAAATGTCCCGGCATAATAGCATTACTGCTGGAATTTTACAGGGATCTATTTTAGGTCCACGTTGTTCAACTTGTACGTGAACGACGTGCCGAGAGGCAATAATACCATTCTGGCTTTATACGCGGACGACACTGCTATCCTTTCTACTTCTCGTAACACTGACTACCTTGCTATTCAAATGCAGCGTCATATTGGCACCCTTGAGGATTGGTTTGTACGCTGGAAAATTAAAATCAACCCCTACAAGTGCCACGCGATCTTCTCTAATAGCTTTCACAACCCTCCACGTCTCTTTCTCTATGGCTCCCCGCTTGCTTGGGAAAACACAGCAAAATACCTAGGTGTGACTCTAGACCGTAGGCTTACCTGGAATACCCACGTTATGGATACCATTAGGAAATGTAATGCCGCCACAGCGCAACTCCGCACCCTGTTAATCAGCTCCCATCTCTCCATGCACAGTAAAGTTCTCCTCTATAAGCAAGTCGTTAGACCTATTGCCCTGTACGCTATTCCGGTTTGGTTCTCTGCCGCCAAAACCCGTATTGATAAGCTCGATCGCTTACAGAACAGAACTCTCAGGCGGATCCGCCGTGCTTTCCAATATCTTTTAAATAAGACTATCCGGAGAGACTTCGGCATTTTGTCGTACTACCAACAAGCCTATAAGATTTCCAAGAGATTCTTTGACAATCTCCCTAATCTACGTAATGAGACGATTGCCGAGATTCCTATCTACGATCACTCCCTTCCCGCTAACCGTAAACGTCCTCGGGCGTGTCTTCTCAGGAGCTAACATTGGTCCTCCCACCGCGATACTCTCTCTAGCTTGCTAACCTTTCTACGTGCTCTCGTAGCACACTGCTATCGCTCGCGTTTCGGGACTCGCAGGTCAGGGGTTCGACCCCCGTCCGTGCATCCCGTTCTTTTGCAAATTTTCCCTCCTGCTACATTAGCCTCATTCTCGAAGCTTCGCAATCCTCTCAATACGTAGTTGTACGACCCTGAAGAGGGCCTTTTTTATTTTCGTTTCCCTAGACATTTATTTAATTACTTACTTTATTAATTATTTTTAATTTTAATCGAGCCATTAATTTAATTTTTTTTAAGTACTTAAATTTTCCTCCTCCTTTAAGGATTAATTTTCTTAATTGTTCTGATTCTTAACTTAACACTTCTTTAACTTAAAATTTTAATTACTGAGCACACATACCTTAATGACAATTAACTTGCTTACTGAAGATAAAGTCCAAGTGGACCCAGGCACTTCGATTCATACCCCACAACCAGCTCGGTAATGGTAGTCGAAGCTTATATGCATCGAAATGCTGTCCATAGTTGAGAAAGCCCTCTTAGTTAAACTGTATTATAAGAATTCGGAAAGTGCCATTGCGGCATTGCGAACATATCGCTACATGAAGGGTATGCGAGATAGCAAAGGACCAATAACGTCTTCCGCATTGAACAAAATGAAGAAATTTGAAGCTACAGGTTCTTTGGCGTCACGTCCAAGAAGTGGACGCCCCTCAGCAGGCGCTGCTGTTGCCACGACAGTGGAGCAGACGGTGCAATCCATGTCGGCGGTTTCTGCACTTGAGGAGTGCAGTGCTCGAGACGTTTCGAGGCAGACAGGAGTGTCGTACGTAAGTGTCTGGAGAGCACTGCGAATAACCCTGAAACGGTATCCCTGCAAGTTGCAACATAACCAAGAAATGAAACATCTTGACTTCGACTCTCGCCAAGATTTTGCGAATTTGGTATTCAATAAGATGGAAGAGAAGCACGACTGGCTTCACACTGTGCTTTGGACAGATGAAGCTCATTTCACACTCTCTGGCGCTGTTAACACCCACAATTGTGGATTTTACATGGTCCACACTCGACATGCATTTGTTGAGGTACCCTTGCAACAGCCTAAAGTGACAGTCTGGTGTGGCTTCACTGCTGATTTCATAATTGGTCCAGTTTTTTTCGAGGAAGTCACAAAGACGGGTTTCAAAACAGTTTCTGTCACTGGTCAGCGATATGCAGCACTGTTACAGAACAACATTATTACTGAACTGCAAGCGCGACAGGCACTCCAAACAGTCACCTTTATGCAAGATGGAGCACCACCCCATATTGCTCTGCCTGTGCAACGCCTGCTACGCTCAACATTTGGGGAGGATCGCATTATCAGTCGATGCTTTAATCACGCATGGCCTCCAAGATCTCCCGATCTGACACCCTGTGACTTTTGGCTGTGAGGATTCTTGAAGTCAAAAGTACACCCCGACCAACCGGCATCACTAGCAGCACTGAAAGATGCCATCCGCCAAAATGTGTCTGCCATAACGCAAGAAATACTACTCAATGCTGTGAACGGTGTGGTGACTCGTCTCACGGCGGTACTTCTGAATGATGGACAGCACATTGAACATTTACTGTAATTATTTGTAATTAAGCTGACTTGTAACTTGAACATTTTTTCATTTTTAAATAATTTTTTGGTGAAATGAAATTATAGCGCCATCTGTTGGTCGCCAACAGAACTATTATTTTCGTTGTCCCACAATACCCGGCTTCTTTTCCATCCGTTTGGTGCAAACCGCATCTTTTTTCTTTATTCGTTTTCGAATTATTCATTTTTAAAGTTCGTCCTGACTTTTGGATCACCCGGTATATATATATAAATATAAATATATATATATATATATATATATATATATATATATATATATATATATATATATATATACACACACACACACTGTAACAGCTTGGCCAGTTGGCTCACTATTTAAATCCACTGTGTAAGGCGAAAAGCACTAGCATGGACGATTGACATCACACGCATTTTTTATTATCCAAAAAAGAACACAACATTTTAAATATAAGTTACAATCGCATCTCAGCGCGCGGAGCTGAGATACAAAAATCTCGGCGAGTGGAAAAAACTCCCAACGCCGTTGTAAACAATCTTCGTAAACTGTCCCGCCATCTAGTCGCGATCTATGGCTTTCAATTTTCAAGTCTTGCGTTGTCACAGCACTATCCGTCCCCGCTGAAGAAATCAATAGTTGTACTTTTTCCAAAACAAGGGAAGCCACTAAACAACCAAAAGTCTTACCGGCCCATATGCCTACTTCCAACGCTAGGAAAATTGTTAGAGAGAATCATTCATGGGAGGATATCCTATGAATTCCATAAGGAAGGTTTTTGGCAAGATAACCAATATGGCTTCAAGAGCGGGAAGTCAACGGAACATGCCCTCTATAACATCATGCAGACCCTTCAGGAAGATGACAATAAGGAACTAACGGCAGTAGTATCAATAGATATCTCCGGAGCTTTCGATAAAATGCGCTGGAAGTCTATCCTGAATAGAATAACAGAAGCACCATGCTCAGACTACCTAGGAGCCACACTTCCTCCTTGAGTAATAGATGTTACACTGGAGGAAAATGGCATTAAAACAGAAAAACAAACCTTCGGAGGTTGCCCACAAGGCAGCTGCTTGGGTCCCTTACTATGGAACATAGTGGTGGACACAGCCCTGTCGTAACCCTGGCCAATCCACACCAGAATTCAAGCCTTTGCGGACGACTTCCTCCTAGATGTTAAGGGTTCGGATAAGCGAACTATAATTAAAAACGTTAACGAATCCCTAGGAAAATTCAACCGTTGGGTGGAGAAACACAAGCTAAATATTAACTTGGACAAAACCCAAATCATGTATTATAATAGGCCTCGGATCCCAGGAGGCCTAGGACTAAGGAAAAAAGATAAAATAGAAGGAATAAGAGTAAAAACAAAACCCTCCAATCGGTAGACTATTAAATATTTGGGAGTAACAATACACAGCTCACATAACTGGTACACACACTGTAAGACACAAGTTCATAAGGTTAGGGAAACATTCAACTTCTTAGGGAAGCTCGCCAACAAGCGCTGGGGTGTCCATCCAAATATCATCAAAATCTGGTACAAAACGGTCGTAGAGAAAATTCTTACCTACGGGGCTCCAATATGGGGGCTCAAGTCGGAAAAAAGGTGCAAGGAAGAGCTAGGTAAATGCCAACGACACTTCCTCTCGGCGATCACCAAGGCCAACCGCACTTCCCCATCCTCAGCACTGCATGTCCTTTCTGGCATCCCACCATTATACCTCACGGTTAAATATGAGGCAATGCTAGGACTAGTTAGCAGGCTAGGTGTGAAGCAGGATCTATTCGTGAAACATATGACGCGGAAGAATACCTTAAAGAATGCAATATTTGGCAAACCCATCCGGCAAAATCCGTATTAGTGGAAGAATCCCCATATACAGGCAATTAGAAATTACCCCGATGGGTAGAAGAAGGATCTGGGCACAGGCGCAACCTTTGTTGCTTACCGTGACGACCTAGAAGTTCACACCTGGTCAGTCCGCTTGGCCAGCGGCAACAGTGTATTTCAGGCTGAGCTCCACGCAATTATCCTGGCGACCACGTGGGCTCAAACCCAAAACGTACCATTTAGAATACTCTCCGACAGTTGATCTTCGATTCAGGCTATTAAGCCATTCTCGAGGAACCCACTCCTCGCGGAGCTCCACGACTTAATTAGGCTATCGGACGGTTACTAACATAAAGTGGGTAAAGGCACACATTGTAAAACACAAAAGGTAACGAACGTGCCGACGAGCTGGCCAAACTTTCGGCAAACTCCCAGTTCCATTCAATAACGAAAATCCCCTGGCCACGCTCGTTGCTGAAGAAAAAATTAAAACGGCCATTATGGAAGAATGGCAGTACATTTGGCAAAATAGCAGCACCGGGAGACAAACGTACAAGTTCTTCCCGACCGTCCGATTAGATAGGCTAGTCTGCGACCGGTACCTAGTCCAACTGTACACAGCCCACGGTAACTACCCGGTTTACCTGCATAGGTTTAAAATCTGGACACTGACCTATGCGCATGTGGCAAGAGGGGAGACTGGTTGCACTACCTAATAAAATGCCTCCTCCACAACTGCCCGCATCTAATAAATCCAACACAATTTAACTACAATATTTGGTTCAAACAACTAACTGAAAATAAATGGGTAAAACTAAAGGCTGGGAAAATCATGCACTGGCTGCTCCAAAACATTGACAATATAAAAGATTGTCACAGTAGTAACACCACATCACCAACACTGTTCAAAACAACCCTTCCATCGTTGCTCCAGGTACGTATAATTAATACTAGCAACTAACAATTAGCCCCCCCCCCCAAGATGCCATATTAACACATCCCTAACTTTCTGTCCTCTATCCTACTTCTGCTCACTTCTATCCTGTTATAAAAAGTTCATATACTATGAACTGTAGACAAGACCCGCACGATCATGCGTATGTATTTGAATAATTGAATGGTTATTTGTTTTGTATTTTATCAATGTATGTACATATAAAATTTCATTAAAATCGATACTGTAGTTCTAGAGATAATCGACCATGTCTGCAAATTCTCTTAATTTCTTACAGAATATTTCATGATTTCGAATTACTCTTAAATACACGCACGCAGCGTAAGCTCGCTGACTTGCATCACAAAATGTAACTTAATGATTCGTCTGTTGGAGAAAAGTTTAACCACCTCTGTAATCTTATTTCCAATATTGAACTTAATTGTTGATACCACGATCTGAATTTTCTTATTAGGTTATCTGGAAGAATTTCGTCTCACTTAAGTTTTAATTCCCACGTTTCCTGCAAAATTAACTTGGGTATCAACATTACGGGTGCCATAAAACCTATCGGATCGAAAACCCGATGAGCCATATCTAAAACTAACCTCTTCGTAATGGGTTTTCCTGGATCTACCGTTGGCGATATTTTTCAAGATAACGTATCTGAGTTCGTATGCCATTCAAGACCTAAAACTGATATTGTCATCCGTCGATGCATCATCCTCAGGAACCACATTACGTATCTTAGACTTCCAACCACGCAAATTAAAGTTGCCTGAAGTCATTATTTGCGACTCTAGGATAAACTTTCTTATTTCTGACTCAATTTAGACTAGTCACAGTTATCAACATAAAATGCGTTCTTAAGAGTTTCAGCGGTACGACTTAAATTCTCTGGTACGTTACCTAAATGATATTGTAATGTAGCGGCCAACAAATATGGACTACAGGTTAAACCAAAAACTACCCTTCGATGCCTGTAAGTTTCCACTTATTCTGGGGCATCTTCCCTGAACCACAAAAACGTAAAACATCGCGATCCCTTTCTCTAATAGAAATCTGTAAGAACGCTTTTTCTATATCCGCTATAATTGCAACGTAGTTCCTACGAAATCGATTAAGAATCGTCGGAATGATTTCTATCAAATTGGGTCCAGTAGATAAACAGTTATAATGATTGACTACCTACTGAATGGGAACTTGTGTTAAATACGGGTCTTAAACTCTTAGTACTATTTTCCTTAAAAACTGGCCTATGGGGTAAATAATGTACTCGTGCCTGTTCTTCGTCTGGCGCTTTTTCAGTTATACCAAGGTGCAACCAGTTTTTAAAAACGTCGCTATAAGCTTCTAATTTACCGGTACTCATTAATTTCCTTTTCGTACTTAAAAAATTGGCAGAAAAAAGCTTATTATCGGGCAAGGAATCTACAACCCATGGTAACGCGACTTCGTATCTACCCTCAGAGTTAGCGCTAAGAGTTTCTTTAAAATACTTATTAGTTTCTTCCTCAAACTCTATCCTAGATTTGTGATGAGTAGGATCCGTAATCCCCAACACATCTAATTTCCAAAGGTCGCTTATACACTGATTTTGTGTTAACAAGGAAGAAACCATGAGAGAATGATTTTTAACGGTTGGCTCAGTTTCAAAAACACTTTCCTAAAATCGTCCACCCTAATCGAGTGTGCACTGCCGTCAAATTAAGACTTAAGAGGTATGATTGCCCCTGTTAACAATTTACCCGCTACATCGGCGCCAATTAATAACTTTATTCCCTTATCAATTTTAAAGGTATTTCTTTTAAATCCGTAATTTTAATACCGTGTATTTTAAACTCATTTAGCCACGGACCAGACGGGAGTTGCTTAATCTCAGAACAAATGCGTTTGACCAAGAACGTCAAACTTACACTTAAAACTATTATCAGCTTCACTTACTACAATATAATTCTTATATACACTTTCAACAGTTTCTAAACCACCGAACAGTGATTGTTTTAACTTCACTTATAGGTTTATAATTCATACTTAGTGCAATGTCAGAACTGACGTAAGATTTCATACTTCCCGTATATCAAAAATTGTGCGTACTAACATTTCTTTCTTACCATTATACAATCTTACAACTAAAGTTTGGAGATATACATCCGAAAGCTGTACATGGTTATTTAACGTACTAGTTTCTTGCACTTTCAAATTACTCGCATTATCCTCGCAATTTTTACCAACCTTGGCAGCCAAATCTGGACACAAAATAGGGAAATGCCTTTTGTGGCAAGTATGACATTTAACATTTGACTTACAATAAGCCGCCCTGTGTGACTTTCAGGCAAACGAAACAAGCATTTTGACTCGTAACTAATATTTTGCCATCTAAAGACATTTTAGAAATGGAAATATCCTTGCAACTTCAGATGGATGATATTTATCACAAAAGAGTTTTCGTTTTTCTTAAAGGGTTTAGAATGTTCTTTATATGCAGTTTTGTTAGTACTTAATAATTCTGAAGCAGTAGGTATAGTGTTATCAAATTAGAGCCTCTTAACACTCTTTTTATTTAACTTTTCTGAAGAAAAAGTAGTACGAGCCAATTTCATTCTTGACTCTACCTCATGTTTCAAAAAAGCGATTAATAAATCTAAGTCATTCTTACCTGAACTGTCGGTGACGCAGATAATCGGGATCGTTCCCAAGCTTTTAGAATTTCACTAAGCAAACAAGACTCTACTAAAGGAAATTATATCTGCGTATTTGTCTTTTGTAAGCCCTAATGAATCTAACGCCATTAGCTGGGTTTGTAATTTATCATAAAACGTTGACAGATCCATCCCTCTTTTCTCCCTTACCACTAAATGAAATAACTCCCGAATATAAACTTGGATGACTACGCTTTCATTTCCATTTGGGATAATTTTCAGCTGTAGCGGGAAAACTTTGCACAATTTCTCTTGGTTTTGAGCCCGATACCGTAGACTGAATAAGATACGAAAATTTATCGCGCTCATCTAAAGTAGGATCTTCGTGTATTTTTGAAAACTGGTGCCAAAAAGCTAACCATTCCTTACAGTCACCTCCAAACTTCTGTAGCTCTATTTTAGGTAATTTATATTGTGTGGTCACCGGAAACTTATCAGGTTCCACCTTCGCTTCCACATCAAGCTCTTTCGTCGCATTTGATACCGGAATTATATTCTTGACTTTCATTTTTAACCGAATAACTTTATCTTGGTATTCTTCAGCTGATTCAAATTCGGTGTCGTACTCCTCTTGAGAACACTTAACTTGATACAAACTTAAAAACTTTTCATCTGCTTCAGCTAGTAGCTTACTCTTGTCACTTAACTGCTCTAAACATACGTCGACTTCCATAATGTCGGGAGCCGCTTCGCTCATGAAAGTCTATAAATTATTGGCTGTCCGCGTGAATGCACTTCTTAGGGCAATCCTTTTTTGCTTGGCAGCATCCATTGAAAATTGAGCGTATTTTAACACTGTTTAAATCGTAAGTTAAAACTTATCACCGATGGAAATCACTTGATATTCGAAACCTGGCCAAATGTGGTAACTAAAAAAAGAATCCAGGTAAAACGAGGCTGATGAGTAGTAACAGTTCTTTATAACTTCAAAGAAGGATTACGTAAAATGTGCTTCGCCGTGCGTATACATAGAAATATCTTACACGTATAAAACTTATCGCGTACAATACTGATGCTTGCAAATGCTAGAAACAGCTGCAGCTTAAATAGGTGAAAGTCAAGGAATGTTGGTTGCCATCATGCTGCACTTATAAATACCAGTCTACTATTCACTCTCCGCGTTACCCCGCGCATGCGTGTACTGCTTCAAGCGGGGAGAGGATAGGACGATGACGTAACTATTACAGCGCAACATCATCCATACTTAGAGATGTTTTTTGCTCATTCTCATGTTGCAGGTTATAACATAAGGACTTTTCTCACAGGTATCTGTAGACAAGATACGTGGTTTGATACTTGCTCTCCGATCCAATTAGCTCTTGAGCGCAAAGCTTCAGAAGACCCGAGGAGTTACCTGAAGGCATTGAGTACATATCAGTGCCCTTTCATCCTTACTTGATTAGGACAGCAGTATCCCCTTGATGATAACGCTTTATGGTAAGTTTTATTTAACATATGTCAATTTATATTTTTCATACATTATTCGTCTGAATCACTATACTACCTCGACTGACCACATTTTGAAGTGCACCAGATTATTTTCCCCGCTAATATTCATTGTGTTCAGTTCGTTTTGTTTAGCTGCTAGCCATTGTCTTTTCTTTGATCGTACAATAAAGTAGTCTTTCATCATGAATATCTGCAGGATAGCTAGTCAAACGACTGTCATAAAAAGTTTAGGTGGTCATAATATTTTTTACTTTTGAATATTCGGTGTATTTTATATTAATACCATTAACCGGAATTAACCAACCATAGTCGGAAGTGCAATTTGAAACTTTATTTAAATGGAGTCTCATGTTTTAAATGGTCTGGAAATGGTGCAGGCTGAGTATCATTGTTTCTTAAATTTACCCCAGCAAGAGATTTTTACCCTTTAAGGGTAGAACCGAAATCCATTTTCCGTAGGTTGCACCACAGAGCAATTTTTAAACTCTTTTATTTTAATCATGATTTTAATCAAATGTAATTATTTTGAGATAATTATTTCGCGAGTGAAAATTACTGACTTCAAATTCAAATAACTGTTTTTTATTTTTGTACATTGTTTTGAAATCTTAGTTTGTATTCAATTCGTAAGTAATGGCACCACATTTGTAAAAGTAATGGATCAATTTAATAAGTGGAAACAGAATAAAACAAGCTCTGTTTAAATCGAGACGGGTTTACGAATTAATGGCATTTTAAATAATATATAACATAATTTTCAATTTCAAGTCCAGTAATTCCTCCAAAACTACAAGGAGTTCGGTGGTAATAGGAATTTTTTGAATGCGGAAAAAATAATTTTTGTGTATGGCAATTTTTTTCTTGATTACTAATGAAGAACTTTTTGCGATTACCGATTTTGAAGAGTTGAAGTATTTAGTTACTTCTTCTGATACGTTTCTAATAAATGCAAAAAAATTTTTCTTCAATGTTTGAATTACATTGCTTTTTAGAAATCAAACTGATAGGGGATCCACGAAGACCCGATTTGTCTATTTAAATATGAGTTTTATAGCTGGGGAAACAAGGTTGTTCAGATTCCGACGGGACATCAGATCTTTGCGGTGTGATAATGGCATAATTTCTTGTCTTGCATCCATTGTACTGACGGTTTAGTTGTTCCCGACCATATTCTTCATTGTCGAGACACGTTTATAGAAGATAAGTACACCAATAGTATATACTTTCTGAATTACAAAATTAACACCAATGTGATCCATGAACTGATTTGATATCTGAGGATAAGCAGATAAAAATTCCCTATACATAGGATTGCATTTATTTCTGCAATTATTTGCATAAAACCGGAAATTCTTAACCGGATCTGAAGGAAAATATTTTCTTTATAACGATTTAGTTTCACGTACTTAACTAATTTCTCTCTCTTTTTCCCTCTTTATTTTAAATCCATTTCTGCTTTTACCATTAGTTAGTATAAAAGGCGCAATAACTTCATATGACTCAAAGGGCCTTTTCACATAGGAGCCCGTTGCGTTGCGTTAAGGAAAAGATGACGTTGAGACGAAAATAAACCAATCATAGGCCTCCAAATGATTAGCGATGAAATTTTTAACGCCTATGATTGGTTTATTTTCGTCTCCACGTCATCTTTCCCTTAACGCTACGCAACAGACTCCTATGTGAACAGGCCCTTCTTGTGTTCGTTGACTTTTCGCAAATTCCTTTTTCAACTAGGCAATGTTACTTAGGAAATTTCCTCTGGGTACTTTTCTGATCACAGATTTACAAATACGTATTTTTGAATTCTGTGTTTTACGTATTCAGGTTGACGTCTGAATGAAAATCATTCAGGTTTTTAAAATAAAAAATAAAAAATCAGCTGTTTATCTTTTTACAAGCCATTCAATTATTTATGTCTATCACAAAAAATTTAAGTTTCAAAAATAAATAAATAAAGTATAGGTATTTTCAAACAAAATCACAAACATTGCATTTAAGTATATATTTTCAAATGTAAAACAAACAGGATTAAAAAATAACTTAGCGATGCCTCACCTTGAAAGATTGAGAGAAAAAATGTTCTCATCAAAACATGAGCTGAAGGCTGTAAGGAACAAGAATAGATTTATCCACCGTAGTTATATTAACCGTAGTATTTTTAATGTAGTTTTATTTATTATGTGTTACGATCAAACATTAAATAAACTCAGTATTTTTCTCTTTCTTTTTATATCGTATTTAGGCCTCTTTTGGGAGCTTCTCAAGCCTACTTTAATAGCCGTGAACTCAAAACGCGCCTTGTGTACGATATTAGGATGGCTGCTAGCAACGGTTTCGATATAAACGACGAGGACATGATTTCCCGTATCCGCGTAGTTTGGAGGGCCATTCCGACTCCTTATCTGCAAATGGGACACATGAAAGACTGCTTTCAGCGCGCCATGAAGCACCTTGACAGCAGGATGACAAGCCTGAATTTCACCCCCCCCATGGTCATTTTTGGGATAAACTCATAAGGGTATATCCCAAATGAGCCAAAGGTACAGCCAAGGGTATAGCCAAAGGTATAGCCCAAAGAGCCAAGGGTATAGCCAAAGGATTGCCTTAATAAGATTAACCAGCCAAGGACCTTGATGCACTTGGCGAGATGTGCTGCAAGGCAGGTGGTTCATCCACAAAAAGTAAACCCTTTTCAAAGATTACCCGAGTACCTGCAAGATTACTTGAAGCTTTAACATGAATTGTTTCACGAAAATGGAACATTAATCTAACGCTGTAATGGCGTTGTATTGGCAATGACCTAAGGCCTTCGCCGCCAAACATCATATTCCGCCCTGCAATAGTTAAACAGTTAAGGCGACAATGGATTGACAAAATATGTCCCCAAAACGATTTTTTTTCTTTCTTTCAGAAAATGATTCTGCAACTCATCAGCTTTAAATTTAAAAAAAAAGTATGTTGATCCGATCATTATTAACCGAGTTATAAGTATTTTTTTCAAACGTAAACTATGGAAACGTTAGTCCAATTAAAGCTTTAAATGCTACTTTCGCAAAACACGTTTTCATGTCGTTTCGGTAAGTTCAAAATGTTCCATGCGTCATAATTTTTCTTAAATTTTCATAAAATTTCATAAAATGATTATTTATATGTTAGAATAAAACTTACCAATAAATTCATTATACTGTTTTAAAACAACTTAAAATTTTTACAATAAAAATTTTTTTTGATAAAATTTTGCATAAAATGACCTATTTTTATCGATTTCTTTTCTAGTTTTTATAAATCTGACTGTAAATCAAATATTGTTAGTAACTTTTATAATAACTATATAAAGCTAGCTTAAGAGAGAAAATTAGATATCTGAGACAAAAATTAATGCGCATGGAGCATTTTTAAATAGAGTAATTAACAAACTGATTTAATTAATATCTTAAGTAATTACATTCTGATTTTTTTTTAATTTAGAATTTTCATCTCCAAACAACACTGTATAAGTATACAAAATTTCATAGCAATTGGTTGATAAATAAAGTTTTTCATGGTCCATTGTCGTCTTAAGGGGGTATACGTAATGACACCTACATTGCTGTTTTTGTAATTATTAGTCTGAAAACTCTGATATTTTTGTAACATTTTACATTGTATTTTTGGTATTAATAAATATTTTTGTAAAGTGCATTTGAATTTTTTATCTCGAGATCTCAAAGACACGGGGTACATTTACTTTTGAATGTATGCATCATATAAAATTTAATTTTAAATTTCCAATGCTAACATTTCTAGATATCAAATATCATATAACAATTTTCCATAATACGGACAATGTCTTCATTATATGAGTGAGCTGCAAAGTTAGTACACCTAATTTGGGAAATCAAAAGCAGTCCTTAATATTCTGGAAAATAGAATGGAAAAACAATTTATCTCTTCATTCAAAGAAAATAATAGTGGGTTTCTTTGAACACTTAAAATACTTTTATTTATGAGAGGGGTGTACAATATATAAAAGGGGTGGAGGAAACAAGGAAAAACCATGACACTAGAAACAACTAGAAAATAATTTATTTGCTATTATATTTCCCCATCAGTGCAATTTAAATAGCTATCAGAAATAAGATCTGAAATGTGTACCGAAATAATTCGGTTGAGATAAACAGTTGTTGCTGTCCACTTGAGAAAGTTAGGAATAATATTTTGATATACAGATAGTAAGAAATAAGTATATTATTTTCAAGCCACTTCTGGTCGTGGTTATGTGGAAACAATCAGCCATGCTGCCACTACTCTTTCTTTTAGTTTTGTCTTCATCCTGTAAGTGAATTATTAAAAAAATCCATTTCTCTTCTCGTATCAATCACTACGAATATCTCCCTAGTTCTTAAAACAGTGAATCTATCATTTTGATCATGTAATTATAAGTCCATGAACCTGCTTCCGGTTAGTCAAATTTGTTTCCTTTGATTTTATACGCAGGCTTTTTTCTATATAGGAATTTTTAATCAGTCGAAATCTTTTTACATGATATTAAGCTATTTGGGATAGGTTTGCTACAATTTGGCGCTTGTAGAATCACATCTATCCTCTAAATCATTTGTTTACATATTATCACTTTCCTTAGATTTAGTACACTAGTGAAATAAATTAAGAGAATTTGCATATTTTATCGAATTTCATGAAAAGAACTGAACTGAATGTAAAACCACAGCTTCTAGACAAAAATGCAAATCTTGTACGTCAAATACGTAAGCGTACACGTGTGTGTAGGCCGAGCCAGTAGAGGCTTTATAAGCGCGCGTAAGTTAAGACGAATTTCATCGCATGGTAGGGAGACATAACTACTGCCCTGCAAGATGCTTACTCACTTTTTCTTGTAGTATGAACTCGCGGATTAGCAGCGATCCTATCATTTCACTACTTTCCTATACTCTGTTTCTATTGGTTCCCCTCTGCTTATTACCTGAAAGTCTGCAATTGAGGGCGTGGCCCAGGCATTGCAGTTGCGACCCATTTCCTATGGTCCTATGGACGCATTTCGTTCGCTAGCACACCTCGACGAATTTCTTGGTGTTATTTTGTAGCAATCGATTAATTTCAAATTGTAACAGTAAAAATGAGTAACCACCAACGTTTAGATGATGGAATGAGTTGGCGAATTGTGGGGAGGCTAGAAGCAGGCCAATCTCAAGTCCAAATTTGTAGAGAGTTCAATTTAACGCCCAGCATCGTGTGTAACTTATGGAAACAGTTCCAGGATACCGGATCCATCGAGAGAAAGCCTGGGCAAGGTCGTCCAAGAGCCACGACGGCCAGAGAAGATCGCCATTTGTCGATTATAGCGAGGCGTAACAGGAGTGCTACAGCTTCTCAGCTCTCTCGTGACTTGTATGCAGCCACAGGAACCCGTGTATCAAGGTGACTGTTTCCAAAAGACTTCATGAGAGAGGGTTGTTTGCAAGAAGACCTGCTGTTTGCGTCCCGCTCACTTCTACGAACAGGATAATCCGTTTATCATGGTGCAGAGAGCATAGAGATTGGAGTATGGATCAATGGGTGACCGTTCTCTTCACTGATGAGTCCCAGTTCAGCCTAAACACCGATTCTCGCCGTACGTTCATATGGAGAGAACCAGGGACCCGCTACCTACCCTCCAATGTCCGCGAAATCGACCATTATGGCGGAGGAGGTTTAATGGTCTGGGCAGGCATCATGTTGGATGGCCGCACACCTCTCCATGTTTTTGAAAGAGGCACTGTGACTGGTGTGAGGTATAGGGATGAGGTCTTATGTTCGCTTTTTCAGGGGTGCAGTTGGCCCTGAGTTCATTTTAATGGACGATAACGCGAGACCACTTAGAGCTCTTCTGGTCGACGCATTTCTAGAGAGTGAGGATATTCACCGGATGGATTGGCCAGCCAGATCTCTAGACCTTAACCCTATAGAGCATGTCTGGGACGCTCTGGGGAGGGCAATTGCAACTCGCAACCCCCCTCCGAGAACCATCCAGGGAATGAAAACAGCGTTGCTGAACGAGTGGGACCAATTGCCACAGGAAATGATAAACTGCCTTATTTCAAGTATGAAATCACGCTGCGAGACCTGTATATCTGTAAGAGGGTACCATACCCCCTATTAACCCATCTATTAACCAATTTTTTGTTTATTCTTCAACCGCTGTTTCATACCTTCAGACTCCAACGAGTGTTACGCACGATCATGCGTGTGTATTACAATTATTGAATTGTTATTTGTTTTGCATTGTATCAATGTATGTACATATCAAATTTCATTAAAATCGGTACAGTAGTTCTAGAGATAATCGACCAAGTCTGCAAATTCTCTTAATTTCTTACACCAGTGTATATAGATTACAACAATTTGCAAATCAATGGAATTAAATAAAGAACGGTATGAATGTATGTACAGTGTCGGACAAAATAAAGTTGACATTTTGAAATTGTTGTCGAAAGTCGATACAATTTTATATTTATCCAAATGAGCATCGTTTACCTCGATTGTATGATACTTTAACTACGCTTTATATGTAATTTAATGCTCAGAGTTTCTTAGCAATACTTTACAAGCTTTTGCATTTTTAATAACGGAAACAACAGACAAAATAAAGTTGACAAAATTTAATTAGTATCGTGTTGCACCTCCTTTAGCTTTAATTACATCTTCACATCTACTGTACACAGAATTAATAAGATTTTCGCAAACATCGGGTGTTATATCATACCATATTTCAGTTATTTTCTCCAAAACTTCAGCTTTCGATTTCGCTTTAAAATCACCATATTTTCGCTTAATATAGAACCAAATGTGCTCAATCACATTAATTTCAGGTGATTGAGATGGCCATTCTAGCACTTCAATACCATTTTCTTCGAAAGATTTGGTCGCTATAGCATTCGTATGCTTTGGATCGTTGTCCAGTTGAAAAACGAAGTCATCATCTAAATTCATCCTTTTCGCAGAAGCCCACAAATTCCTCTGCAATAAGGTGCATATTTCACTCCCGTAAGTGTATCCTTTATATGAACTAATTTATCTACACCATTTGCATAAGTAAATTCAGTATCTCTCTTATTTTTTCTATGTTGCGTTGCTTTCATGTAAGGGTTAAAAATATACGTTTTTAGGGGTTATTTAAGTTTAAATTTGATACCTAGAGAAAATGTCAACTTTATTTTGTCCACTTAATTTTATCAATTGCATTAAAATGTTTGTAAACTATCTATAAACTAACTAACATACGTTAATTAACATTTAAACTGAGCTTAATACAAAAACTAACTATAAAAATCTATTTTTAGCTTAATTGCTACATAAAATCATCGGCTGCGAGCCAATTTTAATTTTGTCAACTTTATTTTGGCCGACACTGAATGTTTCAATGACTACTGATGGGAATAGCCAATTGTACATTTCAAATGTTAGAACGCCACCTAGTGCAACACGGCAACACTACCAGACATGTTATATGATCTCTACAGAAAAACTATTTTCATACTACTATTGTTTTGACAGACTCCATGTACGTTAAAACGTATTATTTTTCTGCACGAATGGCAACAGGAAGATTTAAGTTCGGGTTTTTTTGGAATTGTTTTGTTTTTAATTTAAATAAAGGAATGCTGTTCTTTTAAAAACGGAAGAATTGTTAATAAAAGAAAAAGCGGTGTTTCTTTCAGTTTATCATTATTTTATCTCACTTGGTGTTTACGAATTGTGTTTGTGTATTTGAATATTGTACCAAATCCGTGGTACGGAAAGATATTTTTAAAAGTGAATTTCAAATACAGAAATAAATATGCCAGTTACCACAATTGAAAAAAAAAAGATTTTATAAACAACAACACTTTAGTACAGCTCTTTTACAACTTGTAGCAGTACACAAAATAATATTACAAATCTTCGCTGGAAGTCGACAAACTCCAGCACCTATGTACTTTTCTTAACAAGTGGGGATTTAAATACAATTTTAATTAATACACATATAACAGTTATTAAAAAGTAGCATACGACCTTATAATCTCTTAGAACAAGGTCCCCGTCTCAAGCCCGACGAGAAAACATCTTTTCAAGAAGAAAATGTCACTTGTTCAAAATCTGCAACCTATTGCTACAAGAACAACTCTTTAACTGATCTTTTTATTCCAGACTCTTATTCACCTAGGAAACAAAACCCGTGATGCCACACCGCTCAACCAAACCATTTTCCAACAATAGACCCAAGCGCAGGATTTATTACTTACTCCATGGTGAACGTGCTAAACCATAGTTTTAATTCACGTGAACTCCAAAACATCGCATGCTGGCGATAACACGCCAAGTTGGCCCCTAACTCCTAACAATATTAATAAAGTGTTCTATTATAAGTTTCTGTTGATTGAGATACAGCAATTATGTATTAAAAAAGACTCTTGGGACTTATCATTTGTAAGTCTGGTAATGTGCTGGTAACAGGATCGTCTCGTATTGCTAACGGCCATTGTGAAAACCTAGTTATTGTTTTACTTATTCTGTGGTTTTACTAGTACACTGTGTTATTGTATTTCTAGCAAGTATACGCTTTCTTAGAGAAATTATTTAATATTCGTTTTTTCCCCAGCATATCAAATTGTAAGAGTAGAAAATTAAATGAAGAAAACAGAACATTTAATGTAGAGTGGGAACTAGATTTTTTTTAATTTCTGTGAAAGATAAAATAGTGTGTTTGTTGTGCAATACAGTTTTAACTACTTTGAAAAAAGCAAATGTAAATTAACACTATTCGACTCATAAAAAACATAAATATTTCAGTTTGGAAGGTGAATGTCGAAAAGCTGCACTTCAAAAATTGAAAAATGAAAAGCATCATCAACAAGCTTCTTTTAGTGCTTTTGTAAAGAAAAATACCTCTGCAGTTGATGTTATTTGCAAAATAGCATATGTTCCGTCCTGTAGTAGCAGCCTGCGTTCATAGATGGCAGCACAGATCCGGAAATTTCTTATTTTGAAACGATGTGTGAAAACATGAACTGTTGTTGTTGAAAAAAGTATTCTTATGTACGTGATGCGAGCAGGGCTTCTGCTTGCTTATTCTCTTTTGATGTAATTTACGTTAAGTGAAAGGTTTGGAGACGTCTGGGAAGTCATTCTATTCCTTTATGTAAGTCAATTCATGATTCAATTCTTTAAGCTATTTGGGTTTTCATTTTCCCAGCGTTGATCCATTCCTTATATTCTATTAATCGCAATTCTATTAAATGTGCAAGTATTGTAATTATTTTGTTTTAAGTCAAAATAAATCTTTTAAAACCATTTACAGTCCACTAAATCTATAAATCTCACATAGTTTTGGTCCTAATCGACCCGGAGTGACAGTAGAGAATCTTTTAATTATGTGTCTCAATCGCTCGCTCGTTTCGGTTCGCCATATTGGATAAAGTTGATTCCCGCGTTCTCGCAAGTGTTTTGGCTACTTGCCAACTCTTTTCCGGTAGGCAAACGTAAATGCAATGTTTTAATTTTTATTTCTAGCATTTGTTAATTTTCATTTTTGGCATTTTAGCATTCGCGTAAAATTGTTGACGTGCTATTTTCGATTCGTGGAATTTTGTATATGAGACATTTTGATTTTCTGATTTCGATATGGCTAAGGGTAAGAAAGATTCAAAGATTGAAACGAGGTTTCATTTCATTATCAAGGAAATTGACAGATACGTTAATCGTGTTGATGATTTAATCAAGGAGGGTAAATCATTTATTTTGAAAGAAATAAAAACAAAACTGTGTAATTTGATAGAATCTTTGGAAGAGTTAATATTTGAATTAATCGATGAAAATGATCTTTTTTATAATGAATACACAAATGCAAATGAGAAAGTAATTAATGCTTGTGCTGATATAGAGGGATTTATTAGTAGAAGTACTAATGAAAATTCGGCTTCCGAGTTCATTGATAAATCAGTTTCGAATGAAACGCAAAATATTCGCCTTCCAAAATTTGAAATTCCAATTTTTGGCGGAAACCTTGATGATTGGATTACGTTTAAGGAAATATTTTCTGCGACAATTGATTCAAACAAAAATCTGTCCTCACTTTCAAAATTCCAGTATTTAGTTGCATCAGTAAAGTCGGACGCAGCAAAACTGATTAAGGGTTTTCCTGTTTCTGGGGACTTCTACAGACAAGCTTGGGAAACTTTAGTATCTAGATATGATGATAACAAACTCTTGGCTAATAATCAATTGAGTAAAATTTTTAACATTAAATCCCCCAAAGTTTGTAATGGTAAATCTCTTTTGGAAATCTTGGACACGTGCAATGAAGCAATACGTAATCTTGATATATTGGGGTTTAAATGTAATGAATTGGTAGACTTGATTCTGATCTATACAATTCAAAATAAGCTCGATAGCAATATGCGTACTCAGTGGGAATTGAAAAATGAAAAGGGAAAATTTCCAACCTTTGCGGAATTTTCGGCCTTTTTGGAAAATCACGCGAGAAGTCTTCAAAATGTAAAGGATTCATGTTTCAAAGTAGAAACAACTAGTAAAGGTGATTTCAAACCTCAAAAAAGGACCACCTTTTGTAATACCGCGTCAGCTTCAAAACTACCAGTTTGCATAATTTGTAAAAACTCGCATGCATTGTACAGATGTCCAGATTTCCTAGGGATGTCATTGGATCAACGATGGGAATTTGTCAAAACTAATAAGCTTTGCATTAATTGTTTAAGAAGTAATCATTTGGCCTCAAAATGCTTAATTACTATTAGGTGTAAGTCAGAAAATTGTAATAAAAATCATCACACCCTTCTCCATCGTCCAAAACCTATTCAAAATATTGAAACTGCTAGTAATTCAAATCAGGTAAACGAAGTGGAAAGTCCATGCCTTGTTAACCATATAAAAGCAGTGACAACCTTGTTAAGCACCGCATTGATCAAAATCAAATCTTCAAATCAGGACTTAATTACTTGTCGTGCACTGATAGATAGTGGCTCGCAGAGGTGCATGATTTCTTCCACATTAGCAACAAGACTTAATTTAAAAGTGAGAAATACAAATCACATTATTCGAGGAATCACTAATTCTGTTGCAGAAACATCCTTAAAAGAGACTAATATGACGATATATTCACACTCCTGTGACGAATCATTTGAGATGAATGCTCTGGTCGTCAAAAACATTACCATGAACCTACCCAATTTTCGGATGGAAGTCACTAAGTGGCCTCATTTGGAGGGACTTGTCCTTGCTGATCCGAACTTTCACATCTCATCTCCTGTTGAAGTTTTGATTGGAGCAGACTTATTCATTCAAATTATTTCTGGTGAAAAAATCATTGGTCCAAAGGGAACGCCTTGTGCTATGAAATCTAAGCTAGGATGGTTGCTATCTGGCCCCATTTATTCAATACCAGTAAGGGAAGAGATTTTCAGTTGTCATTCTATAATCGACAGCGAACTCAATTCTTCACTACAAAAATTTTGGCAAATGGAATCAGTTCCAGAATCATCAGTCATTGATCCGGTAAATGACAAATTTAAAAAAAATGTGAAGCGAGACTGTACTGGAAGATACGTTGTGAACTTACCATTCAAATCTATTCCGGTTCTCGGCGATTCAAAATTTCAAGCTTTGAAGCGCTTCCAATATTTAGAAGCAAAATTCAGAAAGAACCCAGAATTCAAAACGAAGTACTGTGAATTCATGAAAGAATACCTCTCACTAAACCATATGGAAATCGTCCCAGAATATGAAGAAGAGGTTCCAAATCAAGCTTTCCTACCTCATCACGGTGTTTTAAGAGAGGAAAGCCTAACAACAAAGCTTCGTGTTGTTTTCGATGCATCCAGTAAAGATTCCAGTGGAAATTCCCTAAATGATTTCCTTGAGGTCGGTCCTAAGCTACTCCCAGAGATATTCAAGATCCTCATAAACTTTCGATCATATCGAATAGCCTTGTCAGCAGACGTCGAGAAAATGTTCCGCCAGATTCTGGTAACTGCTTCCCACAGAGATTACCAAAGAATAGTTTGGAGATTTCAAGAGCAACAACCGATCTCCACATATCGTTTGCGCACTGTCACCTACGGGATAGCTTGTGCTCCTTACTTGGCGATTAAAACTCTCCATAAACTCGCTGAAGACTCCCAGACAGAAAATCCCCGCATTTCTGAGATAATTAGGGAGAACTTCTACATGGATGATCTCTTGTGTGGGGCTTCTTCGCCCGAGGAGGCATCAAGACTCGTCTACGAAATAAATCAGATTATGGAAAGTGGCGGATTTACACTGAGAAAATGGGCTTCAAACTGTCCAGAAGCAATTGAACATGTAACAGAAGAAAGAAGACTCATCCATTCAAACGAGAAAATTGAAAATGAACAAGTTGTAAAATTATTAGGTCTGACATGGAATTCTTCTGAAGACACGATACAGCTACACATAGCGAGAACAACCGAAGTTAAAACAAAGCGAGATTTACTCTCGTTTATTGCAAGAACATTCGATCCGTTAGGTCTATTGTCACCATCTACAGTCATACTCAAAATCTTAATGCAAGAACTTTGGAAAGATAAGTTGTCTTGGGAAGATGAAATACCTCCAGAAATTTTGAAGGTATGGGAAAGTTTTCTAAATCAAATTGATTGTCTGAAAGCCATTAGAATTCCGAGGTTTATAAGTATGGATGAAAGCGCAACTACTCAAATTCAGTTGCATGGATTTGCTGATGCATCGCTGAAGGCATATGCAGCAGTCCTCTATCTGGTAAAGCTAAGTCCTTTTGGTAATTCCTCTCATCTCTTAGCTGCAAAGACAAAGGTGGCTCCATTATCTATGGTCACTTTGCCTAGGCTTGAACTTTCAGCAGCATTATTATTATCACAGCTTACCTTGACAGTGATAGATTCTCTACCGATTAACCTTGAAGATATACATCTATGGTTAGATTCTCAAATTGCCTTATGTTGGATTCATTCCCCACCACTGAAGGGTAACCAATTCGTATCCAATCGCGTGCACAAAATCAAATCTCTAGTTCCAAAGGCTCAGTGGCACCACATTACAGGAAAGTGGAATCCGGCAGATTGCGCTTCCAGAGGAATCCTTCCTGAAAAATTGCTTCATCATGATCTTTGGTGGTCTGGCCCGTCCAGATTGTGGGATAATTCTTCTTATCCCCCCTTTAGTCAAGATTCATTCTCTGATGGAGCCGAAGAGGTGTTGGTCCATACCGCGGTAGAGAAAGAGATCCCTGAATTTCTGCTTAAGTTCTCATCATACACCAAATTGATAAATGTCATCGCCTATTGTTTAAGATTCATGCACAACTGTAGACACCCTAATGAACGACTCACTGAACACTTGACTGCCAATGAAATCAAGTCTTCTCTCCTGCTCATAGTTAGACTGTTGCAGACGAAGGAATTTTCAAACGAGATTAAATTACTCCAACAGAAATCACCATTGCCTACTTCAAGCAAGCTATTGACTCTTAATGTTTTTCTCGACGAATCAAACATCCTTAGAGTAGGCGGAAGACTGTTCAGACAGCAAAATCTGACTCATGATCAAAAATATCCAATATTACTACCCAAGGAAAACCTAATTACGGATTTGATCATTGAGTATTACCATCAGAAGCATTTTCATGCAGGTCCACAGTTAACGTTAGCTCTCATACGTCAAAAATTTTGGTTTACGAGCGGACGATCCAAGGTGAGGCAAGTGATCCACCGATGTATTCTTTGTAAAAAATTGCGTGCTGCATCCTGCCAGCAGATTATGGCCGATTTACCATCTGAAAGAATCAATCCATCACGTTGCTTTCAGAAAATAGGAATTGATTTCTGTGGACCAGTCACAACCAAACCAAATCTCACCAGAAGTAAAACCAAAATGAAATCATACATATGTGTTATCATCTGCATGTGTACTAAAGCTGTGCACTTAGAGGCTGTATCCGATCTTTCAACTCAAGCTCTACTCGCGTGCTTGAAACGTTTCATCAGCCGTAGAGGCTTACCTTCGGATATTTATTCCGACAACGGAAAGAACTTTGTAGGACTTTCCAATGAGCTGAAAACTTTGTTCTGCAAATTGAAATCCGAAGAAGTAATGCATTTTTCATCCTTTCATGAGATAAATTGGCATTTTATCCCACCATATTCGCCAAACTTCGGAGGCATCTGGGAATCAGCCGTGAAAAGCGCGAAAAACTTACTAGTGAAAGCCAGTAAATCTGCAGTTCTCAATTTCGAAGAACTGTCAACCTTTCTTTGTCAAATTGAGTCGTGTTTGAACTCTCGACCATTAGTGCCTATGTCTTCTGACCCTTCGGAGTTAAGTGCTCTCACACCAGGGCATTTCATAATCGGCAGCTCTTTGCTGGACATTCCTGAAACTCCAAATTGCACCATCAGTTTAAGTGACAGATGGAAACCTTTGCAAAAAATGCGAATTGAATTTTGGGACCGATGGTCTCGGGATTACTTAATTCAACTCCAGCAAAGACCAAAGGCTTGGAGCCTCCAACGTCAGAATCTTCAGATTGGAGATTTGGTGGCAATCCATGAGCCACAACTTCCTCCATTAAAGTGGCTTCTTGGACGTGTGATTCAGTGTTTCCCAGGAGCAGATGGCTATGTAAGAGTTGTTTCCATCAAAACTGCTTCTGGTGATGTCAAGAGGCCAATTTCTAAAGTCACTGTGCTACTGCCCGCCCCGGAGGATGTTCCGTCCTGTAGTAGCAGCCTGCGTTCATAGATGGCAGCACAGATCCGGAAATTTCTTATTTTGAAACGATGTGTGAAAACATGAACTGTTGTTGTTGAAAAAAGTATTCTTATGTACGTGATGCGAGCAGGGCTTCTGCTTGCTTATTCTCTTTTGATGTAATTTACGTTAAGTGAAAGGTTTGGAGACGTCTGGGAAGTCATTCTATTCCTTTATGTAAGTCAATTCATGATTCAATTCTTTAAGCTATTTGGGTTTTCATTTTCCCAGCGTTGATCCATTCCTTATATTCTATTAATCGCAATTCTATTAAATGTGCAAGTATTGTAATTATTTTGTTTTAAGTCAAAATAAATCTTTTAAAACCATTTACAGTCCACTAAATCTATAAATCTCACAGCATATATACACTGCTGGCCACCCAAATTGCAACACCAAGAAAGAGATATCACAACAAAATTTATTTTGTAGATAACATGTTGACCAAGTATCAAATGATTAAATTTATAGACTTCTGTGAAGTGTGGTTCCTGCCAAAATCAGTAGCCAGAGTAGCCGCCATTGTTGGAGATCACCGCTGCCACACGCCTCGGCATTGATTCAAAGAGACTTTGGATGAGTTCTTCGGATACATCAGTCCAAGCAGCTTCAACACGTTCCAAAGTTGATCTGCTGTGGCAGCTGGGGATGGAATCTGGGTCAATCGTAGAGCAACCATGGACCACATGTTTTCTATCGGCGAAAGATCCGGAGAGCGAGGTGGCCAGGGAAGCAATTCAATCTGGCGATTGACGAAGAACCGTTGGACAATGCGTGCCACGTGTGGTCGCGCATTATCCTGTTGAAATATGGCTGTGGGCAAGCCCTGAAGGTAAGGAAGGACAACTGGCTCCAACACCTCGGAGATGTAGCGCTGGCTGTTTAAAGTACCGGCAATGCGTACAAGAGGTGTGCGAGAGTGATATCCAATACCGCCCCATACCATAATACCCGGTGCAGGACCAGTGTGGCGGTGCATAACGCAGCTGTTCAGCATCCTCTCTTCACGGTGTCTCCAGACTCGAATGCGACCATCGTGGTGTTGCAGACAGAAGCGTGACTAGTCAGTAAAGACAATTTCATTCCATTCTGCCGTCCACATCCTTCTGTCATCGCACCATTGGCGGCGGAGACGTCAGTGGTTCTGCGTCAAGGGTAGACAAAGCAATGGACGTCTGGCGGACAGACCACTCTGCTGTAAACGGCGTCGAATGGTACGCGCAGACACTGGATGATGCGTTACAGACTGCATGTGCTGTGCTATGGTTCGTGATGTGACTGAGCGATCCGTCACTGCCATGCGCACAATTTGCCTATCATCACGTGAAGTGGTGCGCTGAGGTGGATGCGATCGAACACGCCGGTCCGTTGTACCCTCCTGCATCCAACGATCACATATCCGCATTACAGTTGTTTGGTTTCGTCCAACACGACTACCGATTTCCCTGAAAGATAATCCACAATCTCGGTAGGCCACTATCCTTCCTCTGTCGAACTCGGATACTTGATCAAAAGATGATCGCTGTTTTCGAAGAGGCATAATTGATCGTTTTTTTTTAAAAACCACAAGAAAAACACAATTGCCGAACTTGAAATCGTCGAAATCTCCTAGCCTTAAATAGCGCTTTGAAGTGGCGCCACAGGCGCGCGTGATGTGCGTCTGCGCTGAAATTCTAATCATTTGCATATCTCACCTCCGCTAATGCATGTTGTAAATTTCATGTTATTTGCATGTTTCCTTCAGGGTGTTGCATTTACAGTGGCCAGCAGTGTACTTGGAAAAAGAGGCAAACCATTTAGTAACGTAGAAATAATTAAAGAATGTATTGTTGAAGCAGTGGGTATGTTAGATCCAGAAAAAAGTTGCCAAATACAAACTATTGCCTCTTTCAAGAAGAACTATAACAGATCGACAGCACGAATTAGCTGAAAATATAACAGAGCAACTTCGTACAATTATACAAAATGATGATATTTATTTTTCAACTGCTTTAGATGAAAGCACTGATAAAATTGACTCGGCGCAAGTTTTAAATTTTATTTGTGCTGTAACTAACGATTTTCAATGTTACGAAGAACTTCTTGTGCTGGGTACACTAACTGGAAGAACTCGTGGAGTTGATATTTTCGAAAACTTCAGAGAAATATGTCATCGATTGAAATTAAATGTCAGTAATTTAGTCAGAGTCTGCACCGATGGCGCACCTTCCATGAAGGGTAAAAACGAAGGATTCGTTGCTTTATTAAAAAAGGAAAACTTAAACTTGAAAAACTGATATCATTTCACTGTATTTTGCATCAGCAAAATATTTGCGCAAAATCCACCATTTTGCAAGACGCTCTGGATAGAGCTATTGCGATTGTCAACTCTATTCGCGTAAATGCAATGCGTCATCGTGAATTTCGGTAGATGCTAACTTTAGACGAGGAAACGTACAGTGTTGATCTACCGTACTACTGCAAGGTTCGTTGGCTATCAACAGGACAGATTTTGATAAAAGTTTTAACTTTACGATGACAAATTTTAAACTTTTATCAAGAACAAGGAAAACTATGTCATCTATCAGATGAAGCATTTTGCAGAAACATTGCACTTTTGTCTGATATCATGACAAAACAAAACAATTTAAATTATCTGCCTGCAAGATAAAACGAAGCATATATATAAAATGTGGCAAAAGATCCAAGCGTTTCGAAAATAATTAACATTTTTCAAATCATTGCTCTCTCGTTCGGCTATATCTTTAGAACACTTCCCGGAGCTAGCAAAAATGTTGAATGAGCAGAAATGTGAAAATAAAATATTCGATGAATATGTAGGTGTCTTGGATTCTTTAATAGAAGAATATAATGAAAGATTTTCAGATTTTGACGAGCACACTCCTGCTATGAAACTGGTATTTGAACCACATTTAGTAGATATATCCGCGGCTCCTACAGAACTACAAATGGAGTTATGTGAGTTGGGGGAAGATAGTATCCTCAAAGCTCTTTTTGACGCTAAAAAGGATCCAATAGAAATCTGAAAAAATGCTGTTGAATATCCATGCCTACGAGAGCATGCATGCCGTTTACTTTCCTGCTATGGAAGTTCTTACTGCTGCGAGTCAATATTTTCTCTCATGACAATAATTAAAACTAGTTTAAGAACGCAAATCACAGGTGCTCATTTAGAGGATCAATTATGGCTTCGCGTTACGAAGCTTGATCTAAATATTCAATTACTTTCAAGCAAGAAACAAATGCAAGTATCCCACTAACTTAAATTTTCCATCGGATTTTAAAATTATTTTAGGAATTGTTGCTATGTCAGTTATTTATAATTTAATACTATTATTTTTCTATTGTATTTCTTTATAATGTTAAAATTATTTAAAAATAATTCTACTTTATTATTTTTATTTGAAGTGGTATTTAAATATGTAGTTGTTTATTAAAATTTAAAAATCTGGATGAATATTTATATATATATAACACACACACACACACACATATATATATGTGTGTGTGTGTGTGTGTGTGCTTACATAAATAAAAACACCAGCAGTGAAATATAAAAAATTACAGCGATATCTATGAATCTAATAATTTTATAAAAAAATAATAATTAATGATTAATGTTATAACAAGTTTTTACCCTTATGTGAATACAAAAATATTTTATATTGTAACTTTTTATGTCAAATAATAAATAAATAAGGACTTAATTTTTTTTGTTATTTTTTTATATAATGCACCAAATTGTTAAAAGTATACCTAACTATAATAGTTTCATAAAAGTCGCATTTATAGGTACATCAACTTATGCAGCCTCCTTTATTACTACCCAATTTACATGTGGCCTGTAATGGTAAAAAGGTTCCCAACTCTGGTATATAGATTAGAATTTATCGAATGTCTTTTGAATTTCGTTAAAAAAATAACGGGTTGTAGTGCAAAAATTTTTGAGGTTTTAAGTTTTTCAAATATTTATTAAATAAAAAATTTAAACATGAACTAAATTATAATGATAATATTCAGAATTTAGAAACAAGATATTTTTTATTTATGCTTTATCACCCATTTTCTCGTATTACCCCAAAAATGGAGCTTAACAGTTTAAGTGTATAGTTGAAAATCTTTTTGGCGAGGCCTACTTTGAGAAGCGGTAAATAAAATTGACGCTAAGACATTGCTATAATAAAAATTTGTTCGCAATGGTCACTTCTGCATTGAATTAACTGTGCGAATCGAACATTTTTATTTACTTGACTATATACAAGCCTATTAGTCTTTATATGAGTTCAAAGTTTCTGTAATTTTCTGTCGTTTACTTCTATAAGGTAGCACCTGTAATAATATTTTTTTTTTATGAAACGTGTACATTTTAAAATTTATTGTATGAAAATGATGCAGGAAGAATATGTCCCGGTAATTTAATGGCTAATCGTGTTCGTTCGGCTAACAGGGGTTCCTATGCTTGAGTCTAGGATGTTTTATGTATAAAATGTAAAACCATGCTTAAGAATGTGCTCAAAGTGTATAAAATTGTAATATACGTTCCTTTGCCCCCGTGTATGTATGTGTAGACTAATCAAAAAACGTCTCTAGAGTTTTCTCTCCGATTTTACTTTGAAAGTATCCTCGTTTTTAATATATAGTTCAAATCAACTTTATGATAAAACATAAAACGTACATTTGACACAATATCATTTTATCACCATGTTATAATAAAGTAAACAGAAAGTTAACTTTTGAGAGATAAATCTTTTTCTGATGTTAAGTTTCCATCACTTCAAAATTCCCATAGAAAATGTGATAATTGTTAAATTTTAAGTATAAATAAAAAAAACAACCACTTTATTAAGCAAAATTTGAACATATTGAACACTGTTGTTTGTGACCGTTTGGTTTAAACAATGTAACTCTTTTATTTTGAATTGCTCAATCGTAACTATTTATGTTTATAGTTCATAAATCTAATAATAGATGGCGGTAGCGGTTGTAGTCACACATCCACTAGAAAACAAGGAAATCGTTTATCTGTTAAGTTATGCTCATTCATGTTAGCAACAATTTCAATGAAACCCCTAAACATTTTTTTTTTTCGCTATAAAATCATGAAACAAAAATTATGATTTTAGCGATACATTATGGATTTTTACGACTAAAAATGTTTATTATGTTTTAAATTTACTGGAACGAGGTAAATGATTTTGCATATATTTTAAATCGCACTTCATATCAGAACAGATGTTAACCTTTAAGTTGGCAAACACGACCCTGATGCACCGCAAAAAAATGACGTTAATACGGCAGACTACTTTATTGAATTTTTTAAAACCATCAGTATAATTTTTAAAAATATCTTGTACATATGTAAAATATTAATATGTAACACAATGTTTAATTTTAATACAATATTTTCCCTTTAAACTGGTGTTTTTGTAATTTCATGGCCCCAATTAGACAAAATTTATATGTATTTGTATGCAAAGTTGTACCTCGACATACGCGATCTTTTGTTGGTCCCACCTATCACGCAACTTGGGGTATTACTGTATCTCGAAACTCACTCGCAACCACAAGATAAAATGAATATGTACAACCGCAAATAACCTCCCTTATCTGCTTCAAATCTAGAACTTCCGCTCCTCATACTGCGTCCACACACATCTGCACTGCACAGAATTCTGGGGGGAAAACAGTGATTTATGGGGCAGAGCACTCTGCAGCGATCCCTCGATCGAGCGGATTTTTACAGATCATCAAAGAGACACGAGGGACCTTGGGGGGTTCTAAATGGGGGAATGTCTGGATGACAGTCTAGTGCTCCTTCACTCATCGCTTGGGGGGAGGAGCGTGACTAATCGATCCCCAAATGTGTCAAGAGGAGTCGGGGGTGCTTACTGCAGATATGTCTGCATGTGTGTGAAAGTGACATCAGCTGGACACCGAGGGGGAGGTCGGGGGGGGAAGGTAGCCAATTTCCTCCACTGCCCTTAAGGGGAGGAGTTTTAGGCAAAAACTCACGTTTTACAGGTGGAAACAAAAAATTATTGCTTAGAATACTAATTACCTATTAACACAAAAAAATGCAAAAAAAATCTTTAACAAAAGCCTGAAGTTTCAAGATTTGCGGCTTGTTTTCCAAATTTTTAAATTATTAATAGTTATTTTGTTACAGAGCATTTTAGCAAGCGATGTCACTCGTTTTGGAATTTTGAAAACTTAACTTAATTTAAAAATCATTTTGAATAATAATAAAAAATTAGCAAAGCCGCGCATTTATTTTGGAAGTCTACTTTCAGATTCCGAAAGCAGAATTCAAAAATATTCATTAGGGAACCCGGTATGCGAAGTGTTATTTCGGAATTCATTAACATTGAATCATACGATCTGAGAGGTCTACTCATGCACCCCCTTAAAAAGGATTCATAACAATGTCACCTTATATCTTAAAAGGACCCATAGGGTTTTTATCTGTGTTAAGCCGTCAAGACATGTTTGACTGGAAAATTTCGACGTAGCTCGATTGATGCATGTTTATAATAGAAAAGAATTTGAAAATAGAAAAAAGTAAAATAAAAATCGCAACAAGTGTTCTTCATTCTAGGAACCAGGAATAAATCATATTACGTTGATTGGTTGTAAATTATAAGAGCTCTTAATACTATAGAGCAGCGTTTCCCAACCAGGGTTCCGTGAAACATTGTTAAGGGTTCTGCAAGAAATAGGGAAATAACACGTACGTCATAAAAGGGAAAACAATTATTTCCTGATTCAGTACTGTACTCGGGTAACTTCGGTGAGGGAAGCGGGTGCGACTGTGTAGGCATTAATGATGTAAGAAGTGTAGGATCACGTGGTTGATTAAACAGAGTACTAACAGCGTATTTTTTGTTTTACTACTTTATTAGTATTTTATTTGGTTTTGTTTCTCATTTTTTAATTCTTCTATAGATTTGAACCGTTAAAATATGGTGATACTTGAAGATAAACAATCCGAATAATTCTGAAGGGACTAGAGATGAAGATTTAGAATCTCATACAAAATTTCAAAAGACTGATAAAGAAAGAGGTGACAAAAGGTTCATTGTTACAAAGAAGGTTATTTATCAATGGGCTTTACATGGACAGGTGATCTAGAATGTCCTCTTCTATTGTGTTTCGTTTGTGGTAAAAAACTTTCGAATACAGCAATGGCTCCACAAATTTGAATAGACATTTCTCGACAAATCATACAAATATGTAAAATAAAACTGTTGATTATTTTAAAACTGTGTTAAAATCTCGCAAAAACAGAGTACAGCTTTTATAAACACATTCACAGTTAGTGAAAATGCCCAGGAAACAAGTTATTTTGTAGCAGAGCTTATTGTACAGAGAAGGAAAAGCCACATAGTCGGTGAGAATCTGATAATGCCCGCATGTAAAATTATAGTGTGTAAAATGTTAGGAGAAGATGCAGTAAGGAAACTTGAAAATATTCCATTTTTGAACAAAATAGTAAGTCGACGAATCAATGATGTTGAAGAGGTTTTGTGTGATAAACCGAAAGCTGGCAATTGTTCAATTCAAGTGGACGAGTCAACAGATTTAACCAAAAAATGTTATGATGTTATGTTCTAGCATTTGTAAGATTTGTTAATGAGGGAGAAATTCAAGAAAACTTCCTCTGCTGTAAAAAATTACTTGAGGCAAGCAGAGGAACAGATAAATTTAATATTTTATCTGCATATTTGGAAAAAAAACTTTCTTGGAAGAATTATAATGGCATTTGTGCGGATTGTGCTGCTTCCATGGTTGACTCTATAAAAGGCTTATCAATGGGCTTTACATGGGCAGGTGATCCAGAATGTCCTCTTCAATTGTGTTTGTGGTAAAAAACTTTCGAATACAGCAATGGCTCCACAAATTTGAATAGACATTTCTCGACAAATCATATAAATATGAAAAATAAAGCTGTTGATTATTTTAAAACTGTGTTAAAATCTCACAAAAACATAGTACAGCTTTTATAAACACATTCACAGTTAGTGAAAATGCCCAGGAAGCAAGTTATTTTGTAACAGAGCTTATTGTACAGAGAAGGAAAAGTCACATAGTCGGTGAGAATCTGATAATGCCCGCATGTAAAATTATAGTGTGCAAAATGTTGGGAGAAGATGCAGTAAGAAAACTTGAAAATATTCCATTTTTGAACAAAATAGTAAGTCGACGAATCAATGATGTTGAAGAGGTTTTGTGTGATAAACCGAAAGCTGGCAATTTTTCAATTCAAGTGGACGAGTCAACAGATTTAACCAAAAAATGTTATGATGTTATGTTCTAGCATTTGTAAGATTTGTTAATGAGGGAGCAATTCAAGAAAACTTCCTCTGCTGTAAAAAAATAGTTGAGACAAGCAGAGGAACAGATAAATTTAATATTTTATCTGCATATTTGGAAAAAAAAACTTTCTTGGAAGAATTATAATGGCATTTGTACGGATTGTGCTGCTTCAATGGTTGGCTCCATAAAAGGCTTTGTTACTCTTGTAAAAGAAAAAAAATGCCAATGTTGTTTCCACACACTGGTTTATTCATAGAGAAGTGTTGAAGTCAAAATCTCTAGGTAATGAACAACAAAAGGTATTTGATGATGCTATAAAAATGGTAATCTTCAACAAAAGCCACTTCACGAAGGGCCTGTTCACACAGGAGTCCGTTGCGTTACGTTAAGGAAAAGATGACGTTGGGACGAAAATAAACCGATCATATGCCTCCAAACGATTAGCAATGAAATTTTTAACGCCTATGATTGGTTTATTTTCGTATCAACGTCATCTTTTCCTTAACGCAATGCAACGGACTCCTATGTGAACAGGCCCTAAAGAATTTTTAAAAAGCTCTTTGAAAACATGGATAAAGAGCACACAAATCTGTTGCTATTGTACCGTAGTCAATAATACGACAAGCCTATCGCTTCAACTACTTTACTACGATACGTTAAACATACTACAACTACAACAGTTAAAGCAAGTATGTACAGCGAGTTAGAATTATACAGTTAGATAGTCAGGACGGCTTCGGGTTCACCGACAGCGCTGGCCTACAGAAGGCCTCTCGGACCAGGAGAGCGTCTCTCTCACACTCAAAAACGGATCTCTTCCGCGTGGACTATTGGGGTCTTCTTTTATACTGTCGGCGAATTCAAAGGCGTTTGAAGTGCTCGTAAGTGTTCAAAGTTTATGGGATTCTAACCGTCAGAATAGTGTCAAAATTCTGGAGAGCTCTCGAACCACTCTGGGATTTATGCGTTCTATAACGTCAGAACCACACATTACGAGAACTTTATGGCCTCTTATCCTGGAGTTTATGAGACCGCCCCGATCAACAGTTCGCCGATAGATGACATGTTCATGTTGAGGGGTAGGAACGGGGCATCACATAGTTATAGAAATACTAATTTCATGTAGTAATTGAGACAATGTCACACTATATACTGAAATCCTAGTAGAGGCAGAGTTTTTACTAAGGTTTTTGAGCTAAAGTATGAAATGCACGCACATTTTCAACAAAACGACAAACAAGATTTTATTAAATGCTTTGAGTATCAAATGTGGGTGCAGATGCTAGCTTATTTAGCAGATATTTTTCATCATTTGAATCAACTGAATAGGTTACTTCTTCTCCGCAGCGGCGGAAAAAATATACTAACTTCAAGTGACAACATTCTTGGATTTAAAAGAAAATTATACTTATGGAAAGATCATGTTGTAAAAGGAATCTTGATATGTTTGAATTACTGGCGGGACTAAAAAGTGAAGATGGATACCGACAAATTTCAAGTTTTACTGTATAACACCTAGAGCAGGGGTTCCCAACCTTTTTATAGTACCGTACCTGTACGTTGTAAACAATTTGATGACGTACCGGTAGACCAAAAATTTTGAAATGGGGAATAAAATGCAATAGAGAACATTTGTAATAAAGACAAGTAACTTGGGATATATTTTTTATTGCTAAACATAGACATAAAATATAATAATCACTTTAAAAAATATATAATTAGTGAGAAGGTTGGGCCTGTTTATTATTATTTAAAGAAGTAATATCGGGCTCAGTGTTTGTCAGTTTAAGGCGAAGATCCGATTCAATGTCCAGCAAAGCTCTATATTTGGTTTTCATCGCAGTCATTGCAGAAAATCCCTTTTCACATAAATATGTGGTCGCAAATGGCATTAAAAATTTTACTGCTTGGCAAGAAACTTCTCAGACACAGTTATAATTCGCAAACATAGTTATAGACACAGTTATAATTCGCAGGCGAGTGCCAAATTTTTATGGGGTGGTCATAGATAACACATTCAGGTGTAGACGGCATCTTTTGAGATTAGGTAAATCCCATTAAAGCATTACAACACAAACAATGGATAAGAAATTCCAAACTAAAATATTAAAGCATATGGATTATTAGTTATTATAGTCATTTCCTTTCTTTTTTTTGTAATACAGATTTTTAATAGATTTTTGTTTTACATTGTAAAATCATTCGCGTACCGGTAGCTCCTTGTCCGCATACTGGCACTGGTACGCGTATCCAAGGTTGGGAACCACTGACCTAGAGGAGCTGTCAAAGAAAATTGATTATTATTTTCCATCCCTGTCAGCAGAACTATACGATTGGTCGAAGAATCCATTCTCTCGCACTTCCGTTCCTCCTCAGAACCTAACTTTAAAAGAAGAACAACAACTTTGTGACTTACATTGTAAAATCATTCGCGTACCGGTAGCTCCTTGTCCGCGTACCGGTACTGGTACGCGTACCCAAGGTTGGGTACCACTGACCTAGAGGAGCTGTCGAAGAAAATTGATTATTATTTTCCATCCCTGTCAGCAGAACTATACGATTGGTCGAAGAATCCATTCTCTCGCACTTCCGTTCCTCCTCAGAACCTAACTTTAAAAGAAGAACAACAACTTTGTGACTTACAATCGGATGGTTCATTGAAAATTAAATTTAATGACATGGTTTTGGACAAATTCTGGATTTTCGTTGAAAGTGAATATCCAATAATTCATAGGAAATTAATTAATATATTGCTGCAGTTTTCAGCATCATACATGTGTGAACAAGCTTTTTTTTTGTTTAACAAGTATTAAGAGAAAGGATAGAAATCGTCTCCTATCTGTAGAAGATGAAATCCGCGTATGTATATCGAACATCAGACCCCGGATTCAACATTTATGTTCCAAAACACAGGCATAGATTTCACATTAATATGTATTATAAATTGTTATAATAAAGAAATTTATAATTTACCTATACCTAATTATATTTAAAATTATACCAATTGCATGTAATTGCAATTTTTTTTTTTGGGGGGGGGGTTAAAATAAACGACTAAAATGACAGTAATTTTTTAGCAATTTCCATTGTATTGTAGTCCTCTAGTGTCATACTATACTGAATCCCATGCTTATTTTTGAAACTATTAATATATCCAATTCTAGTGGTTGTTACTTATATCTTTCAATAAATGAATAAAATCAACAATGGAGTCAGCATTTATTGAAACTTTAATTTAACACGTTTCTAAAGAATATTCAACTTTAATATTTAAAAAATTGAAAACATAAAAATTCTAACAAGGGTGCCCGAGTCTCTAATCTCATTCCCAGGAGTACCGCAAACATAAAAAGGTTGGGAACCACTGCTTTAGAGTGACAGAAATAGAGTGACAGAAAATAAGTTTTTTGTCACTCTATTTTTATTTGCAATTTCCCCCTAAACTTCTTTACTCTACTAGTTCGCAGAAACCAATCAATATTTAAAATTACATGTTCCACAATAGTACAGGAGTGACCAAAGTAAATAGTACTAAAATCCATTTTGGTGACGCCTGTATACTTAGAAGAGTCCAAAACAGAAAAAGGTAATATTTGTTATGAAAGAAATTTGAAGCGTTATTTTTCTAACGTATTTATTAAATATATCATTCTCCAGTTGTTAGACTAGTTAATATTTCTAAATTATCAAATAGTTTTAATAGTTTTAATAATTATTTTTCTTTTAATTGTTTTTGAATTTTTTTCAAATCTGCCATAAATTGAGTTGTTGCAGTTTGTAGCAGTTCAGTAAAATGGTGATTTGGCAGCATTGATCGCTGTTTATTTTTTATCAACCTAAATATAGAATACAAGGTGTCACATTTATAAGTTGTACCGAAAATGGAAGTTATTCGACATGTCACTAATTGTAATGTGCCCGAAGTTTTGAAAATACATACACACACATAACAAAACAAAAAATACCACCAATTTTACAGTTTTTGGTCCTAGATAGAGAAAAAAAAAGTGAAATAAAAGTTTAAAAAATCCAGAGAGCAATTTATAAGATATTTTTGTATGGATTATTTGAAAAAATTGATCAATGAACCGCCCCCCCCCCCAAAAAAAGGAAAAGAACCGCACGAAGCTCATGAGCTACGTTTGGTCCCCCCCCCCCCCCCTCCCTTATATAGTGGAAGGAATGATTGAAGAATAAGCGTATTTCCCTCTTTACATACGCAGATGTTAATTTTTCTCCTAATTTTTCAGCAAATTAGTTTTAATTTCGATTTCTAATGGCCTGTTCACATAGGAGTCCGTTGCGTTGTGTTAAGGAAAAGATGACGTTGAGACGAAAATAAACCAATCATAGGCGTTAAAAATTTCATTGCTAATCGTTTGGAGGCATATGATTGGTTTATTTTCGTCTCAACGTCATCTTTTCCTTAACGCAACGCAACGGACTCCTATGTGAACAGGCCCTTACTCTTTAAGAATGTCTTTTACGATTGTAGGGCAAACAGTTCTCGGATTCAAATCATTGTTAATTCATTTTTGCTTTCGTCCGTTATTAGTGATTTCCTGTCTTATTAGATATACACATGTAATAATTCAAAGAGTTATAGCTCTATTAAACCAAGGGAACAAAACAAAAGGAAATGAAAAAGAAAAACTATTGGTCTCAGTTTGCGCACAAGCAGCACAATAGAAATAAATTTAAAAACAAATAAACATAGTAGGGGACATGAATTATTGTAACTACGCCTAAAACACTTGAAAAATTGCCTATTTCCAGGCGAAGCCTAATTCTATGGTTTGTAGGTACGCTGGAGGTAACTGTTATGGAATCTTAATGATCCCTCCTACAATTGTGGTATTTCATGCGATTTTGCATCATGCTACTCTTAATGAGTCACGAAAAAAACCAGAAATTTTGCAGTCATATAGTGATCATCAGTAACCATTACGATACGACAATGTTTCTGACATGATATTACAGAAGCAACATCCCAGGGTTAATATATATGTAAGCTATGGAAAATACCATAAAATAAGTAAAAAGTTCTGCAAAATGTAACTGAAAGCACACATTAATTTTATGAGCAGAAATGAAAGGAAAATAGCAATACTTCAAAGGTAAGGTAAGGGCCTGTTCACATAGGAGTCCGTTGCATTGCGTTAAGGAAAAGATGACGTTGAGGAGAAAATAAACCAATCATGGGCGTTAAAAATTTCATTACTAATCGTTTGGAGGCATATGATTGGTTTATTTCCGTCTCAACGTCATCTTTTCCTTAACGCAACGCCACGGACTCCTATGTGAACAGGCCCTAACAGTTGAATGAGGTTCAAAACTCTCTGATTTGGAAACGCTGAATCACCTGCTGAGTATTGCATGCTGCAAAGTGTCATAGAATGTTGAAAAAATATTACTTTAAGGGGATAAGGAACCTTTAACCTCAATTTTTTTTATTCTCAACTTTTAAGTCTATATCTTACAGAATGAAAATAATTAATTTTCTTTTTTTTCTAAATTAAAGACCTTTAGAATTCAAAATAAGGATTTTTTGGCAGAATAATGCCTGTTTTTCAAAAAAAATTAAAAAAATTCTACGTTATTCAAAATGTTCCATGCGCATTCTATATCATTTAAAAGCCTTAAATTTTTTAATATAAGTTAACCATATGTTTAAAAATATAATTGTTCATTTATTTTTTATTGTATGAATGTAAAGTCTTAAATAACTCTTTTTTAAAATTCTGCTTGTTATTTTTTTTATGTTTTTTTATGTTTTTAGTTTATTTCGTGGTCTATAAATTTGAAAAATATTTGAGGTTTCAAAGAACTATGAACAACTTTATGACAAATATTTCAATTAACAATACTGAGAAATTTAGAAGAAGTCAGAAAAAAAATGAATGCGTATGGAACATTTTGAAAAATTCTAGCATTTTTGAAGAATTTTTTGAAAAACAAGTCTTATTCTTCCCCCAAATTCTTGTTTGTGAATTCTAAGTGAATTCAAAGCATTAAAAAATAATATTATTTATATCTATTAATATGGTGTATTGAGTAAAATTTTGAAAATTTAAAAAACGAGGTTGAAGGTCCCTTGGCCCACTTAAATGGTGAAAAACTGTGATGCAAAACTTTTTAAAAGCTATATGAAGAAGAAATGTCGACAGCATTCTATGCAGTTTGGCGAGATATAGAAAGTGTTATTCAGGAAGTGACAAAAATGTAAAATTGAAACGTTTTTAATATGATACGTGCACAAAGATGAATTAAATTCTGGCCTATGAGCCTAGTCACGCCAGCTGTAAACTGAAAATTGATAGAGGAAATGGAATTCAGTATTAGTATTACCATTGTCTCGCCGTGAAGAATGAGAATGTATGTCAACTGTCTTCGCGACCGAAGCATACCGGAAATATAGGTTATGACAAATTAAAACAGACGATCTGTTGCCACCGATATCCTGCCTAAGAACACTGTGATCACGATTTAGTCCTGGTGACATCCATTCGATTGTGTCTCCTCGGATCGAAGTATTAATAAAAATCCTTTCCGGCAAAGATGGCTATAGATTGAGTGGGCTATTTGAACGTAGCGGTGGTTGATTGGGACCCTATTATTCCATCTTCTTATTGTTGGGGTGTTACGAGGCAGACTGCATTGTGCGAGGGTTATAAAAACCCCGTATGACCTTTACATTTATTTCTGTACGGCATATGATTTAGGACTTCTTTCTGTAGGTCGTTCGAAAAGAGGAAATATTTGTATGAAAACGGGATGATGGGTTTGCAATGCTGGCGGGATTTACATTCAAATATATTTATTGCTTTGTATTGCTGTTTATGATTGCAGTTATTAAGGACAGATGATGCGTAATGCTGATAGTGGATAAAAATTGGGCAAAGGCATGTTGAATTTATGAATTAAAAAATCTGACATATTTTAACTATTAATACGTTTTTTACCGCGTGTACGGTCTTCGGTACACACTGAAATCCATTTCCCGTCAAAGTGATATTGTCGTCATTGATAGATAGTAGACGCTCTATCATGGTATTTGCAGCATTTTCTTAGGACGTGCGCCGATAACGGTTCACATGGCACAGTGATGCCCGCATCACTCCGTTCAGCTTAATTTGGTTGAACGCATTTGCTTTGCAATCAGCTGGTTAGGTATTTGCATTATGGAAAAAAAACACTAGCGATAAGATTGTAAAGACCATGGTGTGTGTGGGGCGGGGGGATGCTACACACACACACACACACACACACACACACATATATATACAGGGTGTCCCAAAACGACCGCATAAACTCTGCACAGCTAGATTCCTCGTTGGGAGTACATAAAAACTGCCCAAAGAAGCGTTCCTGTACGATCCATAGTTTACGAGAAAAATACGAAAAACAAAGTATGACGTCACTGCCAGTGCAAGAAAAAACACTTTATTGAACATATCAACAGCATGCACAATTTAAAGCAGATGTTCAAAGTGTCCGCCGTGCATGTCGAGGCAGGATTGAGCACGCCGTGGAATGGCTGTCATCACACGTTGCAACATCGCGGGGTCCACCGAAGTACAAGCAGCATGCAGACGAGCAACTAAGTCCATTTGTGTTGTCACTACGTCTCGATATACCAGTTCCTTGAGATGGCCCCATAGGAAAAAATCCAATGGTGTAAGATCTGGCGAAAGTGGCGGCCATAGAACCGGACCCCCCCCCCCCCCCCCCCACGTCCGATCCAGTGGCCGGGGTATTCCATATCCAGCCAACCACGTACAGGAGCACAGAAATGCGCCGGAGCCCCATCATGCTGGAACTAAAGTCCCTGTATTGCCGCTAATAGTATGTCATCGAGGAACTCGGTTAAGACCTCATTGAGAAACACCAAGTACGACTGACCCGAGAGCCGTTCAGGCAACAGATATGGTCCAAGCAGGCGATCCCCGAGTATGCCGGCCCACACGTTAAGAGACCAACGTTCCTGATGTTTCTGAGGCCGGATTGCATGCGGATTGACCTGGGACCACATATGGCTGTTGTGATGGTTGAATACCCCATCACGAGTGAAACATGATTCATCAGTCCAAAGGATATGTGCAATGAAACCATTATCTGTGTTCTGTTGCTGCAACAGCCATTCACAGAAGGCCACGCGTTTCTGAAAGTCGTCTGGTTTCAGACCTTGCACGGTTGTGTACCGAAATGGGTGTAGCCTCTCAGACCGTAAAAGCCTGTGCACAGTACTTTTACTCGAAGTCATCGCACGGGCTAATGCGCGTGTGCTTACCTTGGGCGTCTCTTCTACCCGCTGCAGTATTGCATCCGCCTGTGCAACCGTCAGGCCGCTCCGCGGTCTTCCAGTATCGTGAAGATTGGCTGTTGGCAAGACGCTTCCCGTATTTCGCAGTCTGTCGTCCAGCCTACGGATGACGTTGACATCGGGAGGACGGTGGGACGGATATCGACGGACATACTCCCTAGAAGTTCGTAAGGCATTTCCATTACATCGGTGGTACATCAAGTACATCGCAGTAGTCACGAACGGAGTACATGGCCACCATACGAAGACTACCGGTAGCTGCAAGATGCAGCCTTTTAAATACCAGTTCAACGGCGGCTTAACGTCATTCCATGGCGCGCGCGTATGCATGACGGGATATGCGCGGCGAACGTTTTAAACATTATCGTCTGGAAAGATATGCAAATATTGTTGTTGATATGTTCAATAAAGTGTTTTTTTTCTTGCACCGGCAGTGACGTCATACTTTGTTTTTCGTATTTTTCTCTTAAACTATGGATCGTACAGGAACGCTTCTTTGGGCAGTTTTTATGTACTCCCAACGAGGAATCTAGCTGGGCAGAGTTTATGCGGTCGTTTTGGGACACCCTGTATATATATATATATATATATATATATATATATACTAGCTGAAAACCCGTACTTCGCTACGGAGTAGTTTCAAATTAAATACAGCGGTCAATGTATGCAATTAATGACAAAAAAAATAAATATAAATATATATATATATTTATAATAAATACGACGATCAATATATACAATTGATGTAGAAAAAAATATATATATTTATAAAAAAATCGTAAGGGATATTTTTATAGACAAATAATGTCCAATCGTCTGCCGCATTAGCAAGAAAAAAAAATTTTTTTGTCTATTTATTTGTTATGCACGTGACGATAAATTTATTTAAAGTACCAGAAAAAGAAATCACGTGATCAGTATTTAATTTATTAAATTCTAAAAATTAATCTTTAAAAATTCACCAAAAATCAGAAAATAGAGGTAACGATTCGAAAAAGATTTCATTTTAAAGGAATTTTTATAATCTTTCTCGTGATATAAATTTTATAACCCTCAAATAATTATTTTAAATGCAAACTTAAAAAAAGTTACTAAAACAGCTTAAAAATTTAATTTAAAAAAATCTAATAAGAATTTTTCTAAAATCTCTCTTAGTGCACCCTTACACCATAAGAAGAATAGCTATGCAAAATTTCAGCCAATTAGGTCCAGCGGTTTGGTCTGTGCGTTGTATGTCAGTGAGTTAGTGAGTCAGTTACGGAACTGTTATATATATATATATATATATATATATATATATATATATATATATATATATATATATATATGTGTGTGTGTGTGTGTGTGTGTGTGTGTGTAGCATCGCCCCCCCCCCACACACACCACGGATTCCTGAACACTGTAGTCACACGAGGGGGAATGCCAAAGGCGGTGAAATTAAATTGGGTATATCACTTATCCGTAGAAATGGCCGGAGTGGAGAACACAGTAGACACTCGATGAAAACATAGTCCATACGTAATCAGTTGAACTACTTTATTCTCTGGAATTAAACTTAAGGCGGCGACATGGAAGAGATGTATACTACTAAACGAACTTGACACAAACTAGCCAGACACCGGAATCTTCCGCTGGGGCTTAAGAATACAGAGTTTACATTGTAGATTTGTCGGAAGCAGTCCGCAGACAAGGGACAGAAGGACGCGAGAGACACTCAAAGAAGTAACGAAGCAGAGAGCAAAAGGCCCCGGACAAAACCTTGGTTGGTCTTTTAAAACTTCATGAGGTCGTTGTCACATGACCCTTGCACTTTTTCATTGATTGGACAGACGCCCACAGGCCAGTTGTCTGGGACTGAGTCCCATGGCCTGTTATATAAGATTTGGCGCCCACGAGACTGGGGGTTAAAGGTATGATGTATTGATTACCTACTATTGCTTTTAGGTCACGCACAAATCCGTTGTTCTTAAAACGAAAACGAAATTAGTTTGCTTAAGCCCGAGTAATTTTAAGGGAAAATGAAAAGAATTTGGAAATTTAAAAAGGTTTTTTGTTTTGTATGTTATATATATATATATATACCGGGTGGTTATAAACGGGTGAATGGAATGCAACGAAATTTTGTATATGGGTTATACACCAGATACGCTCACGGAAATTTGAAAAAAAAAAAATTAGTTCCAAAATGTCCACCAGAGGGCGCCTTTTCCGGAAAAACATGAAATTTAACACAATAAACGACCAAAACGGAATACAGAAACAATATTAACATTTACTGACTAGTTTCTGATCACATTGTCATCGAACCACATTAAGTAAAGGTATGGGAGAAACAAAAACAGTTCAGTTTGCATAAACAAGAACAGATAAGCAGAGCCCGACTTTGACCCAATGGGGCCCTGGGCAAAGCAGACTTTGGGGGCCCCCTCCAAGGACAGATACAGAGGGGAGTACATGCCCCCCCCCCGGACCAGATTTCCACATGATCATGTGGGACATTCACCCAGGTTCCCCATAAGTTGGGACCGGAAATTCAAAAAATGTTCGACCAACAAGTCAAAAAATTTGTAAAATAATTACAATAATAATAATAATAAGAGTAAATTTATCAATTTGCTTTTTAATAAATAAATTCATGAAATTTTCTTTTGAAATTCAAAATAGATCAGTCTGAAGTTATTACAACCCCCCCCCCCCCAAAAAAAAAAAAAAATAAATAAATAAATAAATAAATAAACCAGATACGCTTATGGATGTAAGTATGCTTTTACTATAGTGGGTGCACTGTGCTCCACCCAGGATTTTTTTCTGTATCTCCCACTGCCCCCATTTACTGTATAAACCAAAAACCACATTTTCAAAAATATGTACAATTTAATATTAAATTAGGTGGGCCCCATAATTTTGGGGGCCCTGGGCAAGTGCCCCACTTGCCCATGCGGAAATCTGGGCCTGCAGATAAGGACGAAATTGCACAAGAGGAGCAGTTGTGAATCGTGTCCAGGACGATGTAGGGAAAGCTGCTCCACGTGACCACCTTCATTCACTTGCAAAATTTCAATTCGATGGACAGTGTGTTCAACAGCAGATCGTAACTGATCAGTTGTGAGGCTTCGCAGATGAAGCGTTATGGAGTTCTTTAAGTCATTCAACGTCGCAACACCTCCACGATACACCAGACTTTTTAAATAGCCCCATAACCCTATACATCGTCCTGGACACGATTAACAACTGCTCTTCTTGTGCAATTTCGTCCTAATCTGTTCTTGTTTCTGCAAACTGAACTGTTTTTGTTTCTCCCATACCTTTACTTAATGTGGTTCGATGACAAGGTCATCAGAAACTAGTCAATAAATGTTAATATTGTTTCTGTATTCCGTTTTGGTCGTTTATTGTGTTAAATTTCATGTTTTTCCCGAAAAGGCGACCTCTGGTGGACATTTTGGAACTAATTTTTTTTTCAAATTTCCGTGAGCGCATCTCGTGTATAACCCATATACAAAATTTCGTTGCATTCCGTTCACCCGTTTCGCTGTAGGATGCCGTTTATAGGGGAAGTTTAATTATAACCACCCGGTATATATTTATCTATTTTTTTATAATGTGTAGTTTGGAAATACAATGTGTAAATACAAAAGGAATAAGAAACTCATTTTCTGAGAAATCTTATTTTAATGGTGGTATTGTTTCTAATGTAATTATATATTTCTTGTTAACAACGTGAAAACCAGCATCGAAAATTCTAAATACTCTAAGTTTAAGTGCCCTCTTGCAAGATAATTGCAATAAGAATGAAACGAAAAAGTACGTCAGGCTTTTAAATCCTACCAACAGAAATTCCCATTAAAGCCCGACAAATTTTGATGTACTACTTTTTTTTAGGATAAAAATCTCAGGCGCACGTAGCAGCTATGGACTTCGATTTAACTTGATTAAACCCCTCAGCAAGGCATATTCCGTTGGTGGAAAAATAATTCCAAAAGCTTTATTACTCAAAATCTTTACTGGTGACTGACAAGATGCAGCAACTGAAATTCACAAAAGAAATTTCTTCCCTGAATTGTGATGCAAAATTTTTGGATTGCTTGAAGTTGATAAAATTACGGGGACTACACACTAATAAGAGCGATCTTTTATATATCAACTAGCTGAAAACCCGCACTTCGCTACGGAGTACATTCAAATTAAATACAACGGCCAATGTATGCAATTAATGCCAAAAAAATAAATATATGTATTTATAATAAATGCGACGATAAATGTATACAATTCATGTAAAAATATATATATATTTATAAAAAATTCATAAGGGATATTTATTTTTTTTGGATAATTTCTAATCGTCTGCTGCATTAGAAAGAAAAAAAAATATTTTTTGTCTATTTAGTTGTTACGCACGAGATGATAAATTTATTGAAAGTACCAGAAAAAGAAATCACGTGTTCAGCATTTAATAAATTCTAAAAATTAATCTTTAAAAATTCACCAAAAATCAGGTAATGGAGGTAAACATTCGAAAAAAATTTTATTTTGAAGGAATTTTTGTGATCTTTCTCGTGATATAAATTTTATAACCCTCGATGTATTATTTTAAATGCAAACGTACAAAAAGTTTAAAAAACAGCTTAAAAATTTAATTTAAAAAAATCTAAGAAGAATTTTTGAAAAATCTTTCTTAGTGCACCCCTACACTATTAGAAGAATCGCCATGCAAAATTTCAGCCCTTTAGGTCCAGCGGTTTGGTCTGTGCGTTGTATGTCAGTCAGTCAGTCAGTCAGTGAATGAATGAGTCAGTTACGGAACTGTTTTATATATATAGATAAGCGACTCTAGCGTATGCAGTAGCCATGGACTACGATATCGCCACTGATATAAGCTCGCCACCATCTCATAGCCGACAAGTTCGTAGTATGGAGTATTCCAAAAGCTTAATTACTCTAGATTAAGGCTGCTGAGTACTAACCCTATTGATTCGCTCACCTCAATGCTAAACTATGGAGAAAATTTGCCAATTTACAGCTACATAAATGACAATAATAAAAAAAAATGGCATTTTCAGATAGCCTAAACTTTTCAGCACCTTATAACAGGATTCATTTTATAAATTTCATCCACCACAGGAATTGAGGAGCGTTTAAAACACACTATACTAGACTTTCCCCCGATAATTTAAATTAAAAAATATTATTTGCCTTTTTTACAATAAACGAAAAATGCCCAAAGGTGTAAAATTTCTTTCTCTATTACAGAGTAAAAGGTTTTTTTTTTTTAAAAAAAATCTTTCAATCCAAGTTGGCAGTCCTTGGACAAATTTTCTCCATAGGTAAACATTGAGGTGAGCGAATGCATTAGGGTTAGTACACAGCAGTCTTTAGGGATGGTCAAGATAAACAGTGTTAAGAGCCATATGAGGAATACAGAGATATTCTGAACAGCCAAATACAGATAGAGGTTTTAGTTGATATGAAAGAAATTTTAAGTGTTTATTTTTCTAGCGTTTTTTCCTTTTTATTTTTTAAATATCATTCTCAAATCGTTAGAACAACTAATGTTTCTAAATTTTTAAATAGTTTTAATGGCTTTATCAATTATTTTTCTATTGATTTGCCAAATTATTCAAATCTGACATATTTTGAGTTGTTGCAGTTCATAGAAATTCAGTTAAGCGTGGATTCGTCAGCGGTGAGCCTTGTAAATGTTTATCATTCTAAATGTATAATACAAGGATTCACAGCTATTAGTTGAGCAAAAAATGGAGGTTATTCGACATGCGGCTAATTTAAATTTTGGGTAGTTTGATCCAAGCATAAGTTTCCAAAATTCTAGAGGACAGCCACAAAGAAAGTGGTTAAGAAACGCAATTTGGCCACCCCTTTTCTAGATCTTCCAAAGGATGGACTAACTGCAGGGTCTGTCAGCAGTAAATTCAGCGCTTGGAATTTCTTCCCCTCCAGCGTTTTTTTTCTTTTAAATTATTTATTTATTTATTTATTTTTTGTTGTTGTTGTCAATGACATGCTAAGGAGCTTGCAAAAAGAGTGACACCTAGGTCTATGGCCACCGAATTCTCTGGGGATACCTAAATTAATGTTTGCCATTCCTTTGTGTTGGGTCCCATGCAATTTTACTATTTGTGAGTTAAAAGGAGAAGTAATATAGCGAATAATTTATCTAGTTTTCGACTAACTAAAATTTTCAATCATTATATGCTAAGTTTATTTCAGATACCGTCAACTGGGGTAACTTGGCCTTTGCTGGTAACTGGGTCAACAAACGAAAAAAGGTTAACCAATGGCTTACTCATTTGGACCAACCAATGTTGGGCCAAAGTTACCCCAGTTGACGGTATGTTAATTTCCTTTCGGAACAGTCAAGAGAATTTGTGTGTGTGTGTTTATTTGTTTGGTAGTTTAATTTGTTACCTGTTTCTAGTAAGAAAGGTAAATTAATCTTATTTTGTGAATGTTTTGGTTTGCCGAGAATTTAGACGATAACTGCAGTAACAGCTTGGATATAAGTTCTTAACATTATAAAAGGAAAAGAAATTTATATTTTGTATGTGTAGACACTTTTCATGTTTATTCGAAACCATCCTGAATTCTTAAATTCTTTCCCGAATTCTCCTAATTCCTGTTTAAGATTGCATAATAGTGACACATTTTTCATACTTTTGATGATTCTTACCTTCCTGGTTTTTATCGGGGATCAACTGAATATCGAAGGGTGTAAGCAATAAGTATTCAAAGAATCGTAAATAGTTGATATAGATTATTAGAAATAAATAATTTGGTGAGAGGATGTACACAAAGGGGTATTATTTCTTATTCTGATATTGATTTGTAATAAGATATATTGTCCGCATCTCTAAAGTAGAATTTCAATTCATTTCAATAAAAATAGGTTTATAAATATGGAAATCAAAACTTTTTCAATTTTTTTGGAACGAAGTTCTTTTACGCGGCTTACAGTATAGTGAACTGGCAGGAATCGTCACGTAACGAAAAAGCGTTATGCCCCCTTCATAAGAGCTTTTTCTCAAGGACTCTGTGGCTGAATGGTTATCGCATCGGACATCGGAATGCTGTCCGATGCTCCGCAGTACTGCAGAGGTCCCCGGTTCAAATCCCCGCACAAGCGCTACTGGCAATTTTAAAACCCTTCACTGCACACTGTATCAACTTTGATACATAAGTTATTTTTCCCCTTTCTATTCAAAAGCAATATTTTTTATCCACTTGTGTACCTTGTATTAATTTTGAAACATCATAGCAAATCTTTTAATCACTGTTAGTTACATTTTCGTAGTATAGATGGCAGCAGGAATAGAACTGCGATCTCAGTAAAAGATAGCCGTTCAATTCATACCAGACCTGCCTTAGAATTTGCTATATTTTCAGTATTTTAAAGTCAGTTTACATCTTTGAAAGTTTTATAAATATATTTTAGAGGTACGTAGCTTTATAACTATTAATAAAATACTTCTTTAATCTTTTATAAAACATTCAAGTATGATTTCAATTTTATGTATCAAAAATGAGACATGGTGTGCTTACGCCATTTTTTTAAAGGAAATGGCGGGAAGAAAGTTTTTAACACAGAAAGAAATTGAGGAACTTATGAACAGATCGTGGAGGGATCATAGTGAAGATGGATCTCTTTCAGAAAGTGATGGCAGCACAGGTGATCCTAATTATAAACCAAACAAAGTTTGTGATGAAATTTTTGATGGTAGTAGTGATTCGGAAGATGGGGAATCATTACTTGATAATAGCGATGTTCTTGATCTGCCTAATGGTGGGAACATGCCAAAAACTAATAGAAATAATCCAGGGAGAACAAAGCCTGCAATCAACTGAAAGAAAACTAATTTACTTCTAAATGATGATCAAATTTTATTCCGAGGTGACGAGAATCTCGCTCCTGAAATTATGAATTTAAACACACCTCTAAATTTTTTTAGTTATCTTTTTACAGAAGATTTGATTGAGCATATAGTTCAAGAAACAAATTAATTCAGTGTGCAAAAAAACCCAGAAAAGTGTGTCAATGTAACGAATTTAGAAATTAAACTATACATTGGTATTTCTATAATTATGTCTATTGTACATGTACCAAACACTAAGGCATATTGGTCCCCTGCCATAGGCAATGATGTAATAAAAGACTGTATGTCATTAAAACGCTTTGAAAAGGCAAGAGAATTTCTACATTTTAATGACAACAGTAAACAACCACCACATGATGACCCTCAGCATGATCGTTTATATAAACTTTGACCAGTTGTAAATGCTTTACTTGAAAGATTTTATACCGTCCCTATGGAATCGCGTCTTTCTGTTTAAACTTATTGTTTGATATAGTTTTAATTCACGTGGGATTTATATTGTGTCATTAATTTATTTTTGTTGGTGATTAAATAATAAAATTAATCCGATTAAAAATTATGCTAGGTAACATCTAAATAAAAATGATTAATTTATATATTAAAATTTTTTATTTTAATAAAAATAATTAATTTATATATTAAAATGTTTAATTTTAATAAAATAGAGAGAGAGAGAGTTGGTTGAATAAAAGAGGGCTGCGCTTTTTGGCGTGACAAAAATACACTAATATAATCAGTAGAAATATACATATTAAATCACGTTTAGAGTTGAAAAATAACGTAAGGAACTTCGTTCCTGACGGGGGTTCCCCGACCGCACAATTTTTTCATGGCAAGCACTTTCTGGTTAGCATTATACTAAATTAAAATTTAAAGTATTGTGTGTAGGATTACAGTTTTCAATCTATTTATACCTACTACATTGATACAGGATCATTAATTTGTACATGAAAAATATACACAGCAGTATAGTTCGAAATACTCAGCTTATTGCATCATTAAAAAATTTTGTTTTGTTGTTAATGGAAATTAGTATTTTTAATTGAACGATTAGTAGAGGAAATAACTAGCTAAAATAAAGGATTTATTCCTTTATTAGATCAAGCTCAAATAATACACTCAACAATCTTGACATCATGTCAATACCATTGTCCGGTGTCAAAATTGAAGGTGGGTAAAGGAATAACTTGCACAGCAGAAAAACCAGTCACTAAATTTTTAAAATAAAATTAATTTTCATAGCTTTTTGCGACTCCCATTTCTTTGCTTTTTTATTACGATTTCCTTTTCAGCCATGCCAAAAATGATCTCATTTTAAAGATTACTTAATACTTCTTCAATCTCAAATATTTGATAGTTTCATTGGACATTTAAAAAAATTTTACACCATTGCATTCATAAATTTATCAACTGATTTTGAGTCATTTATTTACGTTTTTAACTTGAATATATCACATTTTGAAGCACATTTTATCTATAGAAGTCAAATAATTTAAAAACAAATCATCAGTGTATATATATATATATATATCACTGATTTTGCTGTAAGACATTAACTGAAATAAACATTTTCTTTTACTTTACCGTTTTTCCTTCACATCTAAACGCTAAACAAACACATTTGAATGTCGAAAATTTCACTCTTCTTACATCACATGTACGAAAATGACGATAAGGAAATATTTTTTATGAGCCTTTCATTCTTTTTTAATATTTCCTTTCACTGGGCTACCTTTCATCTATTTTTTAGGTCGGAAGCTATTGTCCTCTCTTGCCATGAGGCAGGAAAGCTAAAAAAACCGAGGTCACTAACATCTGATACCGCCTACAGCGTTTGACCTTGCATCAGTGGCCTCTTCGAATGAACTGTTAGATGTAACAAATCCCGCCCTTAGGTGGACCATACAAAATACTTTCACTTGCCAGATTAGCCGGAAAGGCAAGCATTTGTTTTCGTAGGCAACTTCTTCCCATCGATCCTCAGAGAACATCAATCAATTTCTTAAAATCAGCTGTTAATACGTGGGATGCTGAGCTCATTAACAGGTGGATGCATTTATTAAAACTACATTGTAATACTCGAATGTCTTTAACTGTCAATTTTTTTATACCGCTAACATTATTAAAGGAAAAATTCAACTTCTTTTTATTCACTGTTGACTTATTAACCTTTGCTTTTAAAAGCAAAGTGCAAAGTACTGGGCAATGTAAAATTCATGACATCGCCAAAAGGTTAAAGAATATCAAATCTACACACTCACACACACATATGTATACATTTACATATATATATTTTAAAAAGTAAACAATAGAAATAAACAAAATTAAAATTCAAGCATAGACTGCTAAATCACTATAACATAAAACATATCCTGCAAAGAAAACATTTTCAATAAAGGATAGCGCAGAAGCTTCATATCCCCATAATGAAAAAACAAATAAATATTGGGGGACTCGGGGCCTTGGGATGTCTTTTGGGCTTACCTGCATCCTATTCAGAAAGTTCCCCTTGAGGTAATTGACATGGTTAGGCTCCCTGATGACGAGACCTGTCGATTACCTCTGTCGTTTTATGGTTCAGTTCCGGCACTTATACAGAATCTTGCCGTTGGTGCGTGGATGCCCAGAGTGCTTGATTTCTGTTTGTTTTTTGTCTATTTTAGTATAATTTTTTATCTATATCTGTTGGATTATTTATTTACACACACACACACACACACACACACACACACACACACATATATATATATATATATATATATATATATATATATATATATATACACTATCTACCAATAAGTATTTGGGCACCCATTCAAATGACAATATCTACAGTCTTGATATATGTCACGCCCTCCGCCGTTAAGTATCGTGCAGGAAACAACATTGGCATTAGTCGCATGCAAGATGCCACGAAGTGCAGAGTTATCTGATTTCGAGAAAGGTGTAATCGTCGGGTATCACAGAAAGGGCCGATCCTTAAGGGACATATCTAGTTAGCTGAATTACCCAAAACCAACAGTGGCCTATGGGATTCAGAAGTAGAAGGGGAGCGGTGATTGTCGGAATGTGCGGAGTCGCCAGGCCCACGAAACTGGGAGACAGAGATCGACGGGTGCTGTTCAGAGAAATTCGGAAGAACCGCACCCTATCGATGGCCTACATACTCCAGGAGTTTCAACACGCATCCGGAAGTGTTGTTTCGATGAATACCATCCGTAAGGAAGCACATCTACTTGGTTTTCATGGTCGTGCTGCCGTCCATAAGCCTTTGATCACAAAATCCAACCACTGTGCTCGGTTAATGTGGTGCAAAGCACGTCAAAAGGGGACCGTAGATCAGTGGAAACGGGTTCTCCAAAGTGACGAATCAAGGTTCACCCTCTACTGTTCGGATGGCAGGGTCTGGGTCTGGCGTCTGCCTGGCGTACGCCTCCTGCCAGTATGCATTGTGCCCACAGTAAAGTACGGCGGACGTGGAATTATGTTCTGGAGGGGTTTCTCCTGGTATGGACTGGGTGAAACCATGGTTACCATGAGTTGGAACCCTTGATCCCAATTCATGGTAAGCTCAATGCCGACGCTTACTGCACTATTTTGGATGACAGTGTGCTTCGTACGTTGTGGCAGTTTTACGGGTTGGACCCATGTTACTTCCAGGTCGACAACGCCAGCTATCATGTTGAGAGGTCCACCAGGGATTGGTATGGTGGTATTGAGGTTAACCGACTGGACTGGCCTGCCCAGAGCCCAGACCTGAACCCTATCGAGAACCCCTTGGAGTTGGATCGCCGAATTAAGGGGTTGCAACAACCATCCAAAATCGGTGAAGGAACTTACATGTCGTCTCCAAGCCGAGTGATAGAAAATACCACTAGCCGTCATACAAGAACTTATGGAAGCATGCCGCTGAGGGTTAAGGCTGTAACTGCCTTTCGTGGAGGCTATGTCAACTATTAAATATAAATAAAATTTGTTTTCTTTTCCATCATAAGTGTCCAAATACTAATTGGTAGGTAGTGTATACACACACACACACACACACACATATATATATAAGTAAAACTGTTTGTCAGGTTCTTTATAAACATTTAAGAAGCGTAAATATGTTTTAAGAAGCATAAATATGTCCTTAAATATTAGTTCTAGTATACATCGATCAATATTGCTGAAACTCTTAATATCATTTAGGGGTTTCTGAGTTAAAAACGGAACCCATTTTTAGCTACTTTTTAAAAGAAAGACCAATAGTCAAATTGTCATTAAAACAGTGCTCCACGGTGATATTCTGTAAACACAGGGAAGCATCGTTGATCACATCAAGTGGATTAAAAATATTTCCTGGTTTTTAGACTATATCTACACCAAGGAAACACGGTACGGTAGTATTTAAATTTTCTTTTGAATTTTGATTTCGGATAAAATAGATAAGGAATCATAATCTTCTGCTTACTTTTTATCTATTGTGCTTGCAGCACAAAAACTCTTCATTACATACTCCCTACAGTAATTTGAATTTAGGACTACCAGAGGCATACATGAGTTTCAGAAGAATGCTTCTATAAATCTTTTAGCAAGCAATCAGGGCGGTGCTCGAATGGTAAGGGCACTGGCCTTCGGAACTACAGTCTAAGGCAGTGGTTCCCAACCTTTTTCAGCTGGCGACCCACCTTTCCTTATCGGAATACCTCCACGGTCCATCGGTCCATGGTGGAGTAAAAAACCTTATTTGTATCGTATCCCTTCCTTATGTATATATAATTTACCATCAAATATTGCAAATACAGTGATTTCCGCTTATAAGAATCACGTTTATTATTACTGTTTTTGATTCTTATAAGCGGTTGATTCTTATAGCCGAAATTTAGGTTTTTGGACAGGCACACATACACACACCTATATATACATATATTAGATAATTTACCTTAAAATACTCTTTAATTTACGTTAATTATCTTTTATTAAAATTATTTCTTATAATTTTAAAAATACAACTTAATTTCTAGATCTATAAGTAGATACACATGATTATAGTAAGAGAAGAAAAAAATCCAATATTTGCTACCACATATCTGCTTAACAGTTTTAACATTTAAACTACAGGAAGGGAGCAAGAAAAAGTTTTATATGGTAGTTTGACGTAATGAAGTTTTCAGGAGGCTGTTTATACCTCTTTCAATACTAATAGTCTCAGACGAAGATTCACCTTCTAACTTACGTTTCGCGGTTTGATAACGTGCTGAATCTACTAATGTCACGTTTGCCTTAGTGATAGTGGACACTTCGCCGAAGATTTATGTGTTTTAGGGTCCAGGAAGCCGCAACCGGGATGTGGGAGGTGGGAAAAAAAGAGTCCCTATTTTTGCTTGTCAGTGGAGAAAAGTGAAATCGATAAAGGTGCCCCCGGGTCAAGCTAATAGGACAGTGTTATGCTAAAGCGTTTAAGGGGAGAGTATTATGTTATGTCTAATAAAGAAAGGGATGAATTTTACGACTATATTCCATCCCATCTTATCAATCTTACTTTTAAAAAAGGAAAGAACTTCGTGCCTTTTGAGGGTTAAGTGGTTTTTTTGGAAAAATGAAAGGGAAGCAAAGTGTGTAAACTGATTCTTAAAACCGGTGGATTGATTCTTTAAAGCGAAAATTTTAACATGGAAATAATAAATTTGTTTTTGTTTTCGCGATATTGATTCTTATAAACGGTTGATTCTTATAACCACTGATCACTATAAGCGGTGGTTACTGTATATATATATATATATATATATATATATATATATATATATATATATATATATATGTATGCTTTTTTGAAGATGTAAATTGATTATTGATAAACAATTTGTGTTCTGATTTGAAAATGGTTGACAAAATATAAACACTGGTCTTAATTACGTTAGAAGTTTGATTGAAAGGATCAATCGTAGGCAGTGGACTAATATTTTAAGATTTTATTTTAAGAAAGAATGAGCACATGTTTCGACGGTGAGTGCCGCTGCTCAACTGCCATGTTACAGATAGTGCCACTAGGGGGCGACACAATGAAAGGGAAATTTCTTTCCAAACACTTTGTAGCAAAACAATTATTTATTTAACAATAGATATATGTTTGCAATATAAGCAACAAGTGGTTTCATACTCTCTAACAAGTGTTCCTAGGTGAAGATAAAAACTACAATAATAAAAGTACACAAAGACCATTTTAATTTTTCAGGCAAAAAAAATTCATACAGCTTTGATATGATTACAGTTAAGAAAATTTTTATCACAATCTATCAATATGTAAAATTGCTGTTTTTAAATAAGTTTCTTTTTTACTTATCTTTTCTGATGGTTTATTTCATGGTTTCTGATAGTTTTAGGGTCGAGTCGCGACCCACTATTGGGTCGCGACCTACCGGTTGGGAACCGCTGGTCTAAGGGTTTACTTAACGCGGTGGGCACGGGTATCTTTTATCGTTTGTAATCAAATTCCATCCTGTTTAACCCTCATGTAGCAAATGAAGACAGCAGCGCTTCGACCAACCTTGACTAATAGCTATAAGTATCTCATTATAGTGAAAGTATACTTCGAGTTTCTCTAGTTATAGAAAATTATATATATTCATCTTAGATGCAGTAATAAGGCGATGCCTTGGAATTAAAAAAACATTCAGTAGCTGATTAAAGAGTATATATATATATATATATATATATATATATATATAAATATATATATATATATGTATATATATATATATATATATATATATATATATGTATATATATATATGTATATATATATGTATATATATGTATATATATATATGTATATATATATGTATATATATATGTATATATATGTATATATATATATGTATATATATGTATATATATATATGTATATATATATGTATATATATATATGTATATATATATATATATATATATGTATATATATGTATATATATATATGTATATATATATATATATATATATATATATATATATATATATATATATATATATATATACATATATATGTATATATATATATGTATATATATGTATATATATATATGTATATATATGTATATATATATATGTATATATGTATATATATATATATATATATATATATATACATATATATATATATATATATATATATATATATATATATATACATATATATATATATATATATATATATATACTAGCATTATTGCCTGGCGTTGCCCGGGTAGATATATACATATAAAATTTTTCATGCATTCCATCAAAAAAATACTGGGCTGCACCCCCGCTGTTCATGTTCATCTGGCTAGACAGACTGCGCTTAGCGCGTTTCTACTGAATTGATATACAAACAATAAGAAAGGAAGAAACTTTGGGCCTGCGGATATTCGTCTGATTATACGTCTGATTTTATTGAGAATTAATAACACAGTGTTGCGTGATTCGCACGTTTGTATTGAATAAGTTTACTGTTTAATTATATTTGTTAGATACTGTTTAATTGGATTTAATTAGATTTGTTTGATCCACTGTATAATTAGAAATATGTTTTATAATTTACATTTGCCTTTATTTTTTAATTTTCCCTTAAAAACGCAGTTTTTTCCACATCACCCAAGAGGTAAAGTGCAAGATGCGTTATCCCCTTTACTTAATCAAAGTAAGTCGGGATTCCGCATGAAGCCCATTTTCCTTACTTTTGTGATTCGGTTTTTTATTGGCGACAGGCCAAAAACCGTATAAAAAGCAAATTGTAAATCGGTTTTTAATTTTTCCAAGGCCAAAAACCGTTGAAAAAGCGAATTTGAATTTGGTTTTCAATTTTCCTAAAGCCGAAAACCGTAGAAAAAGCAAACTGTAAATCGGTTCAAGCGATGAGAAAAACTGCAAATAACAAAGGACACAAAGCAGAGCCAGGAAAGTTGTGTTAAAACATACTAATTTGAATTGCATTCCTAAAAAACTTTTATCTCAGTTAGTCTAGTGGTTAAATTTTTATCTTTTACCGGATTTTAATATTTTTTTTGTCAATTTCTTTTGTTGTTTAATTTAAAGTATCGCAAAAAGAAAAGAAACCACGTGATCAGAATTTCATAAATTAAATTCTAAAAATTAATCGTTGAAAATTTACCAAAAATCAGAAAATGGAGGTAAAGATTCGAAAAAGATTTCATTTTAAAGGAATTTCTAGGATCTAATTTTTAAACCCTTAAAGCTTAAATGTTATAACCCTCGGATTATCATTTTAAATGCAAACTTAAAAAAATTACAGCTTAAAAATTTACTTTTCAAAAATCTAAGAAGAATTTTCAAAAATCTTTCTTAGTGCACCCCTACACTATAAGAAGAATCGCCATGCAAAATGTCAGCGAGGAGTGTGTATCTGGGGAGGCAAGGCCAAAGGTTATCAGTACCTCGCCTACCCGCGCATCGAAATTTCACTGATAACATGTTGTGGTGAAGGGGCTGTATCCACATTTAAGTGCACCTCTTAGGGGCACAAAAAATCATTAAAAATTAATTTTAAAAAAACTAATTGAGCCCCACATTTCGTTTTTGCTGCGTTAAGTTTCTCGGGTCCTAAACATTGACTGTGCCGAATTTGGTCCCGGTGGGTGAAACAGTCTAGGATTCTATAGCGGACAAACAAACAGACGAGCTCTTATATATATATACTAGCATTATTGCCCGGCGTTGCCCGCGTAGATATATAGATATAAAATTTTTCATGCATTCCATCAAAAAAATACTGGGCTGCACCCCCTGCTCTTCATGTTCATCTGGCCAGACAGAATGCGCTTAGCGCGTTTCTATGATATACCCAGTATTCTTTTGATGGAAAGCATGAAAAATTTTATATCTATATATCTACCCGGGCAATCATTCTTTAAAAATAATTTCATTAATATTCTTATGCCTTAATATAACTAATGGACTAACAGTTCGGAATGAAAGTTATGTGCCGTTATGTTTCTCTGTTTAAAGAGCTTTTCCTCCCACTGCTTAAAAAACACCAAAACTCTAAAAGATTTATCTTATATGATTTCACGGAATAAGTAATTTAAATACATATCGTATGTTAACTCTGTTTCGCGAACTTAGGGGAAAAAACCTGTAGAACTATTAAACTTCTTCCCATTTTATGATCCTCAAACAATTAATATATTTAGATCAACAGAAGGCTTCCAAAAACTTCCAAACTTAATTTTTCTTTTTTTTTCTTGCTTTTTTTTCCAAATTTTATTAAGTTCTATTAGTTTGAACGCCATTGCCTAAAATTGTCTAAAGCAGCGGTTCTCAACCTGTTCAGACAAACGATTCCACTAAACGTAAGAAAAATAAACACCTCGTCCTCCCCCCCCCGTTACCCCCAGACCAACTCTCAAACCACCCCGCGTATCGAATTTCAAGGGTTGTCGTAAAGGGACTGTATCCACATTTAAGAGGTGCGCTTAGGGGCACAAAAATCATTAAAAAATTAATTTTAAAAAAACTAATTGAGCCCCAAATTTCGTTTTTCCTGATTTAAGTTTCTAGGGTCCAAAACATTAACTGTGCCGAATTTGGTCCCGGTGGGTGAAACAGTCTATGATTCTATAGCGGACAAACAAACAGATAAGCACTTTTATATATATATAGATATATATATATACCGGATGTGTCACAATTCCCTCCGGGGCTTGGAAAGCTTATAAAAATAAACATATTACCAATACAGCAACAAAGTTGACTTTACTGGAGAGAGAAACAAGTTTTGTTTCACAAAAGAGTTAGTAGATGGCGGCAGTAGGTCTGATAGCAGTAGCAAATAACGGAAACACAGACTTGAAAATTTTCAACATAAGACAATGGCGTTTATAGGTTCACAGAAAGCTTACTGCTTGTTAGAATTTGTGAAAAGTGAATCTGTTGTGACAGTTCAAAGACAATTTCGTACAAAATACGGATTTCAACCACCAATGGATAAAACAATTCATGCGTGGTTTCGGAAATTTCAGAAAAGTGGTTGCTTGTGTGATCGAAAACGAACTGGTCGTCCAGGCCCTTCGGCGGAAAAGGTTACTCGTGTACGAGATGCGTTTCTACGAATCCCGAGAAAGTAAATTCGTCAAGCGAGTGCGGAATTACAGATCCCGGGAAAAAGCGAGTGAAACAATAATTTGACTTTAGACTTGATATCTGCCGCATCACGAAAGGTTCGCATATTGAACATTTGTGAAACAAAACTTGTAAGGTTTCTTTCTCCAGTAAAGTCAACTTTGTTGCTGTATTGGTAATATGTTTTTTTATAAGCCTTCCAAACCCCGGAGGGAATTGTAACACACCCGGTATATATATATATATATATATATATATATATATATATATATATATATATTTGTAAGTTCCAACCTGATAATATTTTACGTAAATGAATAATTTTTTAATATAATTCAGAAATATACTGATTTATCTTTACGGTATACTATCCTTGTTTGCGTGTCTTTCGATCATCAAATGTCATACATATTGTATGATTCAAACTGTTATCTGTTGTTCATTTCTTAAAATCACCTTTAATAACTTTAATATTGGTTGTTGCTGATGTATCACTCTTACAGTATCTCATATCTCTTCGCTTGCGAGTAGTTATAAATTGTTGCGTAAGTAGTAATTAAAATTATTCCATTCTGTTTATGGTAATGTCCCCTAGGGCTGAAGAAAACGCTAACTAGTTGAACCAACTAGCTTTTTTCTGTTTTTAAAATGGGGAATTCAATTAGTTCCTTTACTGCTAAATCGAAAAATATTAATTTTCGGTTTTATTATTTGAACGAAATACGCTATTCTCTTCCAGAATTACTATGTAAATATTCGAATATCTTGTGGTCTTGACGCACTAAGCTCGTTATTAATTCGTTGCACTCACATCTCACGTAAATAATGTTGTACTTCATGTGTTGATTCAGTGCTGTGTAGGCAAAAGTAATAGGCCTAAAATAATTATTTCTAAAATACTCTGAAATAAGAAAGACAACTCATATATAAACCTTGAATGACATAAATAAAAATTCATGGACCAGAGCAGCTGCGATAACATTACAAAGAAGTAAGATTTTGAGTAACAACTGAAACGATACAGCTGCAAATATCAAAACGTACAAAAAAGCAACTCTTTCAAATCAACCCAAGATTATCAGTTAGACTTCACATCATTTATTCCGGAAGTAATTCCGCCATTTTTGCGATGAATTTTTCTAAAATATTAGTTAAAACCAGGAATGTCAGTCACATATGAACTTTTGAACTCAGCATTTGCATATAGAGTTTTTAAAGCAGCTGTCAAATAAAATGCACACTCATTTCCGAGAGAGAAAGAAGATATCACCTGCCATTCATAATTGTACAAACTGCAGTTTTTGAGAATGCCGTCAAAACATTCTGTTTATTATTTTTCTAATACATTTTAATTCTTTACGAATGTTTCAGCTACGAATAAATTGTAGTTCAAAATTACCAGGGATTTCATTATTAAATGGCAAAAACTTAAAATGTTGTATTAGGTTTATATAAAACCCCTTAAATAAAAATCATAACAAATCAATGTTAGTATGTCTTTCCTGTGGTAAGATCGTGGAGTTGGTTATTTTATATTTCGTATTCTCACTGGTGTCAGGACGTAAGCAGGTAAAGGCCAGATTCCCCCATCCTCCCCACTTTCCCGAAATTCAAATCCTTAATATATATAGTTATAAGGACTTTCAACCACAAATGGAGCTTTCAATAATATTTTTGTCAGAAATTGGGCCTCCCACCTCTCTCTTTTTTTCTTTTTTTATTTCTACTAACCTGCTAGGGGTAGAAAATCTAAAATGAACGCTCTTTCTGGGGATTTTACAGCTGAATATTCAGCTTGTACCTTTTCACATCTGATGGATAGAAAATTAGTAAACATTACGTAAAAGCATAGATGAGGTTACTTGCCACTACGTAAAATGATAAAAGACAAGAAAGGTTACGTTAAGCATACTCTGTTTGAAGTAATCCCTTTTGTGAAAGATTCAAGTTGCTATCTTCGATATGTTATGTCTCAAACACACTACTGATTTCACAGGTCAAGGAAATTGAGTAACTAACATAAGAGTATGTGATTTCGCACAACGTTGCATGTAGGATGGTGGGTGCAATTTTAGACCCATGAAGCAAATGATTAACTCTTGCTTCTAAATTTCGCCTTGCGAGATGGATTTTTCCTTTAAAAAGCAAAACATTACAGTGGTATCCCAGCAGGTCATCTTATGAGTATAAAGGAGCCTGAAGGCCTGTAGTCTGCCTCCCTTTGGCCGAAGTTCATCGCGCAGAATTTTTATTTATAGTAGTGTCGAGTCCGTCAAAATATACCAAATACCAATGGGCTGATGAAATTTATAGATCAGAATTGCTTTAGTTTTTCCCTACCATCGGGACATCAACTGATATAAGTTATACTGCTTGCTAACACGGTAGTATTCTTGATAGAGATGTAAAGGACTGTACTGAATCTCACAGTATGAGGAGGCATAATGCTGAATATATGTACCAAGAGATTCAAGTTGTAGAAAATGGGACAATGACTGATTGCAAATATTGTAAAGAAATCTTTCTGCAGTTAGGCTAGCTTAGAGCTCTTGTGGGTTAAAAAATTCCTCTTTATTAATATCTCCCCCACCACATAATATAATAGGAGATACACTTGTCTTTCCTTCAAGAGTCACAAAACAACAAAGTTTAGCGGACATAGTTCCAGCTTTAAGAAGAGAAAAATGCTGTTACTTTCAGTAACAGGAAATCCGTGAAAGAGTAATTCAAACTGAGAAATATTACAGACTGCATAACTGGAGACCATGGTACAAAAATAAGAGAAACAATAGAAGTAATCTGTAATGATAAACATTCCTTTTTTAAATAGAACTGTAACGTAGGGTCAGTGTGGTCGAGAGAGTTTATCATTTGTCGCTTTTATCAAGGAGAAAAAGTAACAAATACAGAAACAATGGTAAAAATTCCCTAACAGAGGTAAAACGTTTCTCTATTTGAATTAATCATCAATTTTGCTGTAGAAAGGTATTGCACTGCATTTAATTATTTTACACTTATGCAAAATTTGTACTTTTTCTGTATCCACGTGCCATTAGGAAATTTTGTATAGAAAACTAGAAATATGATAAAATGATCTAATTATTTAAAAAAGGAAAAATCTGGTGCTAATTGGTCGGCGAAAGCAAGATTCCATAACAGCACAAGAAATTCATTATAATCGCAGTAGGAAAGCCATTTCGCTTCAAATTTAAAAAATCACTGTTGTTAAAGCTGCATATTTATAAAATAAAATGAGAAACTATGAAATGGAACTTATAACAATAATTTTGAACACTATTTCAAGAAGCTTAGCTACCACATAATTTTTCTACCACATATTCACTGCAATATAGTAGGTATATACAGTTTGAATTATTTGTTTTTATTAAAATTATTAGAACATATCATTAAATGATTCAGCGATGAACTTCTTTAGTGCAGAAAAGTAACCAACAGATATAGCATCGTTATCCTTTTCGATGAAAGTTGTATAAAAAGTAAGTCGTTTTCAGTGAAAGATTTCATTTTTATTTTTTAACATCGTTAGTAACTGTATGATTTCAAAACTTGCTTTCAGATTTAAAAAAAATTAAAAATTAAAAAAAACCTATGAGAATTGTGCAATGGTGAGAATGATTTTTTTATTTATTCAAGCTTGTTAAATACAGAAGATAATTAGATATACGCATTAAGGAGATTTTTGGGTAATGTGCAAAAATCTATAAGAAATATATAAAGCAACATATCCCCTATTACCATTAAGGGGATTATAAGGTACCATGAAAAAAAAGGGTAAATAAAATACTAGGTTTCCGAATGAATGTATCCTCATCTCGAAGATAAAAATTGAACATTATCTTTCTAGAAGACAACTGAATCCATCAATGCAAGTTTTATAATTTTAGCTAAAAAAATCCTTTATTAATTTTCTATATGTATAAAACAGTTCCATAAAGGACTGACTGACTGATAGATAACGCACGGACCAAACCGCTGGACCTAAAGGGCTGAAATTTTGCATGGCGATTCTCCTTATAGTGTAAGGGTGCACTTAGAAAGATTTTTGAAAAATTCTTCTTAGATTTTTTTAAATAAAATTTTTAAGCTGTTTTTATAACTTTTTTTAAGCTTGCATTTAAAATAATAATTTGGGGTTATAAAATTTATATCACGAGAAAGATCATAAAAATTCCTATAAAATGAAATCTTTTTTGAATCTTTACCTTCATTTTCTGATTTTTGGTGATTTTTTAAAAATTAATTTTTAGAATTTAATTTATTAAATACTGATCACGTGGTTTCTTTTCTTTTTCTGGTACTTTAAACTAATTTTGTGTTACATGCATAACAACGAAATAAATTGACAAAAAATAATATTTTGTTTTTCTTTCTAATGCGGCAGACGATTGGACATTATCCAAAAAAAATATAAAAATACAGTAAAAGAAATGTTCCTCAAACTGTACTATATTCTGTAGTATGTTCTATTAGATTTAATTTGAATATTTTCTTCTACATTATTCTGTCTATAAAATATACTTTACGATTTTTTTATAAATAATATATATATATATATATATATATATATATATATATATATATATATATATATATATATATATATATATATATATATATATATATATATATATATATATATATATATATATATATTTTGCATTAATTGCATACATTGACCGTTGTATTTAATTTCAATGTACTCCGTAGCGAAGCACGGGTATTCAGCTAGTCTATACATATAAAACAGTTCCATAACTGACTGACAGATAACGCACAGACAAAACTGCTGGACTTAAAGGGCTGAAATTTTGCATGGCGATTCTTCTTATAGTGTAGGGGTGAACTAAGAAATATTTTTGAAAAATTCTTCTTAGATTTTTTAAAATTGAATTGTTAAGCTCTTTTGTAGCATTCTTTAATGTTTGCATTTAAAATAATAATTTGAGGGTTATAAAATTTATATCTCGAGAAAGATCATTAAACTTCCTTTAAAATGAAATCTTTTTCGAATCTTTACCTTCATTTACTGATTTTTGGTGAATTTTTAAAGATTAATTTTTAGAATTTAATTTATTAAATGCTGATCACGCGGTTTCTTTTCTTTTTGTGATACTAATTTTACAAAAATTAATTTTGCATCACGTGCATAACAAAGAAATAAATTGAAAAAAAAATAAATACGGTAAAAGATAAAATTTAACCACTAGACTAATTGAGATGGAATTTTTTAAAGAATTTAATTCAAATTAGTATGTTTTATGGATATTAAACATACAAATTAATTGCATACATTGACCGTTGTATTTAATTTGAATATTTTCTTCTACAGTATTTTGTCTATAAAAATATCCTTATGATATTTTTATAAATATATATATATTTGGCATTAATTGCATACATTGACCATTGTACTCGTATTTAATTCGAATGTACTCCGTGGCGAAGCACGGGCATTCAGCTTGTTATTATATGTAACGAATTTGAAATCTCTCTGAATATTAGGGGAAGAAATCTCCAAAGCTAGGGAAATATATAAAACTCAAGATATTTACTATAAGTAATCAGCAATTGAGGTCATTTTGACTACATTGGCTCTTTGAGAAAGTTTTCTCCTACTCTGCTCCTGGGGAATCAAAACTAAATTTCTCTGAATATTAGGGAAAAAATCCCCAAAGCTAGGGAAATATAAAAAACTCAAGATATTTACTATAAGTAATCAGCAATTTAGGTCATTTTGACTACATGGGCTCTTTGAGAAAGTTTTCTCCTACTCTGCTCCTGAGGAATCAAAACTAAATTTCCTTTTGAAATTCGAACTGAGCTTATATTACTGTTATTTATAGCGAATATCTAAATTTTTTTTTATTCCTTTTCTAAATTGTTCTATTTCTTAAAGCTATTCTGGGCTGCTTTTCGTTTATCCGTATTTTCCCGTATTCCGAGGGCAGCCCCCGTACACAAATCAGCACTGACAAATCGTGCTTAAACGTTCGTTATGCATTTTAAAGTTACATATTTATAATTTTTAAAAGATGATAAGCTAAATGTTGCCTCAAAAGTACCGTAAAATCTTGAGTATAATACGCACTTTTTTTTCACATTTTAGTCCTCAAAAATGAGGGTGCGTATTATACTCGTGTACAAAAAAAAAAGTAGTTTTAAACATTGAATAAACGACAAGCAATAGATGAGCTGTATTCTAGTGAAAGTGATTAAGACTGACAATTTCACAGTATTGTTTGCTTTGAATTAAAAATTTTAGTATTTTCTCTACCGAATTTGATGTTTTCGTTTATTTTTATTACAAACTTTATTTATGTTTATAAATATTTGTGCAATTTTCAAATAAAATATTGAAAAGTTATGGGTGCGTATTATAGCTGAATTTTAATTGTTTTCGAAATTTTCGCGCTAAATCAAGCATGGGTATTATACACGTGTGCATATTATAGTCAATGTTTTACGGTAAACCATGGTACATAATGTCATTATTTTCAGATTGTATAGATTATATTATTATTATTATTTTTTTACTTCTCTTACATTCATTTTATCGGTATGAAAGATCTGTCTCTGTCTTGAATAGGTTTTTAAAAAACTGACGGAAGGTTAAACAACATGGCGTTGTTGTAAATAAAAAGCAAAATACTACATATAGATAATTCGAATATAATTAATTAAGCTGTTAAAAATAGAAATTTTTATCACCTTGTATAATTTATCTTAATAAGATTTGAACCCGAGTCTCCAAAATTCGATGACTTTCCTGGTGAGTTGGCACTACTTGCTTTTAATTTTTTCCCCCCGACGATGCTGAATTGTTTTCCATCATGATAATTTGACTTATGTTTCTTTGCGATCCATTAGCGTCCTTTTCAACGGTTAGCTGCTATCGAAATGATAGTCTGTCGAGATTAGTAGTTGAGTCTGGGTTCCATTCAACAAGGCGATAGTCTACCAACTCAACTACCCCAGCGATGAGAAGAATTCTCGATTTTTGAATACTATTTATTCTCCATAACCTCTTTACTGCAGCAATAAAATATTCTTTAAAAAATTGTTGTAATTTTTGCTTTTACATTTCCGAAAAGTTAGTTAATTAATTCATGATGAAAAGTTATGAAACCTATAATATCGCGAATTATACGCATTTAATTTTTGCAATGAGGCTTTAATTCTCTTTGTAGCATGCATGGAAATATACACTTTCTACAGGAAAACTGTAAATTTTATCACCCAGGGTCCCCACCTTAATTTACTCCTGATGCGGTGTACCCCAAAAGAAAAAAAGCAGAACCAACGTGTCCAACGTAGAGCAAAAATTTAAAATTTTTCGAAGTGTTTTTCGCCAAAATTAAAGTATCGACCTCTGCATGAATCTTACCTTGGAAGAGAATGCATTAATTGTATTCCTTTCCTCAGAGGTTTCAACAGGAGATTTTTGCATTTTATTTATATATACGAGTAGACCATGATCTTTAGATTTGCTCGTTATCGTTTTTCCTTAACTTCAAAATTAATAACCTAATTTTTTTTCTTGCTTTCCTACAATACGAAGGATGTACAATCCTTCCATTGTTCAGTAATCACTAGGCTATTTTCTGGAAAACACAAATTTAATTTTTGCAATTAAAAATGTCTTCCTTACATGATATTATGTTGCCCTTTTATATCCTCTTTTGGTATTTCTAAACCTCTTTCAATTTTTAATTTCAAAGTTGTCCTCAAATCAATCAATAAGTTGAAATTTTGCCCATTCAAGGATGCATTCTAACATTTCCTTAAATTTATTCTTCATTCTTTTCTTAGATTGTTATCTTGACTTAATGGTCATATTGGAGGAAATTTTCGTCTCAAAGAACATGTGAGCTATGTTTCGAAATAAAAATCTCTCCATTGCCTCCTATTCTTGAAATATAGGTCACTGTTTGAATTTTTTAAAGGTCCGATTCTTTTGCATTTCTCATTAAGTTCTTATTTTTAATTTTTTAGGAAAAGACGATTTGCAACCTCAGCAATTTTGTTAATGGTAACATTTCCTTGGTAACCTCATATGTATTTACATTCTTCTTGCTCCATCAGCTGTCGTTTCTAAAAAATAACTCTAATTACTTTTCTTGACGTGTCTGATGACTTTTGTTAATTTTATTATTTTATGGCTCACTTTTTTATTTACATTTGAATGTTTCGTAAATTTTGTTTTATGTATATTTTCTTTTGAGCTTTTATTTTTTATGTTTTAGTCTCTTCACTCTTTACAGGTTTTTTCTTTCTTTTCTGTTTCACGGTCTTTTACTGGCATTTGTTTTTTCAACTTCCTGGTCGGGTTCCCTTTTTCACAGTTGTAGTGCGGTGAGTGACAACTTTATCCTCCATACATATAGGGTGGCTATTGTCAGTAAAGCGCTGTTGCTTTGTATCAACTGAACTGAAAGCGACCCTCTTAACTACTGACATTCGTGACTTTTTGACTGAATGGGAACTCATTTGTGAAATAATTATGAAAACCTTCCATAAAACTTTTACTTGTGTCTCGTCTGTAAAACGAATTTAAAGATCATCAAATAACAATAAATTTTTAGCTTTTAGTTTTCAACCATGTTTTTATCATTAAAAAAAATAGCGATAGAAAATATTTCCATTTTGATTAATATTATATATACTAAAGATGTGCTGTAAGATAACAACAAAATCTTCATCAGTAACAATACGCATTTTTTATACTAAAGCATATTTATAAGTTTATATATATATACCATCAGATTTTAGGGGTCTAATCCTAGGTAATTTTTTTATTGTTTTCTTGTTGCTGCATCATTGTTTTCTTACTGGTTATTTTTTCAGTAATTCAGATCGTGAAATATTTTCTGGCATGAAGGCCAAATCCGAATTATTTACTGTGGTTGAAACAATTTATACACAAGCGTGTACGAAAATCGAGCATAAAATTCCTTTATCCTCCAGAGAAAAATTGGCAATATTTTGAGCCTCCTTCAAAACGTAATCGCGATTTTAATCTTGAAATTTTCTACCAATTTCAGAAAATTTTCTGTAAGATATTTCAAAATTTGTAGATCGAATATTCACTAAAATTCTAAGTAACTTTTTAATCTTTTCCCGTCCTTCGTGAGAGTCCTAATTTTTATGCTAATAACGTGTCTTTGAATAAATAGAAAAGAAAAATATATCGGATACCGCACTGTTTATCGATAATTTGATGGGTACATTACAAAAAAAAATATTAAAAAATCCACACCGATTATTCAAGAAACCATATGTAATAACTTATCTTTTGTATAACATAGTGTAACCGAAAATTGTACCCCATAGAAAATTGGGAGGTATCTGGACTTCATACAGTGGAAAATTCACTATTTTCCATGTGCGACTGGATTTTTTCGTGTACATTGATTCACTTGTCAAAATATATAATGACGAGCATAATTCGTTGTGAGTTTAACGTCATTTTGACACATTTTGAGTTTAACACACATCAGTTTAATGTTGCATGAATTTTACATTATTTTGGCATAAGATTATTTGGAGATTAATTATTAGGATTTTTCGGAGATTTGGAGGAATTTTTCCCGAGATAATCTGAAAATTTGAATTGAGATATTTAAGCCTTGTGTACTTCATTGTATATCTGGCTTCGATCAATTGACGATTAGCGTGGTGACGAATTAGAACCAGAGAACGCAAACAATCCTCTGGTTCAGTGGCGAACATTTATTTTTTCACGAATTTATATTGCGAAAAATAATCTTTAATGGAACTCTAGTTTTTTTTCCTATAACCACGCACTACCTTTTACAGTTTTAATTTTTTCAACTATGTAAAGGTTGTATTGTTGTCTTTACCCATACGTTAAAAAATATTAATTTATGAATGTTTCCTAATTATTCCCGTAGCGCTCTGGATGGACTAAAGTTCTAAATTGCTATATTTTTAGCATTTTAGATTCATGCCAACTGATGTCACATACTGTAAAATCTCGAGTATAATATGCACTTTTTTTCACATTTTAGTCCGCAAAAATGAGCGTCCGTATTATACTCGAGTACAAAAAAAACGTAGTTTTAAACATTGGATAAATGAACGTACAGGAGCTGTAAGACATTGTCGCAACACGGATGCGTGCGAATCTGCACTCCGTGATTCATCCACCCGTTTACTAAGCAGGTATTCCTTTTAAACAAACGGAACTCACAGTTCGTATCGTCAAGTGAGGATGATGATGGCGATATATATTACGACGGCAACAATAATTATGACATGGAAGTAACAACAATAGATGAGCTGTATTCGCATAAACGTGATTAAGACTGGTAATTTGACAATATTGTTTGTTTTGAATTAACAATTTAAGTTTTTTTCTACCGAATTTGACGTTTTCGTTTCCTTTTATTACAAATTTTATTTATGTTAATACATATTTGTGCAATTTTTAAATAAAATATTGAAAACTTATGGGTGCGTATTATAGTCGAATTTTAATTTTTTCCGAAAATTTCGCGCAAAATCAAGCATGCGTATTATACTCGGTGCGTATTATAGTCGAGATTTTACGGTATGTGCAGGAGTAGGATAACAGGATTCAAGAAATCATCAGGATAATATAATTTTTTTTAACAGTAGGATAAAACAATTTACTCTCAATATCGGCAGATAAGTGCACCCCGCGACTGATAATTTTTTTTTTCTAAAAAAACATAAAAAAATGACCCTCAATGATTTCGGATACAGAATTATAATAGTTTGGAAATTGTAATTAAAGAATCATTCATTGTTTTTGTAGAAAATCATCCAATAATTCATTCTTTCATCCTGTCTGATGAATTGGATCAGCGCCGTAGATGTCTTCGTTACAAACATCGAGGTCAACGAAAGCGAAAGGAATGGATTTAAAACTTCAGAAACAACATTCTTCTGAGCGTTCTTCGTACGATATTTTTGCTGCATTTTTATTTGCATGAGTGAGGAGAAAAACGGGCCTAACAGGACGCTGATAATCGTTGAAGAAGTTATCCATGACTAGAGAATGATGGGTCACTTCTTTGATGACCTTAAAACAAACGATCTGCACTAAACTCAGGTGAGGATCAACTCTTACACCAACTATTGCCAACTGTTTGAAAACAGCTTAGTAAAAAATTGAAAAAAAATTCAATAAAACTTGGCTCGCTGTAAGTTAGATGCAGTAATTTTTAATTGCCAAATATGTTGATCCAATAAATGGTTGGCAGAGGAATAAATAAAGAACTAAAGCATAAAATCGATGTCAGAAGAAATAGTGTCCGGAAATTTTAATTTACCTCTTAAAAGGAAAATATAAAATCAAAATTTCAAAATGGGACAAAAATATTCTTACATGGTGTTACAGGTACAGAAAGTTTGAATTGGCGGACATGTTAATCAGACATGTTCGACAGGTATGAAAAGGTAAGAACTAAAAGCTAAACAATGAAAAAAATTCAAAACCAGTAGAAATAGTGTTCGCAAACTTTAATTAATCTCTAAAAAGGGAAAAATAAGGCAAATGTTGAAAAAATGGGAGGAAAATATGTGTACATGATTGAAAATTAAGAAGAGAGGGAACTGAACTAAAAAAATCTTTTAATTAATCTCTAAAAAGGTAAAAATAAAGAAAATGTGGAAAAATGGGAGGAAAATATGAGTACATGATTAAAAATTAATAAAGAGAGGGAACTGAACTAAAAAAAATCATTTTAATTAATCTCTAAAAAGGGAAAAATAAGGCAAATGTTGAAAAATGGGAGGAAAATATGTGTACATGATTGAAAATTAAGAAAGAGAGGAAACTGAACTAAAAAAAATCATTGTGCAACGTAAGTGATACAGAATGTATTATATAGACATTAAATTTGCAAAACAATAATCCTATTCAGTGTCATTTAAGGTCCCAAGAAGTGAAACTCCCCAGTTGTATTTATTGTACCATTAAGTGATTAAGAATTTATTATATGACATTAAATTTACAAAACAATAATAATATTCAGCGTCATTTATGATACCAAGGAGTGAAACTCTCCAGTTGTATTTATGGTACCATTAAGTTATAGTACCATAAATACACCCCAGTTGTATTTATGGTAAGGCACCTTTGAGGAGTATTATGATCTTATAAATGTGTTTCATTATAGAGTATGGTAAGAAACTCCAATACCGTAATTGGAGAAAGAGAAGTATTTTTTTGTTTGTTTGTTCATACGAGAAAACTTATTTATATTTTTCTTTTTTTCTGCTGTTAAGTTAATTTGAGATTTATTTCAAGATTTATTGACTCCTACCGCTATGGTATTGTTATTACTTTCATCAAACTTGAGCAGAACATTGCGGAGAATCACGCAGCTTCTTCAATTCCAAAATAATAATTACAAAAAAAACAGTACTGTAAATTAAATATAAAAACACCCACAAATAAATCTTCAAGAAAACTAAAATTTATAGCAAATAAAATTTTATTTTGTTTTATTTTTTTATTATTGATTTTAAGACACTGTATGTACTTGTTTTATACTATTTGTTGGCAGGGTTGTTCAGGGCTTTCTTAGTCATATGCTCTAATCTATTCAAAATCTTTCTCAGCCAGTCATCTTGAGGATAAAATCAAATAACGACAGCAGTCTGAATATGCTAGTTATGTATTTCTTTAACAATTATAATTGTTATTTGTGGCACTTCGGTTCATAAATGACGTTTCAATGGTTAATCAGGTTAATTGCATAAGAAATATCATTAATACCCAAAGTAAACTTAAATATGCTGTGGAAATCATTCTATATTTGAGGGAAACTTAATTGGGATTTTTAAAAAAAGATAGTTGATACGGGAAAAAAGTGAAAATTAAAGAACTGTACAACGTAAAAAAGAGAAATATATGCACATCTACTTCAGTTTATCTAGTTTTTCTCACTAAAACAGTTTTTAAAATTTTATATATATATATATATATATATATATATATATATATATATATATATATATATATATATATACACTCGAACGCAGAGAGAGAGAATTAATATGAGATTTGAAAAATAAATTGTTTGGTTAAAATTTGCACCATCTACCACATTCAGATAAAAATAAATGGTGTAAGAAGAGGAACTTAATTTAAATACTTTAATGCGCAAAATGCAGCTACTTCCAGTGATAGAAGTTAAATGAATAAATGTTGGAACTAAAAATCTAACACTTGAAGGGACATTAGATTCAGAAAACTAATGAAAAAAAATTCGATGGAAAATTTCCTTATCAGCAGTAC